>VUYV01000048.1:2324395-2669454 GCA_008711295.1 Anarhynchus alexandrinus
GTATAATTGGCAAAGATGCTGCATTTAAAATGTTTCGTTTACATTGTCAGTTTATCAGTGCACCAGTAATCTCAAATAATAGATGGTTTTAAAGCATTAGAGGTAATAATAAAGGCAAACTTTACCTTTGTTGGAGTACAGCCCAGTTTTCTTGCTCAGTATTTTTTATTTCTCTTCTTTCATAATTTTTTACTTTATATGTTACAATTTAACTTAAAAAAAAAAATAGAAAGAAAATAGTGGAGAAAAATAAATATAAACCTCGGATTCAATGTCATCTGAAAAATATTCTTAAGATTTTGAGCATCTGAAGTCACTATGTGGTCTAGGGTCCAGGTATGTTTCAGAAACTTCTGCTTTTACTGAATTGGCATAGCTTCAATTCAGTCATTATAATTTGGACCATATGTTTTCACATCAGTTCTCATAGGAAAAAAATCCAGTGCCTACCCTTTTTGTTGTCTTGCAGGTTAAAAAATGGATTGACATTATTTGTAAATTAAAATATACTTGTCCCACACTTCAACCTCTCTTTAAAGTAATAGTATGTACACCCCATCTTTCTGACTTTGTCTGTGCTAGGAAAGAGTCTGTTTTAAAAAGCACTTTAATTAAGGCCTCTTTAAAAGTCTGTTAGTATCTACAGTGAAAAAGGGATACAATATCAAGTGGTAATGTAGAAAGATGGGTTAGAGAATACTTGCTAAATATTTTTAGATTGGATAACCTGATTAAAATTGTTCTAGAATAGTTAGAGAATTGGCTAAGCGTGTATGAGATCACAGAGCCTGTAAGGGTTATCTCTGAGACTTCAGCAAGGACAAGTGAAGTTCCAGATAGGACTGATTGTAATTGCTATTTTAGGAAAGAAGGGGAAAAAGGAAGGGCTGGGCAATTAGACACCAGCCAATTTATCATTAATTCTTAAGAAATTATTGGAATAAACAATTTTCAAATAATCTGTAAGAATTTAGAAGAAAGCAAAGATGTGAGTGGCATTCAGAGTTGTTTTTTCAAGTATAAATCGTGTCAAGCCAAACCGATCTCCTGATACAACAGAGAAGCAGACCTTTTAGATAAAAAAAAAAAAAGTGAATGTAAAACTGTTTTCTTGGAGTAGTTCTAGTTATAAATCAGAATTATAATCTGTTCAAAAGAAGATGGGAGAATCTGAAATAATTGGCTGGAAAGCTGCAATTCCCCAATTCTGTAAGTGGCAAATACATAATTCTGCACTGTGAAAGAAGTAACCGTCTGCAAAAAAGGGGTAAGGGGAAATGAGCAACGAGCTTGGTAAGAATATTCAAAAAATTAGGTGGAATTATCATCAATCAGAAGTGAATATAAGTCACCATACTTCTGTTGTAGCAACATAATATTGTCAAAAGCTGTGTAAGGTTTGAGGCTCTACTTTTTGACAAGAGTATCCAGGACTTGGAGAGTACAGAGGGGAGCACTGAAAATGGGAGCAGCAGTGGTGAGATAGAACTTACAAACCTGTGTTTGTCTAAAGTTGAGAAGGTTGAAGGGAAAATTCAAATTTATAAAGAACTCCTTTAAAGGAGAAGAGTTTTGTTGGGCTTTTTTTCTCAGTTGTATACGGGGAATGCTCTTTACTGTAGACAGGACAAGAAGCAATTGGCTTAAATGTCAGCATAGAGAGTTAATTTAGATTTTAGTAAAGACCTTTCCAGCATGGGGATCATCAGGCGCTCCGGACTCCTGGAGTGACGGTAGAACCTCCCATCACTGTGGCCTTTTTAAGAAATGTATACGTCTGATCGTAATCACACTGCGAACTGCCTTTGTGTAAGGTCAATGCACAGAGGTGGACAAAGTGATCTCATGAGGTACCACTTATTCCCAGTTTCTTTTATTAGACCATATTTACTATCTTTACTGAATTGCCATAGGAACGGCCTAAAACTTTATTTCAGAGCTGGGAATTATCAACTTGACATCTGTTGTCTAAGGTAAGTAACTAAAGCAGTTTTTAACAGTTGTGATAATAATGGATAATATCCATGAGGCCTCGTTTCAAAAGCAGTAGCTTAATAATGTGGATACGGCGCACCGAGATTTTGTTAATGTAAGGTAGTTTCATACTGTGTCTCTTCCACTTACAAAGATGGCACTTATGTTTAAAGTACTACACTATCAGTGTGAGTAATTCTTTAGAAGACATTTTGAAAAGCATTATTTATGTGACACCATTCTAAATGAAAGAGTTCCAAAGAGTAGTTTGCATAATATGATACTTGAATCTCTCTTTCATATTCAGAAATAATTAGTTTTAACACATAGTTTAATATATTCATTTATAAATAAATGTCCTTGGGCAAATAGAGTAGAATGTCTTATGTGGAAACATTTTAACATACATAATTAGTGGATCTGGTTCTCTTTTTCTCTGTACACAGAATTAGTTTGCAAAATAAGTATTTTTAGAAATTTTCTGTGAATTGAAAATGGTTCTGCTAGCTAACAGCAAAATAATCAACAGTTTGCTGAAAGGAATTTTTAAACCCACTTGATTAGGAAGAAGAGTGCAATTCTGGGGTTAGCAAGGCCTACAGAAAGACATAAGTACCTCTAGATGAACCTTTAAAATGTTTATGGTGACAGAGCTGTGTCAACATGCAACATGGATTCATAGTGATCTGAGTGAAGGAGACAATAGGATGAGGTCTCCTTTAGCACTTCTTGAATGTGAAAGCGGTGGATTGAATTTTAAGCTTATTATTGATTCTTAGCACCCAACAAATCGTCCCATGCTAAATTAATCTCTAGGGAAAAATTCTGAAGGATTGATCACAACTTTATTGTAACATCAGGCTCCATAAATTACTGGCAAACAAGCGTAAACCAGGGTGCCATTTCCATTGTAATAAGCAGCTTTTCATACTCTGAGTGTTTTAGAGATGGGAATTATATTCCAGAATCAAAAAGGTCCAAAACCTGAAGTCACAGTAGATTCACATTTTGCTCTTTACTTGCTAATGTGCAATACATTAAATGTCTGTTCCTTGGATCTAGCAACAAAATGACCTTTTCAGGGCTCATCTTTTTTTCCAATTTTTGATTTGTTCAAGGGAAATTACAGACGACTGGTATTTGGTTTCCAAAAGGGATACATAAAAACTTGACCTTTTGGAACTGTTATTTTTTGGGATGTGTACACTGTATTTTAAGTATGTCTTAGCTGTTGTTTGCTGGACTATGTCTAGTTTAAATAACCCTTTATTTTATTCAGTATGAAGCTAGGACAAGAAGTATAACTCCTCTCATTTTTTCCCATGGCAGATCTTTGCAGACACCTGAAAGCACTTTTTCTTCAGGCAATTTTAAAAGAAAGGGGTATGGAAACGGGCCTGATATATTAGGAAGTTTCCATAGAGTCTGTTTTGCAGTGCAAATAGCATGTTATACCACGTCCATCATTGTAATATCTCATTGCCTACCTCAATGCACTCGTGTCAGGGCACTTTCCACTTAACAGAGTGGGAAATGAGGCACAAGGAAAGCGAGTGACCAGGATTATTTAGGAAGTTCCTGATGGAGAGAATGAATGAATTCAGATTATCAGACTACTGTCCTAAGTATGGTTATTCCTGCTGCTTGGTTTCCTAAGCCGGCATTTGTCCATCTCTTAAAGTCACTGTATCTGCTCATCTAAAAACCAACCAAGTCGTTTAATGGCTATGATATGCCCTTCCAGTGAAATCAGCTGATTTGGAAATTAACCAAGTCAAATACGTTATTCAACATGGAAATAAGAAATTGCTCTCCTTTCCAGCTATGTAAATAGCTAATTTAATTTGAACAGATTTGTAACACCAAGAGTTACAATGAGAAAAGTTACAGAGAAGGCAATCTTTGTCTTGTGCAAATTAAAGCAAATAATCAGAGCTTCATTGAAATATCACTATGTATTAATTCAGTTTGAGAATGAGAATTTAAGATTTTTGAAGAGAATTAAATTGTGTTTCTAACCAAAATGCCTGTGTTCCACTCAGGTCTGTGCAGTCATTTAAACCCATTTAAGTTACTTTTGTTGATTAGATATGGCAACAAGAAAGCTCAGGAATATGCGATGAACAACTGAATTGCACTGTTTATAGAGACTTTGTTTTTGCAGGGCTGCCCATTTACATATATTTTTAATTTTTTTAGCCCTCTGAGTTTTTCAAATGCAATGTGATCAGAAATTAGTCAATGCAACTCTCCATAAGGTTTTGACATTTTTTCTCACTGCAAACACTTTTCCTATAGAACTCAGATTTAATGCGTGGCATTGTTAACGCTTTTGTTGTAGCCTTTGGTGTTATTCACATCAGCAGTTGACAGCACAGAAACAGGAGAGGAGGAGACCAAGTTGTAACTGCAGACAAGTCAGAGCTGGGTGATGAATAAGCAGAATAGGAATTTCAGATTAGACATTTGGAAAATGGTTGTCACTGGGAGGGTAGCGCAGCACTGGACTGGAGAGCACTTGCCAGAGAGATTGCAGAATTGCCATTCTTCACAGTTTGGAATACTCATCTTGACAAAGTCAGGAATGTCCTGGTACAATGTTGGTAGTGATCTGATCTAGGAAAAACAACAACAACAAAAAAAGAAAATCTAAGATGTGAAGGAGGAAAACCTAGAAAACCGAGGCAGTTGTTGCTGTCGGTAAAATGAGAGGCACCCTTTCAACTGCCATATCCTTCCTCATTTCTGAAATAGGGTACCGAGACTGCCTGGCTCTAAACAGCCAAATGGAAAACTTTTTTGGTCTGGCAGTCAGAATCTTCCTAACGTTTTTACAAGTGTTTGCCACCTGCTTATCCCTAGCCTAGCTGTCAAGCTGCCCCATGAACTTGGGCACACACACTTGTCTGGGCTGCTGCATGGCACACTCCAACACGTACCTGGCTTGCCAGTGGGCTGAACCAGCCCATAAAGATCCCAAACCGCAACAGAAAGATCTTCAAAAGGATTTTTCTGTTCATCCTATTATGGCACTAAAATGGTCTCATTCTTTTCAGTTATCCTAATATATCAGTCCCTCAAGAATGACTGTTACTGTATAACAAAGAGAAAGTATCCCTGTCCTAGTTCCTAACATCTTATGTACTTTATTAGGTTTTTTTCAATTAGGGCTTTTCTAGGACAGCTATACTGGAAGGTGAAGAGAAGAGCACAGAAAAAGCAGCGCTAGTCAGAAGAACAGTATCCTATTCCACATGAGAGACTGAATCTTAAAAAAAAAAAAAAAAAAAGAAAAAGAGTCTTCTAAATAGGAAAAAGAAGCAAAATGGCAACGCTTCCTAAAATACAAAAGATTTGAAACATGTCAGCCTGGGATTGCTGAAATGTTGTATTCTGTTAATGGTAAATCATTGTAATATCTATTTTGCATTGAGTGTTTTATTGTACATGAATAAAATATGGGCATTAAAATATTTTGAAAGTAAGTCTAGATGTTCTCAACCAAAATAAAAGAAATAAAATGAAACATTTCTACTCGAATAAGAACTTTGCAACAAATACATTTTCTCGTAGAAGATTATACAAGATGCTATGGAACATTTAAATTCACTCCAAACTGCATTGATCAGAGGAGGAGTATCCCCCAGGAGAATTTTGTTGATCAATGGTAGAATTGAATTGTAGACCGAGGCAAATACTTTCTGGTGATATACTTCTAGATGGGGAAGCAGGTCCTATTTCAAAGGTGCTTATTTGACTAGCATGCCAAAACAATGTAATCTATGGGTGAAGATGTCTACATGTCCCTGGAGAATCAGGTGAAAAGTAAATTTCCCTGACAAGGGAGTAGTTATGCCACGATAGTTGTTTTTTAAAGAAACGTTCTCAAATGATATGGGTTTTGAGTGAGAAATTGAACTAATTTATAATATCCTAATATCTTACTGTTCTTCACTGATGACAAATATAATTCTATACTTTACAACAAAAGCTATTTAATACGATATAAATTAATACTTTGAAATTGCTGCAAAATAATAGAAATGGCTAAAAAATTAATCTTGTCAATACTCTTCTACTTAATGAGACTTAAAATTATGGTAGACCTTGGAATCGGTTGTCTGCTCAGTCAGATAAATGCTCATTGAATTTCTCAGTCCTGTGCTGAGAAAGTAATGTTTTGAATTTCCCATAGTTTTAAGTGAATATTTAGGCATGTACTTAATTCTGAATATTATAAATTGTGTGATAAAATAGTCAAATATTGCATGTTAATAATGTCCATCTATTCTTTGTCCCCAAGTACATATCCCTAATTACTGAAGAAGTATGTATTTTTTTGGTATGATTTTTAAATGCAGTAAATTTTTGAGGATATGAGTATATAAGTAACACCAGCATAGTTCCACTTTCCACAGTCCCATGTTTATTCAGCTATGATGAAATCTGTGTGGTTTTGTTTTTTTTTTTTAAACTCTTTGACTGCTGAGAAAAATTTAAGGAAGAGTTTTTTCACTCTTCTGCTCATACCCATGTTCGGAGAGTTTCCCTGTTTCTTGGCCTATGGCTGAATTACAGGAATTTCCCCGTACCGGTATGGGCTACGTGAAAACAGCGTGTGGCTGGAGCACAGGGTGGCACACCTGAATGCCACCTGCCATGCGATAATCTGACTCACAAGGCTTTCTGTAGCTGGAACTTTGCCTTTGTCCCAGTCTTGATCCATGAACAGTCTCAGATGGTGGGAGTTAGTGACTTTTTCCAGCCACAAAACTGATTTTAAACATCATATCTTCCTGTATTTCTCCTCGTCGTGTCTGATTTTTCCTGTTCTGCGCCTTACAGGGAGCTTTAAAATACTGAAGAGAAAGAAGCAGTGTTTTGAATAGAGCTCGTTTCTTTGATGTGCAAGTGCTCAGCTGCCAAACTCAGCAGCGCTTCATGGGCAGCCGAACACTTTAAAGTTTTCATTGTTGTTTACAGAGCTAATTACGAATCTTCGTAGTACTCTTCTCAAATGACAACGTATCAAAATCACAGTGACTACCTTGTGAATGAAAAGGTTTTACTGAGCGTGTGGCCAGGAGCAGAGGTGAAGAAAACTGCTAGCCTTAAAAAACAGACAGCAGATCAAATACACGTTCCTTTATAGTCTATATTAAGTAAATCTTTTAAACAATTGTTTGCACATTTGGAGCATAGGTTATTCCGCTCATTTAACTACTTTCCCCAAGCAATTCTATTTGTTTAAAACAATGTTTGGTTTCCCATTAAAAAGTAAGCATTTGCCAATAGCTCTGTAGACTTGTACTGTAATGAGTTCCATATGGCAGGACCACTCTAATAACATTGTTTTCTTTAATTTTTGTTATTTTAGGAAGAAAAGGAGCTAGATATAGTAATTTTACCATGTAGCCACTCAGTATTTTATGCTTTAAATTTTTGTGGTCTTTGTCAAGTTGTTGGTAAGACCGGAGGATCATAGTAGTTCTTTCTGGCTGTAAAATCTATGAATATATTGCACTGATGCAAATCACTGCTGCTGTAAAATCAGTATACAGAGATGACCAGTTTCATTTTTAAATGAAGGTTTAAATACCTAATTTTTAACCATCTAGATGTTCAAAATAACCTTTTATTTATTGTGGATGTAAAACATACCGTTTCACCCAAAGACATACCAGTTGTCCTCTTGGTACGATATACTGCAAGCCCGTTTGTGCAGGTGCTTACTGACCAATATACCGCACGTTTATAAACCCCAGGCCTTAGGGATGTACTGGGTATGCCTTAGGAGACTACCGTACTGTTTTGATGTTAACGTTACCAGTGCTTCTTTAGATTTCTATAGACTATCTTAAAATGCAAGTCAAGGAAAAATGCATGAGAAGTATTACAAAAGGAGCTTGTTGCTTTGTAACAGACCTTAAATCAAGAATGTTTATTACTAAGCTGCCAGCAAATATTTGCTTGCATACCTTTTATTGTTTCAAAGGCTTTTATGAACAGTATGTCACAGTGCTAGTGTCATTTACATTCAAATACCGCTTTCTAATGTTTTAAGCTTTCCAGAGAAAGAATAGGGAGAAAAATGATAAGAAACTGAAACTTAGATCTTTTCTAATAAAACATTTTTGCAAGGATTTTGTCTCTTCAAGATGCTGTGACATCCTGTTCAGTTGAAGGAGCATACGACTTTAATTGCATGACTCATTCACTTTAAATATTTAATAATGCTTTCATTAGTTGCACTGAACCAGTGAAGTAAGATCTGTAATATCTAGTGCTGGTCATCATTTTTATTCATCATAGTTTAATAAGCATTATAATTACAGATGGAGGAAGAAATATGAGTTAGCTTTGTGGTTTTGCTTGGGACTTCTGTGCACACTGGTATGATTGGAAGGGATTATACAAGCTCTGTGAGCATAGCTGATCGTATTCAAATACACTGACGCAGGCTTCCCAGTATTGACACATTATTCTTCATATAGAAGTCACTGCAGAAAAGATAGCGCATGAAATTATGAGTCCTGACACTATTAACTCCATCTGGCTTAGTAGTGAAGTATGAAAATTTGAAGGCCAAGTGGACTTGTTCTTGGCAGGTGTTCTACTGCATGCGTTATCGGTGGAATTAGACTTCAACTATTTTTACCAACCATTTCCCATATTCGCTTGCAACTTGCGCAAATAGCGAAGTTATTTAGTCAGTTAGGGAAGCTTTCATTTGGAGATTTCATCAGAGTTCAAGCTGAAAGACCATTTGTAGGCAACATAAGCCCTCTGGGCTCAGTTCTCAAGTAAATATAGATGATGATAATTTAGTATAACTTTCTGCCTTTAATATTACAAATATTACTATTTGCATGCTATTTGCATTCTTATGTTTTAATGGGAGGTATAGTCGGGCAGACTAATATGTGGTGCATTTTTTAATGTTTTGTTAAAACATCATTTTTTCCCCATCAGCAACTTATGCGGGAGCGACAGCAGATGGCCAGCCGCCCCTTTGCTTCTGTCGATGTAGCACTGGAAGTAGGAGCTGAGCAAACAGACTTTCTACGAGGGCCATTAGAGGTAGGAACAGTGGTGCTGACAAGGGACCATTGTGATTTGCATATTTATATTGCTAGTCTCATCTGCATCTGCTTCTGAAACCAAGCAGCGTCTGATTACCTGGAGCTGACAAGTCTCAGCTACATATGTTATGCCATTTTCAAGGCGCAGAGTTTTAATAGCATGACATGAGCTGTAACAAAAGCCACTGGAGAATCTATTAGCCTGGGCTGGAGTGACAGCCAGCTCACCTGGCAGTCCTTTCCTGATGGATGTGAGCTGAAGGAACGCAAGATGCAGGCCTTCAGGAGGGAGCAAACCTCCTGCTCCGTCCTTCGAGTACACAGTGCCCCCTAGTTAACATCTATCTTAATTAACAGAGATTACAGCGAACAAACAAACAAATAAATAAATAAAGCAGCTGCGAGTCGAATTGCAGTGTTGTGTTTTCTGTGTGCAGGTTTAAAGAATACAGAGTCTACTGCATATTTTCGTTTGTAGATAATGGCTACATTACTGCATTCTTTTATTGTAATTGCAGTACATTGGGAAAGAAATAATAATATGCAAGGCAATGCGATATTGGAATAGTGTAATAATGCATGAAATGGATTCTGGAAGTTTCACCTGAAAAGAGAGGGAGAATTACAATATGTGGATAATAATGAATATCTAATCTAGGTTGGGCTTTTGGTAGATTGTAATCCTCTATTCCTTTACTTTTATTTACAATATTATGTTTACAGTTATTACTTTATCTTATTTATGGTGGGACCTGGGAATGAGGTGTGATAGCTCTGAAATCTTTCAAGACTGTACTTTTCATTGCTGCCAATTCCTCTTAAATTCAAAGCTTCTCTTCCTTTTCTCAATAGCCTCTTTCAATGGAAGATTAAATACACTCTATCAAATCTCTAAGGTTCATGGAGAAGTGAGCAATGTGAAAAATAGATTCATAGCAGTAAGAAAAAGAATCAGCTCTTGAGTACTTACCAAATTGAGGTGCTCTGTCCTGCTACTGTATAGGACGCAATCACAATTGTTCTTGCTGACGTAATTTAAATACTTGGAATAGATAATGCATAAAAATGCCATATCTCTTTGAAGAAGCTTTGCTATTTTCTGACCAAATACAAGAACCCCCACATTCTTCACCAATATCACCAGTTGTCTGTCTCCTTTTATCTTGGAACAGAAGACCTCTCCAGCTCCCCAGGCTAAGGACACATTACACTGTAGTTAAATGTTAACTTTTTTGAATGTGATTTCATTGTTTCTGTGCTGATATCTGGGAAGATTTTCTCTGTTGTCTTTTCAGAGGGAGGCAATGAGTGGGAGCTGAGGCATCCAAACTCTAATTCTGTACATACTGATTATTTAATTAAACTTTAGAAGTAAACATCACAAGTTAATTGCCACATTTTCTTCTCTCATATCTTTTATTTAGCACTAAAAGAGGTAGATACTAAAATATTTTAATTATATTCTACAGTTTTTATTAGCTTTTTCTTCCTAGCCTAGCATTTTCTAGCAATTGTTTAGTATTCAGTATCCATAGTGTTTTTTCCTGATACATAGTTATACACAGAATGAAGTCCATTCAAAGTTTTCTTGGAATTACAATATACTGATCTATATCAAAACAAAGCATTGTGCTAAGGATTAAATGAATGTGATTCAGGGTATTGATTGTCCTTTGATGTGCATTCTGTAAGAAAGAGCTATATTAAGCTTCTATTCCAGGTCTATCCTCCATTTGTGAAAGGACACTAAAAATTGTAGTTGCCGTTCTGTTCTTCATTCTCAGCTCTCTTTTGGACTGAAGGGGATTGGGATCACACATGTATTTCCAGGATCCAATGCTTAAACAATAGAATAGCATGAAGTATCTATAACTTCATTTTGTTGTGTTAAGTGAGAATCTTTAAATTATTTTAATAATTCTGTGCTTTCTGATGCCCATTGTGATCTTTTAAAGTTAGAGAAAATTTGGTTAAAATGAGCAATATGCACTAACTCTCTTCAAAACGTTCCACGGACATTGCAAAGATCTTGCACTGATATGCCAGGGGTTCCAATTTTAATGGTGGTGCGTTGCATCCCCTCGCCTTATACTTTTCTTGAGACTTAATAACTCTGGCACTTCCAATGGCATTGTATTGATCCATGGGTCCTTTGGGCAAAGTGTAATGTCACTGAACTGTTCCAAATATTGCTGCAAGTCTCCCATTCAACTGCGTAGTAAGACTGCTGTTCGTTTATGTCATCTGGCTTACATGATGGTGGTTTTGTACAGCTGGTGTTCTGTATTAGTACTGATGGGCTGATACATGTCAATATTCATATGACTATCTACATGGTAGTTCCAGTATGCCATTTGGTTAGCTTTTGGTTTATTACTTGCATTTATTTGTAAATATCCAGAGCAACTGCTTTACTGTAGAGTTTTAGTTTGCAGTAGTAAGGCATTTTTTGCCCAGTGTTTGGAAAGCATATCTAAAAAAATTAAGAGTATGGATACTGTATTTAAAAAGATTGCCTAGTTTAGATACTAACAATACAACTGATAATACTTGGGTCTATTTTCAGTTAGCAGCAATTTGCAACAGATTAAAATAAAGTCCCAAAAACACTACAGAAGAGAGTTGAATCTCTGTTATTTTGGGCTCTCTTTCTGCTTTGGAGTCTTTACCAGCCAGTCTATCTTTCTTAATGTTTTGCCAACAAAATGACAGTATCTTGATATTAACTCCTTCAAAAAACTTTAATCTGCATCATATTCCTCCTGTTTCCTGCTGTCTGAGTGGGTTTTCAGGGACTGGCAATAGCCTTTGCTCTTCCCAATTTAAACCATGTTATTCATCAATCTTTACCTCTTCAGGCTGCCTTTCTGTGTAACTGATTCACAACATGACATTAACAAGTCTCATCCTGTCATCCATTCTGTCATGTTGGCCTTATATCAACTATTAAATATCGTATTGTCAGCTTAAACTTAACACAGAAGAAATCAAACTTAGTTTTTCCCTTGCCCTCCTTCCTTCTTGGTATCACATCAGCCACTATCTTCCTAATGATATGGTAGTATCCTAATTTTAAATCTATGAAGCAATACCTACTCCTGTTGTGGCATGAGATTCATGATACTAATCTTGTGCACAGTTATCCTGTTTAACCCATGCCAGCCCTAATCTACATCTTCGTCTGCTGCCATTACAATTGCCGTTTCCCTAAGTCTGCATGAGCTCTTCCAAGGGTAGGTGAGACGGGAGGAAGGCCAACCCTCACTCTTCCTCCTCCTTCTTGGGGAGAATAAGAGCTGCCTGAAGTTACTCCGGTGGAGAAGAGGAAGGGAAAACTGGAAGGCAGTGAACCTTTGGATCCCAAGAGGGGAACAGTCAAGGGGCGGGGGGGGACACAACAAAGTGGCCGGTGTCCCAGAGGCAGGGAAAAGAAGAGAAAGAATTCCTAAGGTCCCCCCACCAGCAGTTTCACATAGCACGGGCTGTTAGGGAGCAGAGTAAGAAAACACCAGAAACACGTTGTCCAGAGAGTTTGAGACCATTGTGATATTTTGTGAT
The DNA here is from genome assembly GCA_008711295.1 of Anarhynchus alexandrinus. Lineage (NCBI taxonomy): Eukaryota > Metazoa > Chordata > Aves > Charadriiformes > Charadriidae > Anarhynchus > Anarhynchus alexandrinus. Next base: position 2,337,010 of record VUYV01000048.1, read on the forward strand.
ACCACCATAATTTTTTCAATACTCGAATCATAAAAAATTAAAGTAGCATCATAGATCAATAGATACAACGCTTCTTGACACTCAGTGGCCTCAGTGTTAAAACGTTTTTTATTCCTTTCATTTCTTTTTTCTAGACATCTAAGCCATTTCCAGACCTGGTTGCTTTTTGCTGCTCAGTATGTCCCAAAAGCTAAATCATTTAGGCTATCTTCATATTCTAAGATTCCTTTAGGCAACATTTTTTCCCCAAAATATAAATCACTCTTGAAAATTCACTTCCACTGTGCTGCTGACAATCATTAATCTGCGTGTTAAGTGAAAAGTAATAAAAATGTTTTTTCTGTCCTGCTTTGCCTAACTTCTGGATATTTTTCAGCTCATTCAGAGCCCATGATTTTTATTTTGGAAACAGGGACAGATTCTTTCTTTAGGCCTGTAATATAAGGTGGGCACTACCATAAACTCTAATGTGTGGTCATGCTAAGTCTCTGGACAGCAGCATCTACTGTGCTGCATCTGCTGGATTAAAGACAGATGTGTTATTGCCTGCATAAGAATCAAATACAGATTTGCTCCTACGATGATCATCCAATTTGATATCTTTACAGTTTTACCTGTATTATCTTTTTTTTTTTCAAATCAATGTTCATTAATAATTATTTCGGCAGAAAAACATGCAGTAAATCTTTCAGTCATTTTTCCATCAAGTTACTGCATTTCCTGTAGAATTGTCACAGATGTTACATTGTTCTCTACTTCTGACAAGGTAAGATGATCTCAAGAATTTTGAATTTCAAATAAAATCTAGCTTTGTTCCCCTAGCAAGCAGTAAGTAATATTTACGGCACATTAAATAAGTTTTGAATTTCAGGCACTCCTGATAACTAGGAAGCAAAGATGGGCCGTTATTTCTCATTTATCTGAGTTAAAGAATTGGAAGGTATGTGCCGACACCAGTAGCTATCATTATACCAAGAATGGCTCTTAGAAATCAAAGTGACTTATTAAAACACATTGAAATCCTGTACCAGAGGACTGTGGAGTTTATGTAATTGAAGTTTATACTAATAAGCTGTGTTGCTGGTTTCTCCTGCCAATAAGATGTCAGGACCTTTTAGCTTGCTTTACAGATAGAATCATAGAATCATAGAATTGCTGAGGTTGGAAAGGACCTTTAAGATCATCAAGTCCAGCCATTAACCTACCCTGACAAAACCACTTCTAAACCATGTCCCTAAGTACCACATCTACCCTTTTTTTAAACACCTCCAGGGATGGCGAATCCACCACCTCCCTGGGCAGCCTATTCCAATGTTTAATAACCCTTTCAGTGAAAAAATGAAATCAATCCAGTTAAATTGGGTTCTTTTTCTTGTTTAATTTGAATAATACAGTAAGTAATTTTTTAAACTCCAGCCTAACAATGCTCCATTATTTTGTGCAAAATGAAACCACTGTATGCTTCATCAACATTACACCTGCGTTATTGTGATGACATAATGTCTANGACATAATGTCTAAGATTAAGGAACAGACTCTTCCCAACTCTTTGTTACAGGTCATCAGATTGCCCCTTGATATTCTTAGTTCCTAATTTTAGTCTCAGTATCAGAGGATAACTTCATTCACATTGTAATAAAGTAACAATTTATTTCAGATAATGATGAAATTGTCCCTAGAATGGTCATCCTGTTTCCAGTGACCATAAAGGCAATGTATATTTGGCAACAGCAGCTATCAAAGCCAGTTATAGTTGCACTTCTTGCTTACTTAAGTCATGCTATATAATTTACAAAGCTGCAGGTGTTGCTCATGCAAACTTATAGGGGAGCTGAACTCTGGGAATTTTAAAGAAAGTATTAGTATATTTTATTAATTATTTATTATAAACTTGGTTTAAAATACGATCAAATCTGATTCTTCTTTATTGTTGCGGTGGGATAACTAGACATTATCCCACACTATCTTGTGGGAAAACTAGACATTCTCCTGGATGTGGAAGGATAGTTTCACTGGCTGACCCATGTTTCTATCTTTGTCATGGTTAGTGCTGAGGAAGGTGTAATGCCAAGCGTAGGATACAGCCTCTGAGCCAGTTCAGCCACAATTACATAGAACAAGCTGCAGGTTGTTCTGAATGATTCCAGGGACTGCAAAAGCTGTAGCTGGACTCAAGGGAGCAGAGACATAGTTTAGAGACACCTACTCCATTCGTTCTTTTCAGTGTCATTCAGAAATGAAGGTTGCATTATTTTTTTGTAACCTGCCCCTTAGAAGGCTTTGGATGTGCATATGAGGAGCTGGTGGTTTTAGAACTCTCATCCCTGAGTTTAATTGTCATTTTCCTAACGAATATTTTTTCTTTCCTAGCAAAGTTGGTATTTTTTTACCCCTTGCTAATTCCAAGTTTGGATTATCTGTTTTGTCCATATGTCTGTAAGCCAAGCTCTCCTTGGCACTGAAAAGGGCTTCACTAAGTACTGTGTCTCGTCTGTGGCACCGCAGCTCAAGGAGGACCAGAGGAGAGAGAATCTAGATGAGAACAATGTGAGCAATCAGAGACTTAGAATATATAACTACAAGGAAAAGTCAAGGAAATTGGAGTAGACTATTGAAAGGAGTCAAAATAATAACCTTCAAATATGCAAAAGGTTAGTAGCAATCAGGAGGGCAACAGTCTCTTCTTTGCGTGCACTGTAGGCAGCGAAGGTGTAATGGACTTAAATTGTAGTAGAGGAGGTTTAGGCTGGATATCAGGAAAAACTTCTCATAATAAAGCTGAATCATTGGAAGCAATTGCCTGGGAGGTGATGGAATTTCTTTTATTGGAAGTTTTTTAGAACAGGTTAGCCAAACATTTCTCAGGTACCCGTAGCTCCATTAGCTTCTCTCCTTTCAGCCGTCTTTATTATTATTCTGATTGCACCTAGCTCTTCCTTCTGATACTCTCTGGAAATTTTCCATTTCTGTTGTTTGAACACCTTAATTACCTTCATTACACTATTAGTTTTCTGTTACTGAATATTTCTGACCCTTTTCTTCACTTTTGCTGTTATCTTCATTGATTTATGTCCTCAGTTTTCTTGCAAGATCAAACTGTTAAGTCATCTCTGACCCCCAGTCTCCATGACTGTAGGTCTACCTAATGTGATGTCCAATCCATTCTGGAATAGCTTCAATAGTCTCCTTGAAGCCTGTATTCATGATGTAATTATTTTTATCTTAACTGGTGCATTACCATTTTTATAGTCTTTCAAAATCCATGCATCCTACACTACTAGATCTCAGAGAAATGTAGTCAGAGGATACGCCTGACACTGAAGAGAAGGATCTATATTGGATCACAGTTTCTGTTTTTCTGTATTACTCAAAGATCATACTAAATTTGCTGTCCACTGCCTCAGGAGCTCCATTATCTTGTGCTACACTTTGACCTTGATGGCTCACTGCATTCTTCTCTGCCCACTCCCTCAGTCCTGTTCATCTGGAAAACTTTCTCCTAAACTATTGAGTCACTTTATTATAAATCCTACCTTCAAATCTGTTTTTTCTTCTTTGCAAATGATTGATTGACCTTGGGTATCCTTTTGTGATACCATGTGTGAGGTATGTTATATCATACGCAAAATTCACATTCAGTAGTTTGTCCTTTAGAGAAAAGCATTTACCTGAAAGCAGAATTCTTTGGTGCCTGCAATAACTCCTTCCTCACATAATGAACTGGTTTTCATGAAACAAGAATTTTAGATTTCTCACTATTTAATTCCTCGTTCAGTGGTCATATAAAACAGTATAGCTCTGCCCAATTAAATATCTTTACATTTGCATAATATTTTTGTTGCTTCTCTTTAAATTTATGTCTAGCAATGTGTGAATGTTCTGAGCCTGTGATTCAGAACAAATACTTAGTCTAATTGCTCGTGCATACCGGACACAGCTATGATTTTTTTCTGTGTGTTGTGTATATAACTGTGCTCAATATAAAGTGTATAGATATTCAATTCCTTGCACAAAATCAAGTTAACAACATTTTAAGATTTCTAAGTAATAGTTTTCTCCTTCAGCATATGAGAAATCTAAAAATGGCCTGAGAAATACTGCCTGGGAGAAGCCATGTCTTTTTTTCATAAAGTCCAAATTTTTTTGTGTGTGTTTATTGCTAAAATGTATATTAACACCTGAAAACTTGTTGATGTTTGGACGGAGTCCTTAATTTAAAGAAAGTTTTCAAAAATTCTGTATTGGTTCTGGAATGTATCCAGAGTCTAAGTGTACAGAAAACGCGTTTTTAATCCCTACATTCTGTTGTTTGCTTGCATGTTTCTGTTCAGTTAATTTACCCTCATGGGTAAACAGACATTGTAAGAATGCCTTAAACATGATGTATAGGAGGTTTTTCTACATGCAGGTTGATGTCCTAATATTTTATACTAAAGAGAGTAAAGCCTCTGCTGTGAATTCACAATTAGTTCTGAAGACCTGATTTTGTTCATGTTTTTTAACAAAAATGTGTCTTTCCACTTCACAAAATTTATTTGGCACATGTTCTGCATAATCAAATGACTATAGAAATTGTTTGGATAGAAATATATGATTTGTCTTGAACAAAATTGCCAACAAATTTCATGCTCAATTGGAACAATTAGCAGGAATTTTGGCTGACTAGCTAAATGTAGGTGTTTCAGCGGTATTGGCATGCTGTGAATAGAAATTATTATTATTGTATTGCGCATAGTTGCAAATTGAAAGTATCAAAATAAATATTCTGATTGTTTTCAGGCAGAAGTGTTTAGATGTGTCTGTAAATGTTATGAATAATGACACTGTACATGTCCTATGTTCATTAAAATTAATAAATACAGTCTTTCCAACATCTTATTTCATAAAGTAGACAGATACAAAATTCAGTGAATGCAAAACAAAATATATATGTACCTCTAGGATTGTCTTTGAACAAGGCTTGCTTATGGGAATCGTGCCTTTGGATAGTAAATCCATGACAATGAGATTTTTCCGGAATTGTTTAAACTGAACATACCAAAGCATGGAAATAATTATGCTGTCGGGATAACTAAAAAGCACATAGATTGAAATTTTTCTCGGTTTGATTGACTGGGCCTTTCTGTACACCTGATTTGCACATGCCATTCTCTGACAGGCTGCTATTTCTAGTTATATATATTTTCTTAGTATTTCTTTGGGGTTTAGATCAAAAGTTATTTCTCGTCTTTAAAGTAGGACATTTCTCTCTTTAAAAGGAAAGGAGAAGAAGAATACGTACAGGAACTATAGTCTTTCATCAGCTATTTCCCATGTTTCCAGGTGGAACGGGCTGCTGTAGAGTGTTGTTTGATATTTGGCAACTTGTAGTCCTTAGCTTTACTTCAGAGACTTTACCTGCATGCCATTTCCTAGGTCTGTACTTGAGTTCCAGTTCTTCCTGCCAACAACAATATGTATTGAAACTGCAGCAAACAGGAGACAAAAGTGCAGTGCCTTTGCTTTTCTTCACAGAACTTGACAACCTGCACGTATTGTTGGATAATGTAATAGGTTATGCCAGTTTTCACTGAAGTTTTACCATTCTATAACTTCTATCAAACTAAATTAGAGTCTGAAGTGAATGTGAATTCGTTGCATGGAAGGCAATGCACCTGCCCTGGACAGCAGATGCCTAAAAGTTGCCTAAGCTTCCGAGAGCCATCCAATTTGCTTGTTTTCCAAGACTTTTCAACCCAGCAGGTGCTTTCCTACTTGGTCTACAGACTCTGCTTTCAGAGAGTTATTAGCTAAGCTTTGCCTGAGTCCACAGGAAAGACTGAAATATTATGTCTGCTCAGGACTACAACTAAACTAATAAGACGGCAACCTTTTGCACGATAATATAGTGAGTACGGCATTTGTCCACGAGGTAGGAAAGCACTGAACCTGAGAGGGACTATACCTACGTAGCCTCAGGCATCCTGTGGGAGCACACTCATATTTTTACAGCTTCAAGAGTGGATTAATCAGGTGGCAAAAGGAGAACAGATTAGAGGGAATCTGACTGCTCGGGTGAGCTGGTCACTCCTCTGGAAGGGGGCAGACGTAAGATGTTCCCTGTGGGCAGGATCCAGAGCTACAGAGTATGCTCTTTCCACCTCGGTGTCTCACTTCGGTTCTCCCTGCTGCGCTTTGGGCATCATGGCTCTTGAATTTCTGATTGCATGGTGGCTCAATTGCAAGAAAAAAGATGGAGCGTGTTCCTATTTAGGTAGACCATGAGCCCCTGGACTGAGTAGAGCCTTAAGCTCAGCTCTCTCCTTACCTGGATCAGGATCACTGTTCTGACATCTGCTCTACCATACAAAAGGCAAATGTGGGTCCTGCTGTCGTCGTGCCCATCATCAGAGCTGGGGGAATTGAATCTAAGAGTGCTGCGTAGCATTCCTCCTTGTTCCCTGGGTTCTCGGTGGAAGAGGAGGGGGCCTATTTTTCCTTTTCCATATTGTGAGAAGCAGTTTCCCTTTTTCACACTGATTGTTTAGAAAGGTGTGGTAGTAATTACAGGCAGACTAGATCACTTCTCTGTTGCGAGGAACCCAAAATTCAAAACAGTCTGTGAGGAGGCTGGGTATGTAAGTTATAAGGCATGGATTCCACTCTCTGGCTTTAGCAAAGCAGAGGTAGAAACATTGCATAAGGTGTTAGTTTCAGTAATAGTCAACAATGTTTTTATTACAGAAAATGCCATAACACTAGAATTTGAAAAATGAGTGGGCTCAATCAGGATGTATGGCCCAATGGTATGATTCTTTAATGGTCCTGAAGGAGTCTTCCTCTTGTAGAATTTCTTTTGGAAATCAAAAGATTATGAATGGTATACTGCAGTAAAGCAGAAGTTACAAAGGCAGTTAGACTGCAGTGAAATTGGGAACATCAGTAAGTTTGTATCAGGGCCATCTCGACAAGAGGAACTCCTTTAAAAAGTAAGCAGTATTTGTGATAGGTGATTGCTCCCAGTTATAAATATAGTGTACTTTACACATCTATTAGAGCTTCCTATAACAAAGACTGTAAAACATTATTGTTCATTAGTGTGAAGCAGTAAAGTTTTTAACAGATATGTATGAAATAAAATTTCCCTTTTTTCATCTTTGGTATATATTCACATTATTGGAATTTTATTTAAAGTAGAATTTTGCCTTTCCAAGTGCTGTTCCTTACACTATATCCTTGGCAAGATGACCTTTTTCTTATCTTTATTACCCAGCTTTCAGTAAGAAACTGGAAAGTTGAAAAAGACACTTGCTGTCAGCTTCTTGTCTCAACTGTTTAGGCCTTTGAAAAAGACATATAAATATTGAACCAGCTGGAGTTAATAAATAAAGTTATTCTGTTCTACAAACAACTTAATGGTTATTAAAGGAAAAGCCACTGGGCTTTTGGAAAAGTAGACAAGCAATTTATTTTATATTGAGAAATTTTTCAAATTGTAGGAATCAGAAGGAATCAAATATACCCTTCTGAACACACTTAAATATCAGTTTGTGTGCAGAAAAGGAAAGCATTATCCAGTGACTCACAAATACAATTTGTGTTTTGCAACACGAAACACACAAGTGTAGGACACTCTTTAAGATCGCCAGTAAATAGACCAAGAGGTGGCGACGTGACTGGTAATGACATCCAGTTTGATCATTTTCCTCTGGGCATATGCATGCTGTAAAGTACATATTTCATGTTTTTGCACGAAGAATATTTTAAAATCATATTAAAGGAAAGAAAATATATTATTTTGTTATAAACAGAGCCAGCCAAACATCATAAATTGAATATGCATTAAAAAAATCTCCAAAACTTGCTGTCATGTACTCCTATGTAGCTTCGGGGCTTAATCATGGATGTTATTTGAGTTACATTCTCCCATCACTCAAGAAAGGTAGAGTTGCACCAGGTCCAAATCCAGCATGATATATATATATACTTGAACACCATTAAAACTCAGCTAGTGAAATAGTCCACCTACTTTAATGGATTTAAGGTTAAATGCAGAGTAATTGCAGAAATATATTTTTAAAAAATGGGAAAAAACTTATTTTTCTCACTTCCCAGCATAATTAAGTGGTAGAAGTAGTACTACAATCTAAATATTTAATTTTCTTTTTCTCCAAAATATTTACATCATCTGTTTCTGTTCTAGTAGGAAAATTCTATGGACAATATCCATAGATATTGGAATTGAAGTGAGTGCAAAGCACAGTGTGATTATGATCTAGCAATATTTTATAACCAGTTTACCACTACTTTGCAAAATAAATAGCTAAAGAAGATTTTAAATAAGCTTCTCTAACCCAGATGTCTGTCTTATTAGTGACTTTCTTTTAATTATGTGAAGATGTAACAGCTCAAGGTGAAAAGGAAGTAAGAGGAGAACTGGAAGGGGCACACAAACAATAGGACACGGAAGGAAAGCAAGATACAAGAAGATGTGTTGATGCTTTGGGAGCAACAGTGATATATCCATAAAATGCACAAAATACGCGATGATAAAATGGCACAAAGCTGCCTCTATATCTCCCCTAATGTGACCTCTTCGCTGAGTAATATGCTGATAAAATTTGCATGCAGGCCAAACCATATTTCCCAAAGCCTAGACATACTGCTGCAATTTGCATATGCGCTGCATATAACCATTGATATTCACAGCAGGAAATGGCATAAACCCAATGCATTTAGTGTGGGAGTGTGCGATGCCATGTTTTGTTTTGTTTGATGAATATGTTTTGTCTTGCATTTATGTGAGAGAGGGCAAGTCAGAGAAACTTGGTTAGGATTTGGGGTATATGATAGGGAAGTTTGTGAAAGTCTGCAGACCAAGTAATATTTCAGTAACATTATTGACCTAATCCTAAGGAACTTACGTCTCCTGTGATACCTGGAATTGGTTTTGTTCCAAAAAGTTCCATTGTGCAAGATGTGAAAAAAAAAAAAAAAGGTTTGATCACAGAGCTTTAGGCAGTGTTTTAGATGTGCCGTCTTAGCCACTGAGTGTCTTGAGGATAAGGTCTGAAACCTTGAATTTATATTCTTTAAAAAGCCAGTACAGAAAGCAAAGGGTAGATCTGATGTTTTTACAGCAATCTCTGTAATAGCCTTTGCTACTGAGGTATACTCTATTACCCTGTTTCAGATAGTTTTTCAAAGGGCTTAAAATGTCCAAGTATATCATAGAACTGTAGTCACCCTTAGAGGTGAAAATGGTACTATCAGCTCATTATCTTCCAGAATGTGGGGCAACAACTTTAAATCAACTGGGAAAAGCAGAAAGCATTATTCAGAAATGCTGCTTAATGAGAGCTGGGACTGAATTAGAAATTCAAAGGCTCTTCTATACAATGGGTTATATTGATCATTGTTTGGTACATCTTCTGTGTAATTGTAGGGTTTTACGAATGCTTTCCCCTGCTCACCTCTGCCTTGCCCATTTTAACTCTAGCTAGCTCGTCTTCATCAGTATGCAGATCTTCTCCAAGCGTCATTCTGTTTCAGCATTGTGATCACTAAGACAGTAAAATGGCGAGCACTTCTGGCAGGTGAATGCAGCCATTTGTTAGCTGAGTATTCCCAGCACTAGGCACCTCACCTGCTCCTCAGCTGTTTTGGAGACTTTACGGTAATAGGACCAAGGAACTGATCCTTTTTAGGATAGTTCATGTGAAGCTGAAGTTCAATATTTTTACTTACTGAATTAGGCAGTTAATCTAATCTGTAGAAAACAGCATTCATCATGCACAATGGAATCATAGAATAATTTAGGTTGGAAGGAACCTCTTGTAGTTGTCTGCCAGTCAAAGACACTGGGGATGAGCCAAACCCCTGAGCAAAGTCAGGCCAACTTTGATCAGGTTGCTTAGAGCCCTGTCCAATGGTGGTTTGAATATTTTGAAGAATGATGATTCCACAGACTCACTGGCCCCTGTTCAAATGTTTGACTGCCCTCATTGAGAAAAGCCTTTTCTTAATTTCTCATCAGAATATATCTTCTTGCAACTTCTTTCTGCTGCTCATTGTCATACCCCTGTGAGAAAAGCATGGCATAGTTGGAGTCAGCAATATGATCCCACCTTAGCCTTCTCCTCTTAAGACTGAACAAACCCTGTACTGTTAGGCTTTCCTTGTAACTGCTAGGCCACCTCACCATTTTGTTTGCAAAGATACCATGGAAAATTGAGTCTTGCTAAAGTCGAGGTTAATGCCATCCACTGCTGTCTTCCACTGAGTCAGTCTTACCATCACTGAAAGTAACCAGGTTGGTGTGGCAAACTTTGTCTTTCATAAATCTGTGCTGGCTGTTCCTAATGAAATTCTTGTCCTTCATGTGCCAGGGCAGGGCTTTTAGGGGGGTTTCCTTCATAGTCTTCCCAGAGAAGCAAGTTAGGATGACCAGTCTGAATTTCCCCAGATTTTCCTTCTTGCCCTTCTTAAAGATAAGTGTAATGTTTGCCTTTACACAGAGATCAGGAACCTCCCCCAGTCACCATGACCAGTCAAAGATGATAGCATTTTCTCAATTACATTAGCCAGTTCCATCAATATCCCATCTGGTCCTGTGGACTTGTCTACATCCAATTTGCTTAAGTGGTCCCCAGCTCATTATTTCTCTGCTATGGGTACTATGTGTATAGAATCATAGAATGGTTTGGGTTGGAAGGGACCTTAAAGATCATCTAGTTCCAACCCCCCCTTCCACCAGACCAGGTTGCTCAAAGCCCCATCCAGCCTGGCCTTGAATACCTCCAGGGATGGGGCATCCACAATTTCTCTGGGCAACCTGTTCCAGTGTCTCACCACCCTCACAGTAAAGAGTTTCTTCCTAATATCTAATCTAAATCTCCCTTCTTTCAGCTTAAAACCATTACCCCTCATCCTGTCGCTACACTCTCTGATTGAGTCCCTCCCCATCTTTCCTATAACTCCTTTAGGTACTGAAAAGGGCTATAAGGTCTCCCTGGAGCCTTCTCTTCTCCAGGCTGAGCAATCCCAATTCTGTCAGCCTGTCTTCATAGGAGAGTTGCTCCAGCCCTCTGACCATCTTTGTGGTCCTCCTCTGGACCTGCTTCAACAGGTCCATGTCCTTCTTATGTTGGGGGGCTCCAGAGCTGGAGGCAGTACTGCAGGTGGGGTCTCAACAGAGCAGAGTAGAGGTGCAGAATCACCTCCCTCGACCTGCTAGCCATGCTTCTTTTGATGCAGCCCAGGAAGTGGTTGGCCTTCTGGGCTGTGAGCACACTGTCTGGGTGTATTCTTTACTAACTTAACCAGATGCAAATCATCAGCAAAAAACAAGGTCTGTGTTGCTCAGGATTGTGTGACTTTTTTGTGTGGGCATGGAATAAAGTTGGATATAAAGTTCTTGCATAAACTAGAGCAGCTTTAACATTAATATAATCAAAGAACTGCTGTAAAAGCACTTCCCTCTGTAGCAGCATGTAAGAGTGGTCAATGTCTGCTTTTCTGCTGATAGTTCTTGGTGGGACATATTTTTTTAATTTTTCTTCTTAAGCCACCCCATAAATTCCAGATTTTTTTCCCAACTTTTACATTTTTGGTAGTCGCAATGTGTACCTTTGTGTACTATGTGCAGTGTTTTTTAAAGATTGTGTTTAAATATTGGCAGTGCATGTGCGGTTAGAAAATGCAGTTAGGAGTTTGTAGCCCATATATGATGAGATGAATTCATTTCTTTGAGGTTTTTTTTTAGAGGGTTAGTGGTAAACTAGGCACAGTTCACAGGGTAGCAAACCAGAAAGGGTTAATGAAGGTCCCACTCACAGGCTTTCACCTATCCTCAGCTTTGACCAATTAGAAACAGCAGCTGTAAAAGCCTAGCTCCAAATAAATAACACATTTGCAGGTTCTTCTGAGAAGGTGGTAGAGTTGTGTTGAGAGATGTTGGAAGAGTTTTGTGTGAAGAACAATGGTTGACCACAGGAAGCAGCCTGGAAACTTGGTGAGCTGTGGAAAGAAAAGTCTCTCTTCTTTCTGTTTAACGCAGGGTGCCTTGGCTGCAATTCTGTAATGTTAAGGTGAACTGTACTGAAGCGGTTTTCTGTGCTGTACAAACTGGCAATGCTGTTTTAGTTCTTCAAAGAAGAAACAAAAGAAAAAATAGGTTTCAAGTACCTATTACTAAGAGTAAATGAGAAAGATGTTTTTCTCTCTATGTCTGATTTTGTTTGCTTGGTTTTTCTTCTTTTTCTTGGTAACATGTCAATCATAGTTTTCTTATTTGTGTGTGACAGCTGCACTTTAAGAGGTCCCACTATTAAAAATCTTCTCTCTTAAGTGCACATTAGTACTTTTTTGCTAGTGTCCCCTTTGAAGCCTATTAGGTAGTCCAGGCAGATGTAACTTTTCTCCCTAGTATGTATTTTATTTTTTTTACAACTTCATAAAATAGGCTGGCCACTCTTCTTAATCATAATAACATTTCACTTAAACAGCCAGCACCTCGTTTTTGGAATAGGTGTGTTCATCTGACTAATTAAAAAAACCCTGCCACATCATAAAGGCGTCATCTTCTCAGTGATTTATTGACGCACTTCAGTGCTTAAGTGCCCAGACTATGTATTTTAGGTCAACAGGTATGTTAACAAATATAACTGACACATGCAAACATCTGAATGGCGTAAACTGTATCTTATTACTGGCTCTGGTTGTCAACCAGACATGAGAGAATTGTGTACTTTCCAGTACTGTAGAGTGAGTCATTCCAAATACCTTTTTCCTAAGCATGTTAGGTCACTGCGGTATATGAACAAAGGAGTCAGTGTATTAAAAGGATGCTCTAATTGCTTTCGCAATGGAGGTGGTCATGGGTTCTGAGCTCTTGTTCAGCAGGGTCCTTCTAATCTGTCTTCTGATTAGTCCTAGCAATCACTTTGTGTTTGTTCTCGTGTAACTAGCAGCTCTTCTTTTTAAACTGTTCCAACAGATAAGTCATATTTAATGACGGTCATTTCTATATATTAACTTGTAGTTGTGAATAATGTAATGTGGGTCCTAATCTTTCAAACAAATTCATGTGCAGAACTGTACTTCCAAAAATAGTCCATCTGACTTAAGTAGGCAGCTGCAGTTAAGCATATTCATAAAATTTGGCAGGATCAATTTTATAGTCAGTTGCACTATGATAGAATTTACAAACAGAATTACTTGTGTGATTGTTGTATCTGTATCTTGGAAGCAAACTTCTGAATGCATGATATAAAACAGCTTTTGAAAATTGAGAGGTGGTTATCTTGGAAAGTGAATCTTTAGCATTGCATACAAATACTTAACAGAGTAAAAGTAACAAATTATTTAAGCTACAAATTGAGAAACTGTCTTCTGTATATGATCTGATGTTACTAATGCAGACCACTGATCTATATCTATGGATAGCTTAATCTGCAATGAATGTGATAATGAATTTATTAAGCATTAGTACTGGTACCCTTTTCCTCAGTTGGAAATTTTGGTGAAGGCAGTGTGTTAATTATCAAGAGATACATAGTGAATCTTCTAAAATTTGTATTCAGGAATTCACTGTCACTAATTTCATGCAATCATAAGCAACTTGAAGTCAGTGTGACACAAGAAATGATACTCAATTGTCTCATCTCTAACAAATGACAGTAATTAGCCATATTTCAAGCAAAAGATAATACATCACAGATAAGAAAGTTCATCTTTCATACAGTGCCCATTACCAGAGATGTAAGGCCAAATGAACTATCACGTTGCACTCCCTTATAAGCTCTTCTGTCGCAGAATATAATATAATATTAAAATGATGCTTGTAAAGTAAGTTATAAGGCAGGGGAAACTCTTGAAAATTGATTGCTTTAGAGAGCAGTCAGCATTAGTATTTACTTTGATAAGGACTTGGGGAATACTCATGGGAATTAAAGAAATCCTATGCGTCCTTCTTGTTGTGTTGTCTTCCCCACTGCTAATAAGGGAACGGCAGTTTGGTTCCCCTCTGGTCGCTTCCACAGTGACACAAACATTACCAGCTTTGTCTTTTTAAAAAGGCTATGAATACAACAGTTGTTCTCAAGTATGTAAAAATTATTTACTACTTATAAAGCCTAGTATGTGTCACTGACTTTGTGATATGGGCACCTCGGAAACAATCTGTGCAATGAGAATAACGCTTCCCACACTGAGTGGAGGTCCAAAACTTTCCCTTTCAAAATTACAGAGGTTTGAGGTTCAATAGCTAATTAATACCATAAGGTATTTTGTCCCAGTCTCTAAAGCCAGTGAATAGATTGAGTAGCTGGTAAATAAAATTGATTCCATTTACCCAGTGCAAATAAAAGGGTGGAAAGTTGTGCAATGGTGAGGGATGGGGTGAGTGAGAGCTGTGACCTAGGCCAAATCCTGCCCCTGCTGCAGTAGCTGCTGCAATAAGTAACAGATCTATACGGTTATTGCAGAGCAACAGAAGAGGGGGACATAAATGTACATACCCTTTCTGCAAAGCAGTCCTGCGCGATCACCAAGTGCATGTAACACAGGGGAGTGAGAAAGGTGGTGCATTTTGGAGGGGGATGGTGGTAAGAAGGCTGTGGAGCAGTTTGTGCGCGCACAGAAGTGAGGTGTGGTACGGGTGCAGTCTGCTGCTGCAAAGGGCCGTCAGCCTGAAGATGGACTGAAACCAGTTTGTGATGCTTTGTGCGGGACTGAGACATCCCCTCTGATGTTAAGACACACAATCTAGGCTTAGTTGTAACAAAACTACAGTACTACCCTGTTTGATTTTAGGTGTGAAAATGTAACTCTCGGTATATATGTCTGTGTTCAACTTATAGAAACTCAAAATTAAAAAGCAGAATTAATGCATACTAGCCTCTGTTCAATAGCATCTTACTGAAACCAGTGAGTCATGCCTGTGATGTTCTCATGTGGTTCTCTGACAATTGTTTACTAGGAATTTCACCTTCGCATAAAATAAAGGGAGGAGAATATAGATATTTTTGGCATTCTGAATTCCTGATAAGACTTTGTTACTGATTCTGAGGAAAAAAAAAAAACAACCAAAAAAACCTACAAGTAACTTCTTGTGAAAAGAAAAAAAAAAANAAATATGTATGTCACATGACGTAAGCACAGGTCAAAATTAAAAGGAGGGATTTCAAATGGATAAAAGGTATTCTTTGTAGTGGAACAAATATTCATATTGTGTGAACGCTATCTGAAATGTTCTGTTGATGTTTCGGCATGCTCACAGAAAATCAACACTACTGATATGTCCTTCCTTATATTCACGTTTCCTTCCTTGTAAAATGAAGCTGAGTTATTACTGTACTAACGGTGCATCCCAAAATGTTTTTGAAATGCTGACAGGGCTCCAGGTTATCTTGTTTTTAAGTGTCACAATTAACAAAGTGAGGTTATGCCAGTGTTATCCAAGAGTCATTTTTATAATCTAAGTGGTATTGTGGGGTATGGAGTTGGGCTCCCTGAAGTGTGAATGTCCTTTTGCTGATTTGTAGTTTTGCATTATTTAAGTAGTAAATTCTGTACAGTGCAGATAAGAACCTTTGAGGGAAAGCAAATATTATACTAATTCAATATTTCAGTAGCCTTGTAGCTATTTGAAACAGTCTATTAGTAAATGATGTTTATTTTCATCTTTAGGTATAAAAATGCTCCTTATATATCAATAGGCATCCATCCCACTTTACACACAGGAAAACTGACAAAGAAAATTGGAAGCAAGCCCAGGGGTTTTTTTTCCCCCCCACTATCCAGTGACCTACTCATAAATGACAGTATTTATATTGGCCCTTTCTATCTTCAATATAGATATGGCTTTCAGCATAACAGAAGCCATAAAATATAACCCAGTAATTACGACAGCTTTTCCTAAAAATACAAGGCTTAACTAGAACTCATTCAGAAATGTGTTGTCAATTTAAAAGTGTTGGGATAAATTTCTCCCAAAAGATTTTGCTATTGTAATGCGTGTTGCTGTAGTAATCCATTTTTAGATGCCTGACTCAGAGCTGAATCCAGAGCCGTGTATGGAGCAGAGCCAAAAGGGAATACTGAAAAGGGACGCCTCTTCAAAAGTACCTTAAACAGGCTGTAGAAAGCTTCTCGTGTCAAGTCAGGATTCACATCTAAAAATGATCTCCTGGAGTTAGGTGCTTGTGCTTCTGCTTTCAAAAACAGAGGGAGTGCTGTTGCGTTTATACTTTGCACAGGAGTTCAGTGTCTCGGTCATTGAAAATAATAAAGGATGGGTGTTACAGGCCATCAACAGCCAACGGAGTCAAAGAATCATCTCTATGACCTGAACTAAGGCTGTGAGCTGCTCTTGTCACTGATTGTCGTAGCTGTGACTCTGCCATTGTAGAGAAAAGGGTTCTTGATCTCAACAAGCTTGGTGGAAAAACGACCTGTGACCCGAGACTGCTGTCCTGGGAGACCCAAGATTTTTGGTATGAGTTTTCTAATCTCTGCGCCAAGTGATGTCCAAGCCTTTAATCCAATTGTACAGATGTAATCTGCAGTTCGTGAATTGTCCTTTGAGGTAAAACCAAAAACTTGTTTTTGTTCTCCCTAGTAGCATTAACATTAGGTTACAGAATTGTACTTTGTTCTGGCTTAATTAATCCAGAATTCCTCATTGTTCTGTAGGAAATGTCAGCAGAGGAATATATTCTTTGGTATTCCTGCATGTGCTTATGTAAGACACAAACATTGAAACCATTAATTCTGTTTAGACTGCAGTAAATTCTGAATGTGGGGAAGTTTTTCTATGTACCAACAGGAATTTATTTGGTTTTGGACTTAGGTGCTAGTAAAATAATGCAGACTTTTTTTTTTGGGGTGGGGGGGACAGGGGGAGAAGGAAGGAGACAAGCATCATAGGAATGGGTACCTAAATTCTACAAATCTTGAGTCAAGTCACAGTTGACCTGGATCTATGTTCCTCTAATGGTTACTACTTTTCACCTGTTTTTATTTATCTAATTAAAATAATACCTCAACTTGAGCATTTAAGAGTCACTTAAGTTTGTTTTGCCTTCATCTATTAAAGTGGTCTCAAAGTCTTGTAATTCTATTGGTACTTGTAGATTTTGATTTAATAGTCTTTCAAAAGTTGTTCAGTAAAGCAAATCGAGTCCTTCACATCACAAAGCGTGTTTCCCAAACCACAGGTTGTTCTGGAGGGCGTCTCTGAATGCGATGCAGTTCTCCATCTTTTTTTCTTCCTTTTTTGGACTAGGACTGGAGCCAAAGGATGAAATCTGAGAGTTGATTGTAAGCTGGTATGGTTTTGTTAATGCTTCATGCTTGGTAAGGCTCTGGTCAAAAATGAACATATTCTTAACAAATGCTGTATAGAAGCATCACAGCACTCATCTGTTACTGTTTCCCAGTTCCCCCTTAAGGGTGAATAACATCCTGTGTCTAGATAGGACCTTGCATTCAGCTGTGCTGTGATGCATACATCTTCCTTAAAGTTGTCTTGCTGCATGGTGTCTATCAATGGTAAATAACAATTTATTACAGATCAATGTTATTTACCATCTGAAAGCTTTATTAGAAAGGCTTTATTACCATGTAATGATAAAAGTAATGGATTGTATGGAGTCAAATATCAGTTTTCCTAGGATGTCAATAGAAATACTAGTTGATACTTCATCACAAATACAACTTATTATAACCTGCATGTATTGTAATGTATACTGTAACTTGGATCAGTCCAATGTGGTGTTGAACTGAAAGTGAGCATGGTTTTTTCAGTTGAGTGGTAGTGCCTTGCAACCTTTGGAATACTACCTTTTTTGTTCTGATGTAATTGCACATTCGTGTAGTTCTAATTTTGCAAGAGTTTAAGAACAGGTTGCCCAGAGAGGTTGTTGAGGCCCCAAGCCTGGAGGTGTTCAAGGCCAGGCTGGACGTGGCCTTGGGCACCCTGGTCTAGTGGGAGGTGTCCCCCCCTATGGCAGGGGGGTTGGAACTCGATGATCTTCAAGGTCCTTTCCAACTTAAACCATTCTATGATTCTATGTGATGCAGATTTCAAACTAATGAAGTATGGCCACATTTCTTTACAGAAAAGTTCTTCCAAACAATTTATTTTCAAGCCTGAAGCATTTAGTGTTTTTCACAAAGCTGTTGACATACTGGGGGTGGGGTGGGGGGTACTTTGTCTACCACACTATTATCTTGATTCAGTGAATATAGATAGGTGTTTTTTTGAACCTTCTAAGTGTGGCTATAATAAATATATAACCTCTTAATAGAGAATACTTTCCTTCTCTTGAGGAAAAATTCAAATGCCATATCCCTCCCCACCTTTCAGGAATCAAACGCTTGCTGGCAGGGTTGGGAATAATCATTCGGTTCCTGACAGCATAGGTATGTGAGCTGTTAGCTTTGGCAGTGAAACTAGATTAAGAAGTTCCCATCTCTGATTGCCTCTTCATTTGTGTCGGTATAGCTGTGGATCAATACAGTAAAACACTGAAACAATTAGGTTCAAAAGTAATCCTCCGGGCAAAGAGTTATTTCTGTTATTACCAGAGGTTCTTTGAACATGGTCTAAATAACTCTCTATCTGACAGGATTTTTGAATTGGATTTTTAAAGGTTTCAGTTGTACGTCTGCAGTGTTAAAGTGCTAAGCCATACCTATTCTGCAATGATCTGCTTCCGAAATGGGCTTCTGTAATCTGTCCTTGCTCCGCTGTACGCTGACAACAGTTTAGGGTGTTCCAAAACGGTCAAGGAAAGAACAGAGTGACTTCCTGAAGCTGGTCATCCTAAGTTGTTCCTGGAACAGTAAGAGCAAATGGATCTCAGAAAATCCTGTTAAATGTTCTCGGGGAGGGAAAAATCAGACTTGTAGAAAACAAGAATTTTTGAGTCGAAGTAAAATGATCTTCTATTAGTCTGACTTGAAGCTAAAGCTAAAATACTTCCTCACTTATGAAAAAGGTTTGTGTGAAGGCTAATAAACAGCGATGCTAGTGTAGTGCTGGTTATGTGCTGTTATATTTTTAACTAGGTTGGTCAATATCTGTGTTCAATAATACAGTATCTGTATCAGTGTTCTCCCAATGGAAGCTCAGTCTGTTAGCTCTAGGATAGGCTTAGTCAATGGATTCCTTTTCGCTAACATGATCCATGGGAGCTCCCATAAGGAGAAAAGTCATGAAGCAAAACACAGACAGCCTTTCATGCTATGAAAGAGAAGTTAGGAAGTAAGAATCTGACCTGGTTTTGAGGTGGCATTTCAAAGACTGCTGTTGAACTTTCTTCTTTATTAAATCAATTCATGTTATTAAAGGAAAGTTGAAAAGGTTTTTGAAACCTTTTAGTTTATTGGTGCTTGTTTGCAGCTGTGGTTGTTCTTTCTTGGAGTCCCAGATTACAGGAAAGTATTAATACAATAGTTATTCTGAAGTATAAAGTGATCTGCATGAACAAATGAACATGCTGCATACCAGTGTGAGGAAGTCAGTGAAACTGGCAGTAACCTTTGTGCTCTCTCGTGTTTGGTGGACAGGAGTAGAAGTTGGTGGGCTTTGTCAGGTACCTATTGCAAGCATGTTGGAACATGATTGGTTTCAATGCCTTGTTTGTAAAGTAAAGAAAAAGGCTCAGAGGATACAGATTTCCAGAAATTGCCAACTCTTGAAAGAACACGTATTACAATTGTAGACATAGATTGGTGTGCTTCCTAGATATAAAGCTTTCTGCAGATTAATAAACTCTTACATATTTATGCCAACTTAGTTTATTGTTATAAAGTAACTGCATATTTGTACTTGGGCAGTGCTAACTCAAGTTCAGTGGATTTTTGAAATCTGGAAGGGGGAGGTCTTTTCATAAGTGTTCAACAGTCTCCAGCGGACAACTTCCTAGGAGCCATTAAGAAATTGATGTTATGCATTGTTTTTCCAAAGGCTCCAAGTAGATTGTTTTTTCTTAAAACTTTTCTTGTTCACAGTTGCCACCAAACAACCTAAAAGACTTCAGAAATAGGATGGAGAAAGTATAGGACTAACTAAACCCGTCCCTTGTCCCAAAACAGAGCAACTTTGTGTCCTTTCACTCTGCTTGTGAAACTGTGAAATCTATTCTCTGTGTCGTCTTCTTCAGCATCTGGACATCAGAACTGACCAGACGCGCTGAAATTAAAGTGCAGTAAATGCCTCCATGTGTGGTATATTTGCGAGCCTGCATGACCCAAGAGACCCCACAAGGTATTTTTGCTGAGTTGGCTGGGAGCAACATTGGACACGGCATCTTTCTCAATGTTTGTGAAGTCTAATACTGCTGTAGTAAGGAAAAATTTGTAATGAAACATGCTGCCAGTGAGAGGAATGGAGGTGTTTGTATGTTGAACACAAATGCTAAATATTTTCTAAGTAATCAATGGCAAAATTGAGTTATAGGCTGCTTTAAATTATTTACAGAAGAATTCAAATTTGCAAACTTATTAGAACAAGCTGCTGCTTTTAACAACACTGAAGTTCTTGAAAATTCAATGCTGAAATGAGTTATTACAAGTAAGTTAGCTGTCTGAAATTAAATTAGGTGATAAACAATCCATTTTTCTGCTGTAAATTGGCATTCATGACAACTAGTTCTAATATGCACCTGAACCCATTATTCTTGGCACTTCATAAAGTGGCAATTGATAGCAATTTGTATTGACAGACTCTTATTGAAGATACTTTCTCAACAGGAACTAGCTAATCAATTAATTAATCATAACGTTACTCAAGTTTGGTTTTATGTTGCTCTATCATTCAGAAAATTAACCGTTAACATTGTTTTCAATTAATATAACTTAAACATTTTAGTTTTCATTGGCTGAATTACCAAGCTTAGACTAATTAAATAAGTGTTAAAGCTTTCTGAATTACTAGCAAAACTGAAATTTATGCGTGCTAAATTGCAAACTACACAACAAATTCAAATTCTATTATACTTACCATTATGCAGTATTTCAAAATTCTTTAGTCTTGCATTCCCTCCTGAAAGCTGCTTGGGCGCACGTGGAAAGACCTACCTACTTCTGAAAAGGCTTGAGGTAATAATCATCAAAAATATTATGAATAAGCACCATCAAATCATGGTCTTCTAAGGCCATCTAAAAACATTTGCATCTTCCTTCACATTTAAATAAGGCTTTCTTAAAAGTCAAAATTGCAAAGAGATAACGCCATCCTACTGCCAGGTCATTCTGGAGAGGTGCTCTAAATATGTGAACTCCACTGATTACAGTGACTGTGCAGAGAATGCCAAGATTCATCAGTTTGGAGTGCTCTTTGAGTCAGAAGGACTTTCCTGGGGAGCAAGGGTCAGCTCGCCTGTCTCTGACTGTAGTAACAGAACCGATGCTATGCGTTTTGATTTGTGTTGACATAAATTTAATTATGTAGTATTAAAACCTTAAATTCCATTAAATGATCTCTTGCCTCAATAAACGTGAGTCCTGGCCCAGAGCCCTGCTTTGCCAATGTAAACACAGCATTCCTGTTACAAATTAGGAGAATGGCCCTGATCACCTGTATTTGAATAAATACTGGTAACTCTGGAATTAGAATATACACGGTGTAAAGTAATCTGATAATACTGACAAACTTGTTTGTCAACACATGTGCTCAGGCAAGTGTTTTGAAATGTAAATTTAGATTGTATTTTGTTTGTCCTTTCAAAAACTTGTATATCTTCCTTTTTTCTCGCATAGTTTGGTAAAATACAACCTGCCAGGCTTTCTGTGTCTTGAATCTTGTTTGACAAGTGACAGTTTTCTTAGAATAAGGATGAATTAGACTTCCATTAATACATTAGTTTATCAAGCAAATGTAATTATTGCTTTGTAAAGATACTAAAAGTTTTTGGACTGAGCTCTTTTTCTTTTTCCCCAGAGTTAAGATAAAATATTGAATTATATGACCAAAGCTAATCCCTTCGTGGGTATATTCCCAAAGACTGCTGTGATAGGAGACCTTTGGCATGGACTGAGCCAGCAGCAACAGCTGTATTCTAAAAGAATGAATTCTCTGATTTTCTTCCATGTCTGTCTATCTTGTTCTTGAGGGTTCTCATTGTCACTCTCTTTTGGATTATTTTTTTTTTTCCCTTAAGAAGTACCTTGAAGCTGAAAACATGAAAGAAGAAATGAATATGGGTTTTCCATAGATCAGAGTCACAGGGGGGTAGAACTGGGCCTGTCTGGATTCTCTGACACCTAAAACCAATGATGGCAAAAAGCATCAGAAGCAAATTAATCTAATGAATCAAATGCCTTTTTTTTTTTCATTTGTCTGTGCACAATCAGACTTGATTTCAGGCAGCTCCTTCCTTTTGTCAGTAAGATCAAGGCTATGTGCTTGACCATTGCTATCAAAAAAAGTTCCTTTTTACTTATCAAAAATTTTCAACACACAGGGTATACCTGAGCGTTTTATCTTCACCTCTTGGTAATCTGAACAGTTGTATGAAAAATAACACATTACCATGGCTAAAAATGAATAAGAGGTGGTAACTAATTGCATCAACACGATAATAAGTAGTCCAAAGAGAAAGTTTAAAATAATGGATGCTCCCCTTCTTAAGAAAAAAAAAAAAGTCACTGTGAGTACTTCTGTGGTGAAAACAATTCATTCTTCCAGTTGGGAAACCCATGCAGAAATAAACAGGGGAGGAGGGGAACAGGACTAACCAGGGTGGTGGTGTGCAATCCCCTCTCCTTACCCGCTGTTCCAATGAATCAGTGGAGTAGAGCATCTAGGAGCCTAGAGGTGTGTGCTGCACTGCTGGATTCTGTACCTGCTGGTATTTGAAGAGGACTCAGTGGGTCCATGGCTAGCAGAGCCATTCATGGGCAAAGCTGGCTGTCAGGCAGATTGCTCTGGGCCTTACAGTGCAGTAAGCAATGACTTGCCTGAAATCAACGTGTTCAACTGAAATTCTTCTTGTTGTGGAAAAAAAATAAACCATTGATGGCTTTGAGTAGGTCATTATCTAGTTGATATTGACAACTTTTGGGGTGATAAAGTTTATTGACTCTTTGTCAGAGGCAGCTCAATCTGCATCTCCTACTTCTGTGAATCTTCTGGCAACGAGGCTGTATATAAGGAAGCTCTGATCCCATCTCCATTTCTTTTCTTTTTTTTTTTTTCCTCAAATGGATGCTGTATTTGTCTGACAAAGAGCCTTATCTTAAAAACATGACATGGATTTGCACTGAAGACATCTGCTCAAATTCTCAGGTGGAATGAAGGCTGTGGAATTGTAATTTTGCATCTCAACCTATATTAGCATGGATAGATGTAAGGCTCTCCCTCTTAAAACGTGGGCACCTCTGTTCACGGGAAGAAGTAGAACTTGCTCCTTTTGACAGAAATTTGATTAAAAACTCACACTGTGCCTGTCCAGGTGGCAATCAAGAGGATTTTATCTTTTATTTAAGTCTCTGAGTAATACTTGGGTATTATGCTGATTACATATGGTTCTCTTTAGCAGTTTGTACTGAGCGAATATTTTTGAAACCCATTGCAAAGGTTATAAGGGTTTGAGATGTGCAAGGGACCTTGTTTATTTGGTCACTAAATAAAATCCTTGTACTGTATTCAGTTACTAAGCAAATAAGATAATTTTCATTTTAGGAGTCATTGTTTCAGGGAGGTGTAAGGTGCACTGAAGTCATCCAAATGGCTGCTTTCTTGTAGAAATGACAGGAGTGGAAGCTGGAGGGGAATACTGGGGCTCCAGCGACAGATCTGAACAGGAGTTGGTATGGTAGTTGTGCACTCTTAGAAGGAATCCCCCTAACATCTTTTTTGTTGTTGCTAGCTTCCCTCGGAAACAAGGATTCTCTCAAAATCACCTCCACTGTCTGCTAATTACTATCTACTAGATTGAGCATGAGAGATGCTGGACGCATCTCACTGATTTATTCATATGATATTGAGGTAAAGGATTTTTTATTTTTCTAGTAAATAGCGTAATCTAAATTGAAATCTGACCTGTGGGAATAGAGGAGGCCTAACGTGAAACACCACTACAAAATTTCTGATGCGTACTTCTTGTCAGACCTCTTTTAACACAGAAGAGCTAGGATGCAATAAATCAGTTTAGATACCAGAGAACTTGATTGGGATGCTCAATTTTACTATAATAGCCTAATCTAAAACACTCAGCCCTTTTCAGCTCTTCTGTACTCTTCCAAAATTGTTCCTAACAAGAACAATCTTTAAAAATGGGGCATTTGAGACAAGTTAATGATGCTATAGCTACTCAAGATAACCATTGTCTAAGAGTGGCATTTGCTGCCTAAGCAGAAGGCTGGATACAGTGAATGGTATCTGAGTTGTTCTCTAGGAGCTTGGAGAGACTTGAAAAGAAAGTTGCAGTAGCCATTAGAAGAGCTGTGCAGTTAGACA
This sequence comes from Anarhynchus alexandrinus, assembly GCA_008711295.1. NCBI lineage: Eukaryota > Metazoa > Chordata > Aves > Charadriiformes > Charadriidae > Anarhynchus > Anarhynchus alexandrinus. The sequence continues at coordinate 2,361,458 of VUYV01000048.1, forward strand.
AAACCACAGGTTTAAAAAAACCCCACAACTTCATTGTAAAAAGAAATGGGAAGTGAAAGAGAGGTTAACCTAGCTTTAAAGTTCACTTCTGCTTACAAGTTTGCACCAAGTTAAAATCCAGGAATTAGGAGTTTCCTTATTCGGGCTTAATATCACTTTCAACATTATTTCTTTGATATTTTTATCAATGCTTATCCCACTAAGTTTGCTCAAAGACCATCTCATTACACCACGTCCCTCATCCTCTCTCCAAAATTTTCATGCAATTAAATGCTTGCCTTTGAGTTACCAACTGTGGTGATATGGTGCTGTATTGAAATATGCATCCTGCATAACTTAACTTGCTGTGAATGTTTGATTTGCCCTATTGATAAATCCAATTTAAGTGTTCAGTGTGACCATTAGCAATTTCTCTGTAATTATGTGAAAAGATAAAATAACATGAGGAAGGGAAGCAGTTTCAGACTTTGAACTTAGTATCTCAAGGGAGGTTTTTGCGTGAAATGGAACCGCTGAAAACAAGATTTCTCAACTGAGCTGGAAAGAAAAATGAAAATGTTTTTTCCCCAATCCATTTCTGTTCTTTGTCAACACTCTAATCGCTTCAATATTTAACTGAATTCTGTGTTTCTTTTGGCAGGGAAAGGTATTATATCTGAGTATGAGGAGATAGGGATAAACTGGTGGGTTTTTCTGAGGACACCCCACTCCCCCAAAGACCCCAAACTTTCCCTTGTGGAATGAGTAGCCTGACCTTGAGGAAGCGAATGTTGTCAACTTAGATCATGATATTCCCCTTCCAGTAGATCACCTAACCCAATTCCAACCCACCAATGAGACGGTGCATCCCTGAGATGTTCTTTGGCACAACTTCCCCCATCTTTACCCATTGCCAAGTCTCATTCCTGCTTTGGGAAAGGAAGCAAAGGGGCATGTTGACTCCATTAGTGATAAACATTAGAACACTCTGTGCTTTTTACTTCAGAAGCTTTTGGCCTTCAAGGTTGTATATGTATTTCTAATCAATTAAGAAAAATTGAAAGAATCAGGAAAAGCAGTATATACTGCATGCAGAGATGAAGTCATGTAAGTTATTGTGTCTTTTATTTACTAGGGCATTTGAAATACACTTACAAAGCTATAAAGTTGCTCCTATTTATCATTCACTGGTAAATTAGTCTGTGCAAATAAAGCAATGGGGAGGGGAAGCAATGTGGTGGACAGGGAAGAACAGCTAAAAGTTACTTCTTTTAAGAAAAAAAACCACTATTCACTGCTAACGAAGCTGAAATTTCCTTTTTTCTTAAAGGTGGGTCAAATAGGAACATACAAATAAAGCATGGCTTTATTTGCAGTGGGGCACAGCATCACAAATCTGCCTCCTGGAAGAGTTGGCACTGGGAGCAATCAGACTGGCGACTGGGAGAAGGCGACAAATGAAAATAATATTGAGAGCAGTAGATAATCAGCATATGCAGTGATAAGGAGAGCTAGGTCTTCTGCTTGGAATTGTACTACTGCTGGCAAGCTGTTACTGACCCCCTACTAAGTGAAAGTGTTGCTGCCTGGGGTTATATATACCCATTCATGAGCTGACCTGACTGGCCAGGTTGAAAGGGTAGGTGGTTATGTTAAAGTCTGCAACGCCTCCACTGTTCCCATCACCTTGTTTTATTTCATGTTCTTGGTTTTAAGTCAGATCAGACCACAGATTTTCACCCGATTTAAATGAAGAATGATTTCCTCCATCCTCAAGATTGTGATGTAAGCACTAACGTTTTCTAACAACAACATTGTCAGGGTATAGGACTACTTTCTTCCGCCTTTATATTCTGTTGTCTGACCTTTCATTGACATGCCAGTATAATTAATGATGCATAATTGCATCCTACTGCTGACAAAAAGCTGCAGTGTTGTTTTCTTTTGTTAGTCAGGGCCAATTATCTGTAAAGTCACTCTTTTGAACTCTCTACGTTCAATCATCACCTATGTATGTAAACAAAAAAAGCTATTTCATCAAAAGGTTGACTTCCCCCACTGCACAGTTGTGTGCATACATACAGGAGTGTCCTTTCTGTCATCTGTTTTCCTCAAGTAAGTGATGATTAACAAACACTCACTAGAGTCCTAAATCAAGTACTTAAATCTTCCTTTTATAAAGTTGAAATTTAAACCTTACCACTAGTTTAGTTCTTATTATTAAGATATTCCTCAATGAGGGGAAAGCATGCAATTAATGCTGTAGTGCTTGGGCTGCATGTGCTGTGATGCTGCTACGACCTGAAGGTTAGAAGGGACCGCTGAAGGTCAGGAGCAGGAGGGAAGTGGATCAATCCCTAGCTGCTTTCTGGGCAGCAGACCTACCTGTCCCTATATGCAAGTACTGACTCTCGTTTTTGATGGAAGCATAAATCTCTTATGGATGTCAAGATTTGACTTTATCTTTGCACTAATACGCATCAAACCTTTCTAATCAGGAGACACTTAGCACTTTCTTTTCTAAAAAGCTCGATGTAAGATAGGGAAAATGTATTTCTTTTATCACATAGTTTACTTGTAAATTCTGTTATTCTTAACAGATCACTTTGACTTTCCAAGTTGGTTTCATTTTTGTCCAAATTTAAAAAAAAATCAAAACTTTTTTTTTGAAGTGGGTAGATAATTAACTCTCATGTTGTTGTTATGATTTCTAGCTTTACATCTGTATAAGATTTAGCAGCTTTCTCCCTTTTCTGTCTTGAAAAACAGCATTTCTCTTTAGTCATTTCAGTGTTATCTGTTTGAAGATAAAGAGCTGAAAAGAAAAGCTACAGATAAAGAAAAGCTTGGACTTCAGGAAAGTTGGGTGTTATTAGAGGTGGATGCTATGGTATCAAAGGTCTTTTAAAAATAATTCTATATGCTGTACTCTGCACAGGGCAAAATATTGAACCCCTTAAAAAAGTACAGCTGCAGAAATGTTAGATCTTAATGAAAGTGCTGGAAATCTCTGACTGGCACTTGCAAGATTATTGTGGATATGCTGGAGTCCTACAGTCACTGTCAGTCAGTCTGTGACCTGCTCAGATGCTAAGCAGAGTAATGAACGCAGCTGAACATCCATCCTTTAGATGAATACAGTAAATTCAGGAGTGGGATGTGATCTAGTCAGTGAATGTGGTATTTTTGTCCTTCTCAAATAAAACTGAGCAATATAATCTGACTACAAGTAAGATCTATACCCCTATTCTCACAATAGCAGATGAACACATAAAAGCTTTTTATGGCTAGTACAGTTAATCGGACCGTTCTGAAAATCTTTATATCCATCAACAGGCAAGACTGTCCTTTGACTATGTAATAAGTAGTGAAAAGCCTAAGTCAGGGTAGCTGGTCCTCTATAAAACACTTGTAGGCTCCTTAACTACTGAAAAAAGTCTTAATACAAGTCCATTTAACCCAACAGCGCACTAGCGTGTTTCAATTACTTGGTGCTCATCATATGGGAGCAGTAATAGGATTCCCACTCTCAGCCTGGCTGCAAAACTTTAGCTCGCATGCTTTCCCTCATTTCCTCTTCCTATACTTTTCGAACACTTAGATGGATATAGCATAGCACGTGCACTTGTGAGTCATGGTATGAGTGCGGGGAGCAGAGTAGTGTCTGGCAGTTCAGTAATACAAACTGTGCAAATAATGTCACTTTCCTTTGTGGTGCTATGACATCCTGTGAAAAAGTAATCAAAGCCGCTTCCTCCTGCAGCTCTTAAACAAATATGACAATAGGCAAATGTCCCGTTGCAGAAAATGCTGGAGTCAAAGCAGGGCCCTGGAGCAGGTCAATTATTTCAATTATCTGGAATTCATGATGAAAAACAGCAGCAGCTTTCAGGAAATACGCGCGAGTCTGGCAATTGCTTGATCAGTTATGACAGTCGCTGCCAAATATCATGTCCCATCAGGTTTTGCAAAGGGAAAGCTTGGAACAGGTGGATTATTTTAGATACCTATGCTCTACCACAGGAGTGCAGCGCAGTTCTCGGGAGATCTAACAGGCCACCAATTGCTTGATTAAGTATGACATCACTGGCAAATATCACAAGGCAGTAAGTAATCGCAGTATAGGCAGAAAGAGAGTACATAGAGCAGATGGATTGTTTCAATTATTTGGGCCCCTTGATGAATAAGAACCTCAACTGCCATCAGCAGATCCTGTGGCAGGCGAGTAATAACTGCATTGCTATGACATCACTTTAAAATCTGGTATGGCTTAAGTATTTCAACAGCTGTAAAGCTTGGATTTGTCTTAGCATTGACTTGACCCACAGCTAGCTTCAGTGCGGAGAACTGAACACTGAGAAAATTGTTTGTGAGTGCTTCCAAGCACTTCATGGTATTTCACTGCTGCGGGGAAAACATTGAACCAGCAGCAAGCTCGCTGTTGGTACATGACTTTTTTTTTTTTGTACTGCATTTTTCAGAAGGAGTCAGCAGGGGAAAGCTAAGGAGTGTTTACTGCCAGGTGCCAGGACAGAAAGCAATGGCTCAGACCTGTTTATGTTAATTTGGGAAGGCCTGAGCATCCAGAAAATGATCCCTAATTGCATAGTATACTAGGTCCAAAATGTGATAGGCCTGAAATGTGTTGACCTGAGAGCACACTCCCTCACTTTGCCTTCAGTCTTCTTTCTGGCTGCAGCTGACACAATCTACCTTAATTTCTCTTTTACATTTGTCTTGATGTTAAAATAACTGTATAATATTTGCTTTTACAAGAAGATACACGGTACCTTGTATCACTATCCCCTTTCAGCTAAAATTTGTTTATTGACTCTGGTGCACAGAAATCTAGTTTACACATAAAAAGCTAAAGAACAGAGGACACTAAAGAATTAATAAACTTTGAAGCCTAGAGGAGTTGTTTTTTACAAACCAAATCCCATCTGAGTTTTATCAGATTTAAAGTCTGAGATCTGCTTTGGTCGGGCCTTGAAGGCAGAATAGAGAGTCAATAGGAAGCTTCTGTTTGAGCTAATATGTCTTGTTAACATCTTTCAAAAAGTTAACGTTGTAAAGGATTTGATTTCTGAATCCTTCAGTGTCTTTAAATTTACCTCAGCACAGAATTGATGGAGAAATATTTCCTCTAATTACCCCGGTTATGCAAACATAGCATAGTCATGGGGGGTATCATTTATGTTAGAAGATGGATGTCAAAGAGTTTCTAGTCAAAATTCTAATCCTTTCTACTCTAACATTGAAAAAACTAGATAGGAATATACAAGAAGAATACCAAGGGTAATTTAACGGTATTAATTCTAGAAAATATAAACCACAGCAATTAAAGGGTTTGCAAAGGCTGAATGGAGTTAAAAAAAAAAAAAAACCCCAAACCAAAAAACCCACAAAAAACAAACACCCCAAAAAACTCTCCCCTTTTCCTTCCCCATCATATTGCTTTGAGATAATTAAGGAGGGGTATTGATTACATTCCATGCAAGGAAAAAGTAATCCTCATTAGTATCCTTTATCTGACCTGTCCATTTCCCATTATGGGGGAAATGGCTTCTAATTTGAGATCAAGAAATTACTTTGGATAGGAATAAATCTCTCAAACTGATGAGGAAATTTGAGCTTTTCCTCCATTTGCTACTGGTTTGAAATCTGCAAAGTACCAAACACTTGTCACTTCTGGTCATTTCCATCCAAAATTGAATAGCAGTTACGGAGACAACATTGCTGCCTGTTTTTACAACTGGAGTGTAATGAGTGACATTTTAATGGCAGTCGTGTGGTGACTGTTTGAGATTAGCTTTCCTTTTTTTCTTCCTTTCCTTTAATATTCTGGCCATACAGTCTGCAGTTTTAACTCGAAATAGTTCAAAATCATGTATGGACTGTTGTTACGCAGTCTGCTCTTCTATTCAGATCAGGTTCATGTCTGTCCCTGTGAGTCAGAATGCTAACAGTTATACAGCTAGCTTAAAAATTGTAAGCTGTTAAAATATTAGGGTTGAATTATACCCTTTCTCACTTGTGATTCACTAAGTTAAGACAGGAGCATGTTTCATGCTTTTCTGGTAACCATCAAAATTTGAAATCTTCTTTTGAGAGAGGTTTCTTATGGAATTCCTTCAGAAGCTGCAGATTTAGTAGTAACAAACTTAATTATTTCAAGTATTAAAATAATGAGAATTGACAGCACTGTTTGCAAAGAGAAGGTTTTGTATTTGTTTGTTTGTTTTGGTTTTTTTTTTTTAATTGTGCTGAAGATCAACTCTCCTCCAATTTAGTCTTGCCATACTATTAGAACAAGGCAGGATTGGCCCCTTCTTCTAGAAACAGTTTGTGACCCAGTTGTTGGCAAGGATGGTGCAATAGCAGAAGCTTGGTAACTTAAATTATTTTTTTGTAAGTTACGGTGGTTTTAGGTGAAAGAGGGATGTGAAGAATACAAAATAATAAAAGCAAAGAACTAGAGGTGACTATGGGGCAACTGGCTGAAAAGGGGCAGGAGACCCAGAACTGGTAGAGCGACTCTGGAGACCACAACAGAGTTGCGAATTATGCAGAGGGAGAAAGGCAAAGACTAAAATCATAAATGGGCTTGTGGAACTGAAAAGAAGGGTAGTAGGGAGAGGCTACCTGAAGAAAAGACAGAAGGAAGAAAGGAAGAGGTGAATAGGTAGCTAAGGGGGAAAAAAATAAAGGAAACAAAGCATTGGAAAACTACATATATATATTATATATATAAAAGAGATGGAGGAAAGTTTAAACAAGCTAGATGATGTGGAATACTGATGGGCAGGTTAGAAAACGGGATTGGTTTTGAAACCAAGATTAGATGACACTTTTTATTTTTAGGCAATCACAAGTTGCAATTGCAGGGTTTTTTTTACTTTGTGTTATAAACTGTTCTATAGCATTATCATGCACCATTAAATAATGTTCTTGTTTCCTCACAGAGGAAATTCTGTTTCTCCCTAGTCCAGTAAAGCAGTTTAAGTGGATATAGGGCCTCCTTATATTCTAGAATTTTATATACAAAATACTTTGTAGTACTGTAGTATACAGGTAGGGTCTTGTATGACAATTTTTATCACTTTAGAAATATTGTCCAGGGAAAGCTAACAGGTAGATTTTTTTTTTTAAAACTGCTGTCAGCACAAGGGAAAAATATTGTGTTCATATATGTGGGTTTCCAGAATTTCTATTTCATCTTGGAAACCTTTATCTAAAGAATCGACCAAATCCAAAAACGATAGAAGGAGAAGCGTTTCAATGTGCTGTGGTTTTAATTGAAATATCTCTGATTCATTTACCATCTTGCACCTTTGACGCAGTAGTGTCGTACAGTGGTCCTAGAGATAAAAACCATTGAAGATTGTATTTGAAGGAATGAAGATAGTTTTTATTGGTGTTCTTTTAGGATCGACCACAAGGACTGAATAATGCTCCCAAAGAAATACATTTGGATGAAGATGACTGAACATGCAGATCCAAAGGCCTTTTAGGATATGGTGAACCTTTGGCCTTGGATGAAGAATGTTCTTGGATGAAAGAACTCCAGCTGAAAGACTTTGTCTTTGCCTTTTGCCTTGAGAATTGCAAAGATATGAAAGACATAAAGGAAACAAAGATTTGCAGCTGAATTCTTGCAGGGTGCAGTTACAGTGGCTGACACTGACGCTGGCACGCAGCCAGCCTGCCTCATTACTGTGGAATGTCACACGCTTGTGCCCCTTGCTGGTCTCCTACGGCTCCCCAAAAGCCTCTCCCACATCTTTATTTTTTTCTGCTTTCTATTTGCAAATTATATCAGCAAATTTTAATTGCATAGTTTCTGTAGTAAAATTAGCACCTCTGGGATTTATGTATATCACGTGTAGCTAAAAAGGTAAATGCAGAAAATATTTATTATGCTTGGTTTGTCAGATTATAATATCATGCTTGTAGCTGCAGCTGAACAGGTAGTTAAGTAATAATCTTTTCTTTTCTTCATGGTTAATGACTTGCTTAAGTTTATAATGGCAAGAGTTCACTAACTGAGTCAATGAACTGACATTCACAATATGGTCAGCCGTGGCTACCTGGGCATTTGAATGGATTTCTTATATTGAACTATGTTAAGTCAATTGGAAGACATCTAGTGACTTTGTAAGTTTCCTTACTAAATATTCAATATACTTGAAACTTGATTATACATTTAACTATTTCACTTCTTGAAGCGTCCTTATTTTCACTTTATAATAAAATGCAGCTCTGCTAGACTGACTCTGTTTAATATCTTAGAATATGATTCAAACCACAGATTTCATGTAACAGTGTTTGCTAAGATTGACCTTCAAAGCATGTCTGTATACAGACGCATTACCTAACATGTTAGTGATCTGAGTAATTCTGCTAATGTGTCAAAACCCAATGACTACATACAGAGAAACGCTGTACCAAAGTTAAAGGGCTTACCTTGCCTTTGTCTCTCCTGCAATCAATCCAAGTGGAGAGAGGCTTAGTGATTTTTTCACTGTCCTGGGTAGAGTTCTGTAATTCTGTTTTTGTACCAACTCCCACACCATAGTACCTTTTGTGCCAACTGGGCTTGCTTAGTAGGTCTGGTAGAATTCAACAATTTACAGTATCTCTGTTCTAAAATGTGGCCAGCAGCATATGTAGTCACCAGACAGACTTCTCAGAGGACAGACCTGAACAGAAACTATTTAATCAAAAAATGCATCATCCACCGGGGTAGCTTAGGTGAGCCTATCCTTATCGGATGCGGGCATATTAGTTTGCTTCTCCTAAATGCCCTCGGCAAGTTCTTAAGAAAGTTTTTCTTCAACAGCTATTTCTTCTTGCCCTCCCACCCTGTCTAGCTTTAGAAACACAGTTCCAGAAGCTGTTTTTAGACAAGAAGTAGATTTTCTAAATGATAATATGGACACTGTCTCTTAAAAACCCTTAGCTTTTGACCTGAAGAACCGGGAGACAATAGCTTATCTTCAATCGGTGATTTTGCTTGCTTGTCTTCTCTTCGCATCTCCCTGTGTCTCTTCCTCTCCCCCCTCTTATTTGGCCTTAACTGATCATAAAAATTGTGCATGACTATGGAAAGTGTCATTTACTGCAGGATCTCTGTGCTGGGCTTGATTAATATAAAGTAATTCATATTTAGATACATACGTATGTGTTTGTGTGTGCAAGATGTTCATATAACCTGCTACCAACTAGTAAATATGCATTGAGACTATTGGAATGTGTGTATACGTAGAGAAAGCTATGGCTGGAAATTTGGAGATCTAGATGCTGGACACTTAAACTCCATTGTTTACTATTGATTATTAATGTACTGATGCTGTTTTGTTACTGCCCTAATAAAAGAAACCTTTTCCAATGCTTTGCTATTGAGTAGTGTGTATGGCTAAGAGGCCCAGGGTGTTTCTCCAACAGGAGACAAAAAGCCAAAAGGCATGTTTGGCTTGACCAAAGCAACGTGTTTTTACAGTGATCATGCCCAAAAGCAGGTCAAGTCAGTCATGGGTTAACTTGGAATAACTGTGTGACTTAATTTTTCCTCTCCTTTGGCCACCATTAAAATTGACCAACATTTCTGATTTTACATGCTTCTTCCATGTCAGATAGTGGTTTTGTGTGGTTGTGCAGCCCTCCCTAAGACTGGGGCTACATTGATTTCTGGGTCAGCAAGGCCCAGCCAGAGGCATTTTGTTTTCCATGTGATTGTTCTAGACACTTTGCTGAAGATCTAAAACAAAAAACTTTTCTGGTTAGGTATGTGGCTTTCAGTCCAGCGTAGTGCTTCATTCTTCTGGTGCTAGAGCTACCATGCACTATTGAAGATCTGCTGCTGCTCCCAAGGGGTGAATAACAGAGTCAGGATTAGACCCCAAGATGTCTGCTTTTTCTTGTGTTTTCCAGGAATTCCTCTTACCCAATTTTTTCACTCCGTGTTAAGCATCAGCAGTACTTCTGTATTGGCAAATCCTCGTTGCTCCTCAATGGGGAAAATGTTGTGTGTAGTCACCTCCTTGGTGACTAGTGTGGCTTCCTCTAACTTTGATAGAAATTCCCATGCTTGTTTACTAATACTCTAATTAAAAGCGCTATAAAGCTATGATATAATTGCAAAAGAACCTAAAAGGGGTAATTTCTAGTTTTAAAGCTGTGTGTGAGGATTTCCGCTCTATATCCCCTTTGTGCATGTGCTTAGAAGTTCTTTACTTCAGTCGCCTCTGATAGACCTATCAATGTAGAAAGGACACAGGAAACAACTTCTTTTTTTTTTTCTTTTTTTTTTTTTTTTTTAGGGAGCGGATCTCCCTATTGTCTTCCATTAAATCTGGACCTCTGTGCCTGATTCTTGATTTGGAGGTGGAAAAAAAAAATCTATTTTGTATTTAAGATAAGACTTAAACTCATCTTTTGTTAAAAACATTGAGCCAATCTTAAACACATTCATATGGGGGCTTTCTTTTCACTTCTGTTTGCTTTTTGTTGTCAAAGAAAAGTGTAAGGGGTGACATATCTCCTCCACACAGAGTAGATGCTTGGTATTGGGGATTCATTTATCATGAAGACACAACAAAACAAGATCCTGAGGCTGAGCCTGAAAGTCAGAGAATTTGATCAGGAAAGATGATGCACATTTTCAGAAGCCAAAGTATTTTATTATTGGAATGCATCATTCAGGGAATATGATAGATTTTCCATTAGTGGAAATCTTTGATCAAAACTGCATATCTTTCTGAAAGAAGAGCTGCCTCAAGAGCAAGCAGCTAAGCCTGATGCAAGAATTATTGAATGAAAGAGTTCTGCCCTTTTTTTTATGTAGGATGAGTCAGATATGGGTACCATAATACCACAAATAGTAGTAGTTATTGTAGAAAAGTGAGATTAGACTTTTGCTACAGAAGTGACACTTGGAGAAAATTATTAAAATAGAGCCTAAAGCAACTGAACCTCATGCTGCTGGCACCAGAGAATGTGTATGACAAATGTTATAGTTAACTTTGTGCAGACATGAGGTTACCTATAACAATCTCAGAAATGCCTGTTGAGGCAGATGGATGCTTTTGTGTAGGCAGGACACTGTTAGAAAAAAAATTGCGACAGCTTTTAGCTTCACAGGTCAGAACTATAAGTTCACAGGGATGACGTTACTGTGGATTTTCTTCTTCAATGGTTAAAACATTTACACAGAAAGACTTGGGAGTTCTGGGCCCTTTTCAGTCTGAAGGGTTGAACCCTAAGTGTCAGGAGAAGGCCACAGCTATCATGTCAATATATATGTTGTATGAGTATGATATAGTTCGTTATTTGATGCTGGGGTGCTGTCGTGCCAGTGGTCAGAAGCAGCAGAAGACCTCCTGGCAGACTAGAAGTTAGGGCACTAATCTCTGCTGGCAATTTTTGCTTCTGGGACTATTATGTTGGGTTGTTTTGTTTTGTTTTATTCAATGATAGATGAAGGAGATTATAAGATAGAGTAACATACATGCATGGAGCATGGTGCAAAACCTTAATTTCCTCTCAGCTGAATCAGGCTGCTCCTTGCCTGCACTCCTTCTGGCCCATTTCTCTTTGCTGCTGTCCCATGGCCAGGCCATGGGGTGGAGGATGCTCCCCAGGCTGGTGCCTAGGATGTGCTTGTTGTGAGGTGACAGCTGAGGCCTACAGCAGTAGCACCCCTGCGCAAAAAACCACAAAATTGCCTGGGTTTCAACTAGGTATGTTCACAGGATTTCCTCTAGGTAGAACTCTGTTATCACGTGAAACCTGTTATAGGATTTAGTCACAGCATCATCTTCACCACTGCTGGACTGCAAACACATTATAACATTGGACTCTGCATTAGCTTAATGCTGGGCAAAACAACTCCCTGTGGCAGTTCTGGTTTTTTTTTTTGTAAATTGCCCAAATTACAGAATTAATTTTGCAGACTTAGATCTTTTATGAATGTTTATGTACCATCATAGTCTTTACATTGTAGCATCTTATTCTTCAGAGTTCTTATTAGTGGACATGGTTAATAAAATCTTCAAGTACTACAGAGCCCACTATTGTCAGAAATGAGGCTATTTTCAAATTGTTGTGTTTTTTACAGGCACCCTCATATCTTCCAGGCACAAGGACATACTTTAAATACACAAATTTCCAGTTGTTTTCTGCACTTTCAGAGATGGTCTAGAGGCTTTTTCTGCTCTGTGTAGCATTTCCTTTTCACTCCTGGAGCTATGTGATGGTCAGTGATTTCCCAGAACTTACTAATCTTGCTTTTTTCCTGTATCTTACTTGTGCACAGACAACTAGAACTGGAAAAGTTCTGAAGTGCTCAACCCAGTTTTGTCTTTTGGGGAAATCCAGACTTCAGGGGCAAAATCCCCTGGAGTACAACAAAAAATCCCCTAGAATATACCAAGTATCAATCTTAGGTATGTTGTAGGCCTTTCCTTTAGCCCTATCCCATGATTTTGACCTTGTTGAACGAATATGTGTGCGCTGGTCTTCCAAGCAGTGCTATTACTTAACCCTCATCTCTTTAGTTTCGCTTTACAGCCTTAGTTGTTAGATAGGAGTTACCATAGAAATTACCAGGTGATTTTGTTTGTAATAATCATTCTTTTCTCCTATTCCATCTCTTCCTTTCTGAGAAAGTTGGGTCCCTTTTTTACTTTGTATATTAATTCACTGTGAAAGTCTTACTGTAAATGCGGTCACATTATCAACTTTTTTTGATAAATATNTTGTAAATGCCACACATAATGTCACATTATCAACTTTTTTTGATAAATATCCAATATTGCCACATCTGATTGGTGGAGCCATTATGCTTTCATTAACTGCTATTGCTACATGATGCAGGAGAAAAGAAAGAGAGGGAAGAGAGTAAAAAGGATCTGCAGAGGATAATTTTCCTTTGGGAGTTGGGGGAATGATTTTCCTTCATCACAGTAACAGTTTTTTGAGAGCCTGAAAGAGGCGATTTGCTCCTAGATACTTTCTGCAGGCAAAGCATAAACCATAAGATGATCTCGACACCAGTACCAAACACGGCAGTTCTGCCAGTCTCCTCGTCCCTTTCTTCTGTTGTCCAACATGCGCGTAGCATGTCACAGGCAGCTTTGAAGTCAAATTCCTTGAGGGCGTATGAGGCTGGGCTGCAGTTCTGAAATAAGTCTGCGATTCTTCTGTGTGTGTTGAGCTTTGTTACAAGCCATGCAACCTCCTCATTATTAGAAATGCGGCGTTTTGATACTTCCTCCTTTGTATGAACTTTTGTCTTCTATTGCTTTTTAATAACGCTTCAAAAAAGCTATATGCTTCAGAGCATAGCACCTGAGTTATTCCATACTGCTGCTTCCAAGAAAGAAGGGTAAAATGTAATTTTTAAAAGAGCAGAATTAAGACTTTGATATTGAGATTTTTCTTTTTTTTTTTTTTTTAAGTAGCGTCAGTGTTTTTNTGGAAGCTTTGCATGGGGCCTTCAAGAGCACTCTGAAGTTTACTTGCATAGCAGGATTTTCATACGTGTGAATATCTCTGAAAACAAGTAGAAGAGTTTTTAATGATCACAAATTAGTAAATCCCCCCCCCCTCCCCCCCAAATCTTCAAAATTTGTTGTTCACATTGAGATCCAATGTTTTCATGATCCTAATTTTTCCCCATTTTTCTCTTTCGCTCCCCCTCCCCCAAGATTTTATAGCCTCTTCACAAGATAGTTACTTTGTGAAAGTATCCACCAAGTGGTAGTCAAGTGATAGGCTTTATTTTGTACCAAGTCATACAATTTAGTTTTCAGATAACACAAAAAAAAAAAAAACCCAAACCCAAAATGCAATGTAAGTTGTCAAAAAGCTGACACTCTAAATACCAGAAAATATTAACATCTATTGTCAAGAAAAATAAAAAGTATGAATCACTCCATCTCCATGACACATTTCAAAACTGCTATACACAGCACAAATTATAGTGTGTTTGATGGTATCAGGGATAATAGTACTTGAGAGTTCCTCTCTGAGCGCCCAGCGTTACTACTAAAAGGGTTCAATTGTCTTGGCTTACACTATAGAGCTACAGAAAAAAAAGATTAAGGTTCTCTGAGGTCATCTTTGCTCAAAATAAAAGCTGATACAGAATTATTGTTAATAACTTCAGAGGAAAATAGTTCCATATTTTGTGTATTCCATTCTTACTGCAAACCAAAAATATCTACATGCAAAATATTGATTTGTTTCCTTAGTGCCTTACAGAATATTTCAAATGTGACATCCCCTTTTTCACCAGTTGTGTCCTACACAATCCTGTATTTTAATTCCTTCTATTGTCAAGTTCAGGAAAAAAACAAATCAGGAATGCTTCCTGTGCTCAGCAGTCACATCAGTCCTAAACACAGGAGTCAGAAATATGTCAGGAAAGGCTAAAATATAAAAATCTTGCCTGTCTGGAAAGCTTATGAGGAATTGTCCTCCTTTAGAAAGGCCGTCGCCTTCGATTTTTCTTGTATTGCCCTTAGCTGTGGTGGTCTCTTGTGCTTTGAGGAGAGGGAGAAACATCTTCACTGAGATCTGTGGGAGATGGAAGTCTTTCTCGAAGTGGCCACTTGTAGGCAGCATCTTGTTTCCTTTCCAGGGAGAGCAGTGAGATGATAACTATTTGTCCAGAGTGGCTCCGCATGGAAATTCTGGAACAGAACGTTATTATTTGGCGATACTGAAGAAAAAAAAAATTACTTGTAAAGAGTTGTGTGTGGAAATCACTGTTACTTTCAGAAAACACTATTCAAAAGAGAAATAAGCACAAGACTTGAAGAGTTTAAAATATATGGAGGGGGTGGAATTTGTTTTGTTAAGCTCATTCAAAAACAAATCTTAGTTTTGGTAGGGTTTTTTTGCTTGGGGTGGGGGGATGGTGGTTGTTTGGGGTGTTGATTTTTTTTTTTTGTTTGCTTTTTTAGTTAAAGGACCCAACTGTAATTCATTTTAACTCCAAAGCAATCATTGTCTTTCTATCTAAACTCTGGGAAAATTAAGCCATATTAGAAGAAAAAGCACTGTGATATTAATAATGTAATTATTTGGTTTATTATTCATGTGTAAGAAAAAATGTAATTTCTGCTTTTAATGCTGAATTTTACCATAACTGCAGGGGTGCAGCTCCTGTCTATGTAATGAAAAGTTTGATAGAAGAGTCCCTGGGGAGGGTGGTTGCAAATTTCCTGTGGTTACTGAAAGCTGAAATGGAGCAGGTAGATAGCAAGAGGAAGAAGAGGGTATAAAACGTCAAAAGGCCTCTTATTAATATATTAGCCTACCTGGAAAGAAAGCAAATTAATTGTAAATCAGAAGAGAGAACACAGATACTTACAAAGATTGCCTGACATACAGTGTGCATCTTTGAGGATGAAAGGGTCACTGTAAAAGCGTTTTCTGAACAGGTCTGTTTTCTGTGTCTCTGGGGTTAACTCCAGTATTAAAAAATACTAACAGAAAAGTTTTTTAATTATGTTCTGTTTAGGTTGTCTTGATCATTACAATGTCCCAATTGCCTCCAGCAGTTCATTAAGGAATGCAAATACTGTGCAACTTGTAGTTTGCTCTTTTGACCCTGCACATATAAAGCAACTGAAAAGGATGGCAAGTACCTGATTCTGTTCAGTTTTGTGTTTTCACCGAGAGGACTGCATCCCTTAATCCTGTCCCTGATGCCTGAACAGAATTCTCAGAGTCAGGGGGCCTCCAGGTGCCATTAGAGACAGAATTACAAAGAGCCCAGCTGAGTGTGCAATTACTACAGATCCTTTTTCCTAAACGAGTTAACTTAAAGGCATTTGGTGTGGATATGATTAAAGTAGAACGGGAGGCAATATAATTCTTCTTTTTGGTTGTTTTTTTGTTTTAGAAGTTGAGGTCTGATGCGAATTTAGTTTTGTCCAATAAGATCTGCTTTAGTTCTTTTCCGCAGTGAAAAAAAACAGAGAATGATGCTACAGTTAAATCCAAAGACATTAAAAGGGCAAATCACTTTTTTTTTTTTTGAGGAGGAAAGGTGCCGGTGTGATATGGTAGAATAACTTCCCAAGACAAATAATATAAGTACTGCAGTTTGAGACAGGTGTAGGACGTAGGTGGAAAATTATGGTTGAAAATAGGGAGTCTGGAGCAATTCCATGTTGCAAGAACATACGAAACAGCCTGTTGATATGGGTCTGATTTCTAACATGAGTTAGTTTTTTTCCCTGCGGTGTGAGTTTCCTTTCAGAGATCCCATCCAGTTCAGTGCTGGCCTCCCTAGTCCTCAGTATCTTGTCTGTTTGGGTCTCTCTGTGTGTTTCTGTCACGAGGCAGAGTTTTACAGTCATAGGTGCAAATAGGATTAGTTCTTGTAATGACATTTCAAAGAGAGGCTTTCATTGGCAGAAAGAGCAAGTTTGTGCAAAACGCTGCTGACATAAGTAGCGTGTTGGATGATATAGCCTGAAAATGAAGCTGCTAAGAAATCTTCAAATCAAATGCAGTTGTGTCCAGGAGGAAATCATTTGCATTAGAAATTTCGCTCTAGCTCGCTGCAGAGGCTTGGCAGCCCACACTCCCTCTGCTCTGCCTTATCTCGTTAACATTATTATTTGGGAGCCAGAGTCAAACACTTATATTGGGTAACAGTTATGACTACTTGACACAATGTCAGTGAAATGCAATTTTTTCATATAATTAGAATTTTGACAGGAAAGAGAGGAAGAGGCAGAAAATGAGAAATTAGTTATTTCCTGTACCTCTGTCATTGCACACATTAAGCTTCGCTGGTGCATTTTGCATGATCTCATGGCAGCCCCTTCACAGCAGCCTGATCTCTGCCAGATTTAAAGACAGGATGAGTGAAATAAGGAGTGATGAGTTAGAAATGTTGCTGGTTGGAACAGTAGACCTTGTAGATTTTCTGAATCGCAAGAGGTCCAAGACAGAATACTGTAATTCTGATCTTGCTGGGAATCTGGGCTTACAAAACCAGAAATTGTAAGTAAAATTTTCCTAAATTTTCAGGTAAAATATCGCACTCATTATCATGAACTCTCTGTAGAATGACAGTGAAGCTTTTTATTATCAAAGGGAAGTCAGTGGGATTAAATTCTAATGAGGATTAGGGCCATAATAAATTAAAGTTTTGGGTTTTTTTTTTTCTGTTTCTGAAAAAGAGCTTATTTTCTCACTTAAAAAGAAAGATTCATCCTCAAAGTCTTTAATATCAAGCTCAGATTTCAGTGACCAATGATCTCTGCATGCAAGCAGACATCTGCACCAGACCTCCATCTGGGACAGATATTGGTGAGGCTAATGTCCCTAGAATTTAAAAAAAAAAAAAGTCAAGTTATCTTGTGTCATCTTGGATGGAGGCGTTCATTAAGAACTGGCATGTCTGCTTATAGGAATAATCAAATAATAAATAGTTTTCAGCAAAGTGCATTTATTCAGCACTACTCACAGCAGTATCCAAATTTTGTCATTTGATTTTTAAAATCAGATTAATTTATTACTTTTTTTTTTTTTCCCTCTTGCTGCTCTTTCATATCTTTGTAGCTGCATAATTCTATGAACTCCTGTTCTGCTTTATTTGGGTGGTTATTATACACATTGCGGTCCCAAGTGAAATCAGAATTCCCACCGGGCTGCACAAAGTGCAAGCTTGTGGTAAGAAGAGTCTTTGCCCTAAAATGTTTGCTTTATGGTTGAATAGAAGTGAGCAAGGAAACAGAAACACGCAGAGGTGAAGTTACTTGACGAGGGTCAGAGGACAACTAAGTGGCAGAACAGAGATTTTTTTTTTTCAGCAAAATTTCCTGAGATTGATCCAATCGGGTGATATTGAACTCAACAGTGTGGAATATCTCCCTCTGCTTTAGGTAGAGATCTGCTAAAACAAAATAAGCTGGCATCAGAGCAAAGTACTGACTCATTTTAAGTAAAAAACAAATTCCCTCCTTTAGTTCTTCTGTTCCTCCAGTTTTCTTTTGCTTTAGAAGATTCTATATATAAAATTGCTCCATTCGTATTTGAAGTTACAAAGTGATTACAAAGTGATTATGATGGGCTGCTTCTAATTCTTGTGCTGCACCTCCTGAGATTTGAAATAATTAGTAATAACCCTATGATGCTGCTGTCTTTATTTTTCTTCTAAGATCAGTTAAATTGGTATAAAAGCTTACTCTGTTCTTTCCTGCAAGGCTTTTGGAAAAGCTCATGCAAAATTACAAGTAATATTATAACACTCTTTTGCGTGTTCCTTCTCCAGGTTTGACACTGATGAAAAAACCCACTCAGTTTGCTTATTTCATTGGAAGTGGAAACTGAACTTTGCTAGCTAGTAATTTGGTCAATATTGCATCTTGCTAATGATTTATGGGTTTAAGTGTATGTTTTGCTTTTTGGGCTAATGCTGCAATCAATACGTGCGAACTTGTCCATTATCTATCTGTGTTGTATTATTCAAACTTAAATGCTGGGTTCTGTCTGATAATCTGAGCAGAATTCAGTAACTCTGCAATGTTCATTAATCTCCTTTTCCTAACTCGTGTCACTCTCTTTTAGTCTGATAGTCTGAGTCACCATCTTCCTCTGACATTTTAGATCTTTGGCAGCGCGCTATGTTTAGACAGTGTCATGGCATTTTCTGCAGATGACGATAGAAACCTTTTTTTGGTGTCTCATGTTAACAGATGTGTATGGCTAGATAGCGATCGGGTTAATTAGAGTGAAGTGAAATAAATCTCAGTTTGAAAGGATCGTATCCCGTTAGAACTGCCGCTGTAGCAGATACAGAAGGTGAAGCTCGAGTTGAAAAGTCCCCGTTAACGTAGGTTGTGCCGACCAAAAGCACAGCATTTCATCTCTCAAATGACAGGAGCCCAGACTCAGATCTATGAAAGCAAGCTGCTTTTCTGGTTAGTCATAGTTCTTCAGAAAAACATGCAGTTGGACATATGTTGGGAAAAACATCGTGCTCGAAATTGCCATGAATCCAGACGCAAAGTTTTGTTTGAAATTGCCCCTTCGTATGTGAATTTCTCCTAACATATTGATCCTGTAGCTCTAAATCCATCAAATCTTGGTAAAGTATGGATGCAACTATTCATGTAATGAATACAGACTTCCTTACTTAAGAAAGTAATGCATTCAAATGACAGTATTCCTTGAATTTTCAGACCCTATTCTTCCATACTGATGCTTCAACAAAATTTGGAAAAAAGTGAAGTTCAATAGATGTTATGTTTCTTTTCGAGGACTAGCTAACAAATTGTCCTTATCGGAGTCACTTGTTAAAACATTAAACCTATACTGATGAAAAAGGCTGGGGACAAAAAAAATAATTCAACTTTCTTTTCCTGGGTTCTTGCAAAGTTTAGCACTAAACTTTATTTGGTTTATTATATTAAGTGCAAAATATATAGGGAAAGGAATTAATCATGATTAAAAATAAATTTAAGAGATTTACACATTTTGAAAAAAGCACAAGTATATAAAATGAGCTGAGTTGGATGTTTGATGAAACATCAAGCATATGGTGACAATTTCTGCCATTGGTTATTCTATAAAACAGGGAACTGTAGAGAAGCATTCATTATCACAGTTTTCAAACGTAGGGACTGTGTATATCTTTTGATGCTCTCATATTAGAGCAGCACTCTCAGGAGTGTCACATTGGTACTCCTAAAAGTACTCCACGGAACTTTTTGTATAGATTTCACTTTTCTCACCAAGAATCACACATTTAAATTAACTGGACTCTCCTCCGGGTATGAAGGTTATTGAAGAATTCTGTGGAATCTCTGTAAGGTGTAAAATATTTCTCTGTCTATATATATACAGTCCGTGTTTGCATGAGGAATATGCTATAAGAGAAACAATAGCTAATGCATGCTAAAGTCAATTGGCAACTGATTTTTTTTCTAGGTGTTCCTGTAAGTATTTATGTGTGTATGTTGATGGTAGAGCAAAATATATATTGTGACTGAAAATGGCTATCTACTGCCCCACTGTTATGAAGGGATCTGGAAGCCTTTCTGATTTCTATTACAAAGCTCCATCTTTTTGCCTGCGCGTTATGTGTCTAACAAGTTTTACCTTTTTTCTTTAAAATTTAATTCAGTGCTTTCAGTTAGAAAGTGAAGCAAATTAGCAGGTATTTGCACCATAGGTAGAACAAAGCATTTGCACGGCTCTATGGAAACCCCACAAAGAATTCCTGAAACTTCATAGCATCGTACTAACATCAGTACAGGATCCAACAGACATAACTGACAGCTCTATAATTTCACCTTCCAACATAATATTCTTGGAACTTCATAAAAATGCAAAAGGAATTCTTGCTAACAAATCTACAATGTTATATGTAGTTATATTCTCCTCAGTTACCAATGAGGATTTTTTTTCAAGGAGGATTTAGAAGTTGATGGAAAGAGGGTCAAATTACATTTAGTCTTGCAAAATGTCACAAAAAAAAAAAGCAAAATTACCATTATAAATGGGCTAGATACATTTCAAGTTGTACTCTGAAACATCTTCTATTTGTTGTCTCAGGATCAGTGACGTGCAAGTCACTGGAAAATGGGTTGGGGAGTGATTCTTACTCTGATGGAAGTATATTAAACCCACTAATATTTCCTAATAGTAGCATAAGGGGGAAATAATTGACTGTATCTTGTCATATGGGAACACCTTATAATCTAACCAGAAATCAAGCGTAATCGTATTCATCTATATGGGATGTTTATAAGCTGTCAGGAATTAAGTCATAGGAGAATAATACTAGTTCATAAATCAGTAAATGAGATCAGATAAGTAAATCGGTGAGATTTCGTAAATGGATGTGGAGTGCTTTTGTTCTCTTTCTTGTCTTGCTCTCTTCTTTTTTTCTTCTCCCCTTTAGGATCGTTCTTCCATTGGCTGAATGTTTAGAAAGAGGAATATATAAAATCTAGGATTTATGAGAGCTTCAGACATTTATGGTATTTTTGATTAACACTTTTATTAGACTTGTCTGAAAAATAATTCATTATTTCAGCTTTTCTTTGTAGTTCTCTAAAAAGCTGCCATGATCATCAAATAGATCGGGGCATGTAATAAAAGCCATACAGCCAGTAGTAGAACATACTGTCATATAACCATTAAGACAGTTCTGAGAGCCAAAATGTTAGAACTAAAAGTATTTTTAATGACTTGAAATTGCTTGAAGTGCTTTCTGAGAGTTGAAGGGTGCTGATTTATTTATCTAGTGTACTTACCTAAATTAATTTGGATAGAACTACTTTGGTTTTAATCCTCTTACAGTGAAATTTATGTTAATATTTTTAGATGGCGCATCATTTTGTCTGAAGGATAGAGTTAAATAATACTGGTCCAAATACTGTCATTAAATAAGAAAACATGAATGAACTGGCCAAAAAAGCATTAAGAAGGGCAATCTTACCTGGATTATACTAATAATTTTTAGTAGTGACCTTGTAGGAAATGCAAAATTTCGTAGTATGTTCTCTTTCTCCTTTTAATTAGTCTTTAGGATGGCAACAGTCAGTAACACAAGTACATTAGCAGCTATTTTAAGTAATTTTGTACCATATCTATATTAATTAATTTATTGTTCCATCTTCCTTTTCTTTTTCTTTAATACACTTTCTGAGAGGAAGTATGTTAACCCCTTGGGACATAATTTAGATGTCGTAATAAGCAAGTTAAGGCCTGAATGTTTTGATTTTACTGTTTTTTCTGTTGGTAGAAAAAAGACTACTCACCTGGGTTTATCTCCTCGGCAGCTATTTTTAGCCTTATTCTACTTACTGCATTGCTTCTTTTGGGAAATTTGGTAGCCTAGTGTCCGAGCTGCTTCTTCGTTAACCATCACTGTGATAAAACTTGTCTCCATCAGTGAGAGTAGCTCCTACCAAGACTTTTTCCTGCCATACAGCATAGCTCTCCCAGAGCAGTTTCCCCAGCTCCCATCTACCTCTTATTTCCTATGTGAATCCTTTTCCCTTCATTCCTTCTAAGCACCGTCTCATTTCTGCCACTCGTCTTCATTAGTTGGAACTTTGTTGCAGTCACTTTAATATCTGAATATCATTGATGAACATCTGTCCCTGCACTGAGAGGTTTGCCTGCCAGTAGACATGGGCTTTCCCTTCATAATCTTGTTTTCCTAGGTGTGACTCCAGTAAAACAGAGCAACCCACTGATTTATACACAGATTGAAAAGATATTTCTTTCTATGGACTCTTGATTACAATCTGTCCAGTGTCAAACTGCGACACTTTTCTCTCTTGGCAAAAAATAGTTGTATTATGCAGCAGATAGTGGTTGTCAAAGTCTCTGGGAACTGGAGAAATGGTGTGTCACAAAAATGTTTACCAACAAAAATCTTGATGCTGAATAACAATTTTATCCTTTCTCTTTCATGATCTAGGAAGTGCAGGTGGAAATACACCCCATATAATTATATACATACATATAATATATAGGTGGTATAAACAGAAGGATCTGAGAACATGAACTTCCCATCTTTGTGATAAATTTGTTTATTAATCTGGTCTAGCTGTTTGATTTCTTTTAATTTCCCCTCTTTCAAATAGTAAGAAAAACAAGATGGGAGAGTGGCATTACTTAAAATATGGATTTATCTCATCAAAGAAGGAAAAATTAGGCATTCCTTCTTTTTGGAGTCATGTACATAGATTCCTGAATTATTAAGGGGAGGAACAGAATTTACCCTTTCAGTTTTTTGAAAAATCTAAAAAAAAAAAAAATTGAAAAAAATTTGAATACTTCACTAGCTTGTGGGGAAACTTGATTTCTTAAAATGTCTCAAAAAATAAGCAAACTTCAATGAGATTACATTATGGAAGATTTTAGGATTTCGGAAACTTCACGGAAAGCGATATCTTTCCATTTCTACATTTTCTGTTCTAGCATGTTCCAGGCCAATAAAAACTTACAGTTATTATTTCACTCATAACTGGAGGTTATTATGGCAGGCTGTGCCTAATTTATTTCCCTACTTAAATGTGTCTGCATTATGCGATCTCTGCCAAAACAGGAGTACCTAGGAACCTGTTTCTAATTGCGGAAAAGTGAGGCAATGCCACAGAGCTCTGGAAGCATCGTGCTTTATCCCTTTCTGTGAGCAAGTGGGGAGAGGAATTATTTCTGAGTTCTGGTTTTCTTCATTGGTAAAGTTGAGGGTTTTTTTAGATCAGGGAAGATAAAGAGCTGATATAAAAAAAAAAAAAAATCCTCTCCCTGGGAGGGAAATAGTGGTCATTTTTCCTGCAACAGACCTAGTCTTCCAGAGAAAACTGAGACGATGGTTAGGAGGTTGGAGAAATATATCTTGCTTACATAAAATCTAACTCACCAGCCTGTTAATCTCACGCTCTGTAGGAAAATAAAGATTTCCCAGAAAAGCCATGTATTTTATTAAACTAACGAATATATTTCTTGAAGGAAAATCAAGCCAGCTTTCAGGCAAACAAGGCTTCTTTCAGTCTGAAGAAAGAAGTGGCAATCTTCAAGGTAAATACAGGTTGTAAATGATTAGCCTGACTAGTATAACTAACATAAATGGTTAGTTTGAAAGAAACTAGCTCCTGTGAGCAAAGAGGCATGGTACCAAACAAATATATAGCTTGATGTTCTCAGCTGGTTTGTGGCAGTACTGGCTTATAATATTTTCAGTCCTCTCCATCAGGCCCCTATCCCTTACACACTTAACCTCTACGCTTTTGCTTGTGTCCCCCCAAACTGCTTGAAAAACCACACTGTTAAATGAATCGGGGAAGTTATCCTACTCTAAAAAAAAGCCTCGACATGCTTTTATTTTCCTGGGTTATTTTCAAGGTAGGTCATTTCAGCAGTCCAGCTCTCAGGGTGTGAGCGCACGAATAGCTGTGTGGGGAAACCAAGCAGGGCAGTGTGCTGCGGGGCAGAGGGGAGAAGGTAACGCCAATTCCCAGCCCCAGAGCTGAGCAGTTAGTGCACGTGGAATTTTAAAGGAGATACTGTGCTCTAAACCTTCTATCTTAAGTGTATGGGTTTTTGTATGAAATAATTTACAGGACTTTTTACAGTAAAGAACCACCAGCACACGTGGTGTGGCACAACACACACTGCAGACAGGGATACATCCTTTGGCCTTCGAACTAGAATTGCAGCACTGTCATTAAAAAGATTGTCAAGTGCATCCTAAGGACCTTAGGAGCCGAATATGTTTGGCCAGGGGAGAAAGGAAGTGGAGCTCAGGTGCAGATGAGCAAACGTGTCTGTAAGGAATGAAAAAAAATGAAATTAATTTGGGTTAATGGCCTTACTTCCATACTATTTGAGGTATTCAGTATATCAGCTGCTCATTATAAGAGCTTTTTCATAAAAGAAAGCAAGCAAAAAGGCCTCGTAATTGCTGTGCACTGTTACCATAGGTGACCATATAAATTATGGGATGATTTGCTGATACGCAACATTTTTCTTTGCGTCTGTTGAGGGGAAGGAAAAAGGGAGACTAAAACTCCCAATACAAGAAAAGCAACTGCAAATTTGAAAAGCATTCATTCATTACTCATCCCTTTTCATAAACACACAAATTAGGTGTAGCCAAGTTAATGGTAAAGGTTTTAAACCTCTACAAGAAAACTTGCTAATAATACAATACTTTCAGTTGCTTCAGTTTCATACTTAATAGCTTAGAAATTGGGTGGGTTTTTTCCATTTAAGCTAATAGTTAATGAAATCTTGACACTGGCTATCATGTAACTTCTGTGCTTTATTGTTATGAGTGATCCTTTATTCCCATTGTTTTCTTTCTTGCTGTAAACTCTGCTCTGGTGTCATTAGTTGAGTCCCATGTGTGTCACTGCCTGCAAGGTTGGCAGCGGCAGGGACTGCGTTTCTGCAGGAGATAGCCTGCCAAAGCGCGCATACTTGGTTATTACAGAAATTGGCAGATGGAGGTGCTAATAGCTAGAGACAAGGTTGGAGATGGGGTTCTGCTTACTTTGGTTTTTTTTTAAAAAAAAAAGAAGCCCAAAACCCCCTCTAGCTGGAGATGAGGAGCGCAAGCTGGCAGCTCTTTTTGAACAGGAGAAGCGCGAGTGCTGCCCAGGCGGCTTCTGTGACTTCAGGGGTAGAGGCAGGGGGTTTGCCTTGCATCTGCCTTGCACTCGCTCGCCAGGAATTTTGTTCCTCTCCGTTCCCGTGAGGAATGTTCTCTTTTCGCCTCTTTTTGCCTGCTCAAGGTGTAAGCTGTGATGCTGAGGGCACAGCTCAGCCTCTGAAGATGGGCCATAGCAAACAGCACTTACTGTTTAACGTCCAACAAACTTCTCTCATGGGACACAAATATTTTGTTTAGAGTATAAAAACCAGACATGAGAGGAAAACAAACTAAATATTTACTACTTAATCAAAGGTGAATGCCAGTCCATCTAGAATAAGCAGTTTCATTTGATGTGTCACAAAACCCAGGCTACTGGGGCATTCCTTTTTCCTTCTCATTGCTTTTCAGTTCGAGGCTCCCATCCATTAAGTTGCCTGAAGGAAGAGGGGACCCAATTCCTCCACAGGATACAAACTGTTTTGCTTTCAACTGTTCTCTGTAACATACATGTTCACAGATTAAATTCATCGGTATTTCCCGCTTTGTCTCACATTTATAGCACCAGTTGTTTCCAACTTTTAAACTTGCAATAAGTTTTTTATATATTTAATTCTGTTCAGAATTTAAAAAATATTTGACATAGTTGTTGAACCTGTTATTGTCCTCGATTCAAAAAATCATTTTAATAATAACCTGTTCACTTTTAAGAAAAGGTTCACTATAAAGGAATAGACTTGTTATAATCTGAGTTTATGTGCCTTTTTCCCAGCATGCTACCTACTCACTTAACGTTCAACACCAACTGCAACTATAAATTATCCTGTAAGATCTGCAGATATCAGGAACATTTAGAAGTTTCTTACATAAGTGCCTTTTAAGCTTTACTAACTACTATATACTATCAATAAAGCATGTAGTGCACCTTCTTGTTTTATTAATTGCAGGGTAATAATCTGCATATAGGAATAAAGGAGAATTATATAGCTAGCGGCTTCTATACGACAGTAACATAACTTATTTTGATGCTTCTGTATTGTGTTTTATACGTGAGCCCTTCAGAAGAAATGGTCAAGAGCTGTTATTTTTTTACTCGGAGATTTTGTGAAAAACTCCTCAAAGGGAAGATATAGATCTTAATGCATAAATTTTGTAGAATGACTGCTGAAGTTGAAACTCCATTTCAGGAAGCACTGGGTTTTGTTTAACTCTGTATTTTTAGTATCCAGAGTTACTGAACCAGACTTTACTTAATTAATAACTATAGGATGTGAGGCAGTTCCAGTGCTGCTTTTTCTATTAACTTGCAATTTCCTTTAGGAAATGAATAAACTGGGGGGGTGGGGAGGCATGGCTGCTGAGAATAAATGTGGTACCACTGCACATTGCCAAATTCATTTGAATAAGTTAACAAACATGGTTTATAAATTGAGTAAGTTTAATTCCATAACTCATGCAACACGTTTTGTAGGAAGAACAAAAGCAGAAGAATTTTTAAGCTGAATATGGACTGAGATTAGGAAAGCCAAGAGATCACTTCTAAATGTTCATTAAAATAGTATTCTAATATTAAAATTCACTTGGTAGTTTATCATTATCGAGGCCATATTTACATAAGATATTGAGACATATTTCAAATATAATTAACTTTTTTCAATGTAATCTCTATTGCTTCCATTGAATTTGCGTTTTGCCACTGAAGGCAACATCTGGAATGCTCCAGAGGTTAACAGCTTTGTAAGGGTTGGGCTAAACTTTAAAAAAGTTAATTTTATTTGGAACTTAAAATCTACCACGGAAGTGCAAATTGCTGAAGCCTATGGCTATTTCCTGAAAGTTGCATTAAAACTAGAGAGAATGACCCTTTTGAAACATTTTCCACACCGATGAAGAAGGACAATACTAATATTTGATGTTATTTAATGAATGGCAGTCATAGTTTTGCCCATTAAATTCGGTATACTTATAATATGAATCTGTGTTTTAAGTGCTCTAATTTCAGGACGTTATCACTTATTTATAGGGAGGTTTTGTAGTTAAGTAGTTCAATTGATTATAGGGGCTCTTAATTGAAATATCTTGCTTTCAATTGTTATCAATTAAGAATACCACTGAAGTAGCAATGTTGTGTATTTGAACACCTCAAACACTGTAAAATTTGCCATTTTCTGAAATTACATATTTCAGGACCAATATTTATTGCCAATATTGGTATTTTTAGGTATATTTGAATAGGAAAAGACCATACTTCTGTTTCTACAAAAACACCTATTGAATGTGTACAGGGAGTTTTCCACAAATACTGCTTATTTCCTGTGTTTATGTTGCACGTTTAGTAAACATGATTGTTGAAACCGAAGGAATTATGGATAGGCAGCTATCAGAAATAAAACTTAAGAACACAACAATCTCACATTTACTGCATTAATTAAAAAAGTGCTAGTGCATTTCTTGTCTCGAAAAAACCTACCAACGTAACAGTTTTTATTATCTACGTGTGAACATAGGGCTATTGGCTCTCAACCTATAGTATGTTGTGTATGGCATAAAATGCAGAATGAGTCTCAATATGATTTCACTGTCATTTAACATGTGCTCATTAAGGAATCGGCCCTGCTTCCAGTTGCTACTTAGGAGACACGTATGGTCAGTGCCTGTGTTATAGTCTTTAATATCATGGATTCATCATTTATGTGGATGCAGGTTTATAACATTTTTCTTTTGTTTAATTTAGGCTGTGTATAAGCATCTAGTCACTTGTGCACCTGAAATTATTTCTTGTTCTTGATTAACATGTGCTAGCGAGTTCATCTGAGTGTGTCTTGTTATTAAGCTTCTTTATTAAAGTCACCTTTTAATTTCCTGAGTTAATTAAAGATTTCTGTTATTTTTACAATCTCCCTAGTTGTGTGATGGCACGTATAGTACCTTTTACTCATTTGGTTTCTTGTAATTTATCACGCTGTCAATGGAGTTGTTGAACTATTACTTTGTATTTAAGTAGTAGTAATGAGTGACTGAAACAAATGATGTTATAATAGCTAACATATATGTGTAAATGATATTGAAGCACTATCTTTAATTTGTGCTGAACAGAGGCATTGAATGAAAAGTGACGTTTTGGTCTTTGTCATGGATGCAGTATAATGCAGGTGTTGGTTTAGATTTAATTTTGGTTAGTACCAAAGAGCTAACTGTATTTTTCTACACCTATTCTTTGATTTCTGAGTTCTATATTTAATCAGGCCTAGTGGAAGAGCACCCCTTGCCCCCACCCCCTCAAATAATTTTGGGGCCAAATTTACTATTGGCTAGTCATTTACAGCTTCAATATGCACCTGTATGTGCCCACAGATGAATGAGCAATCAAAAACTATCGGTGACAGCAGCAGCTGGCAAGAAAAGTTGACTTTCAGTCATTAAAAGTCATAATTTCATTTAAAACAATAGAGGATTAAGGTGGGCCATTAAATAACTACAATAATGTAAGCGTTCCAGAGAAAAAACGGCAAAAGAAGCTAATTTGTATCCTAGTGTGTGAGCACTTGGAGAAGAGAAGGAGTCCCATTCCTGCTTCTACTTACTGTTTGACCTAAGTCTTGCAAGTGGTATTGATTATAGTGTCTGTTCATGTGTCCTGCTACTAAGCTTCCCCAGCGAGGACTATGCCATACTGTTGGCATACACTTGTGGGAAAACTGTTTCCAGAAAACTGGTTGTGTTTGAGTGCCTCCAGTTTATGCAGAATTGGATCCAGGATTTACACGTCCTGGATGAGTACTTTAGCTTAAAGATTGTTACGCAAAGGGCATGTAATATATCCATTTTTAACACGAGGTAACGTACATTTTTAACAAATCAAAGCCCTGTGTGGGGTTTAGATGGTGATGAGATGCCAGAGACTCCAGTTTCAGCAGGGTATAGGTAGTAACTAAACACTTAGCGCCAAATGAGGACCTCTTCTCTGCATGGAGACAGCTTAAGTCATCAGAATGGTTTCTGACCCAGATGGAGAGGCTCAGTGAGCTGATGGACCCTCCAAGGGAAAGCAGCACAGAAACATAGGAATTTTGTTGCTTAAATTACATGTCTAAAATCTGATAAAGTCTGAGGTATTGGAGAACCATGGTAGATCTCATCCTTGTAGCAGTAGTCTCGCGTCCCCTCAGAAAGTTCCTCGATTAACATGCTATAAACTAGTATCTCACAGATGATCCATCCCACTTGGAGGGAATTAAGTAAATCTTAATCAACAGTTAATGTTTGACAGTCATATGGTGGTATGGCATGTGCCTAGGCTGTGGGAGACACAGGCGCAATTCCTTATTTTTAAACAAAGCAGGACTTTTATCCTTATTTCTCATATTCTTGGTAGAAGTGTTCCTACAATTATTTGGCCTTGCCTCTATCTTCTTTCTTACTTCATTCTCAAGACAAAACTAATTTTTATTTTACTAGCCACACTACGTACTTGTGATTATCTGCTTGCACATGTAAATTAACTCATTGGAAGAAAACTTGTCTGATTTGTATTGCAATAGATATCATCATGAGATTGAATGTAGAGACAGGAAATCTGCATGCAACAAGAGAAATGACTCTCAGCATTTGGAAATATTAAGCCCGATATATCTAAAAGAATACCATCATGCGCTTTCATACCTTCAAGTCTTTCTTAAGAGCTGCCCAAAACAATATAATAGGCAGATCTCAAACCTGTAAGGCATTTCACTATGGCTTATGCATAATCAGTGTCCATTTTCTTACAGGTTATCATGTTGGTGCAACATCAAGTTGTTGAGTGATGTTAAGTTCAATGTGACAGATAAAGTTCAATCATTTGTTTCAATTTGGGAAGCTGGAATTAGGTTGTAATTAGCTGCATCAGTTCATTTTGTTGTCTTACTCTGACCTAACCGCTATGGCAGAATATGAATTGCATGGCTGCACTTTTTAGAATGAGCTAGCTGCCAACTCTTTGATTTTAGTATTGATTATGAATAATTTAAAATGTATATCCTAAAGATTTACAAACCATTTCCTATGAAGAAACTGAAAGGTCTATAGATAGTTTAGAGACTTAATGAATCAATATTTAAAATTTTGTATTTGGTGTTTAATATACTGAAAACATTTCTTTAATAAAATAATAAACTTTGATTTATTGCTGAATGTTTCACAGTGGATACGTAACTATTAACCATATAGTTATGTTCCTGTACATCAAATACATTCTAGCAAAATAAGAACATATAAGGCTTTTGGACATAGTGTAATACAGCATCTTAAAATCTGGGATATCTGGAATTTTTAGAGAAATTGTAGTGACCGACTATAAAAATAATCATATAGTCTTTTAGCCTTAGTTCTTCAAAATTCAAAAAACTGTGCCTGTAAAACTCTGTCCCTAATCATTACATATTGCAGAGGCATTGATGGGGAAGGCATCAGATACCTGTGCATACTGGAAGTTGTAGCACCTTGGTACAATCAAAAAAATAGAAATATATGCTATAAAACCCCCTCTTATTTATTAAATGCAAATCAGACAGTAAAAGTGGTCCCTGCTAGATTAAATTATAAACTAAGGAAATTTTACAGTCTAGTTTTC
Organism: Anarhynchus alexandrinus; assembly: GCA_008711295.1. Classification (NCBI taxonomy): domain Eukaryota; kingdom Metazoa; phylum Chordata; class Aves; order Charadriiformes; family Charadriidae; genus Anarhynchus; species Anarhynchus alexandrinus. Next base: position 2,392,189 of record VUYV01000048.1, read on the forward strand.
TATTTTTCAGCGTTATGCTGTTGAATTGATGAAAGCTAAGGCACTGGTTTTAGATCCAAACTATACAAAAACTATGATGAGAGGAAAAATTTCACATTTCTTCTCTAAATTACTTCTTTTTCTAAAATGCATAATGCATTTAGAGTGCGTAATAGTGTGATGTCAGTTAGCGTTATGCCTTCTTCAGCGTGACTTGCATAAGCTCTGACATTCAAGAATAATGTGGCCTTCCTAAAGTGGTATTCATTGAATGTTTTCATCTTTTATATGTGTGTGAGCAAGAATTTGGGAGGACTGCATTACTCATAAATGAGCAATATATGAGTTATATAGATCACACCAAACAACCATCAATAAAAGCTCTGTAGATTGCATTGCCATACATTATGTATATGCCACATGTTTCACAGCAGAAAAAAATAGAAATTAAAAACTATGGTATGAGTTTAGTTCTCCTATTCTTAGACTATAAAGTCAATTCCTTCATCTGTATTAGTCTAAATTTGAAGTCCTGAAGCAGGTGCTGTGTATCTCAGTGGAAAGCTGTGAATCTCCCAGTTTAGGTTATCCAACCTTTTCATTTCCAGCTCCTGGGATCATGAGATAGCAGGCCCAAAAGTGCTCACTGGTGCTAAATGAAATATCAAGCATATATATCATGAGTATTACGTGAATCTTAAAAAAAGCGCTTTGGCATTTTGAGTTAGGAACAACTATTACAAAATGTATTTAGATATTTTTAAAGTCAGACTAGTGGTTTGGAGGGTTTTGTTTTTCTTTTAAGTATGGAACAGGGGAACAGAGGTGTGCAATGGATTATATCGGGCACAACAGTTATGATAATGGCCTGTGTGGGATACAGAAGAACATTAGTTTAATCATTTGCATGTACATGGTCATGGAAAAGAAAGATGGTGGTAGGGGCCATATTTAAGAACCCTCGTAACAAGTTTTTAGGTGATATGATGAGCTTACTTTCAGAAGAATCTGGAAAATTGCGAAGAAAAGATGTCTCATGTTATACAGTCTGTTGCAACCAATATGAAATAGATGTGCTGTAACAAAACTGGGGTTTGAGGGAGATAGATAGATTACTGAGTCAGAGAAAAGTATAACTGCAGAAAAAGGAAGATGAAAGTCCTCAGGGCAGGTCTCTGATTTGTGACTCTGCTTTCTCCGTTCATACTTTGTCAACCTTTGGTGATTAACAAGTTCATTTTATTTCTTTATTTTCTTTTCAACTCCTAATGATCCTGCTCAGCTCCTAAAGACTATGTAGTAGGGATCTCATTTCACACAAGTGCTGTCCAGAAAACAGTTCTAACAATTGGAGAATTAAAGACGAAATGAAGTGCTTCAAATATCAGAGCCACAATGATCCTTTGCTGAAATATTGGTGGAAAGCATAAAACATTATCACTTGGATATTAGCACTAAAACAAAATGTGAATATCACCTCTAAGGTCGTATACCACCAAGTTATGTGGTTTCTGTCACCTTTTCTGCTCGCATGACACGCTATGTAAAAGCAGTCACTTCCACTGGTCCAGTAGTTGTGGTCATCACACAAAATCTTCTTTGCTGTGGATTAACAGGAATGTAATTAATACCCGTAATTTTCAATAGTTATAGTAAGGTACTGAACAGAATAGAGGTGGATGAGAAATAGATATGGTGGCAGAACTGGAAGTGCCTCTGGGTATGATTGAGTGGCACCCTTGATCTGCTTCTGTGCGGTAAAAATGAATGATGCCTACTGACACACATCAGTAAGTTATCTGCTCGTAAGAATAGAGAAGGTGGTTTCCTTTTGTGCGAGAAATTGCTCTTAAGTATGGACAATAACTTAGCGTCTGTCTCTTTGTCATGGCTGTGAGCAGCCCATAAGAAAAGCGCTAGAGGCTGTGCATCAAGTCTTTGTGAGCATATGTGGTCCATAACGGCATACTGGGAATGGGATATATAAAAATACATAGTGTCTTAAGTATATAATGCCATGCATGTTATAATAAAAAAGACATCCTCGTTACGTTGGCGTGCTCAAATGAGCACGCTCCCCAGGAGACGGTGAGAGACAAGATTTATTAGGGAGGTTAATTATCCTGCTTGAAGCTGTTCAGAAACTCCTGTGGTCAATGCAGAGGGTAAATGTGATACAGTATAGAATTAGGTAGGCGGCAGCTTTGAAAACAATATTAAAGGAAAATAACTGATAAACGTCTTGATGAAGAACTCAAAAATATGAAGGAACTTCCTAGTAGGTGACTGTTGGTGTTCTGGAAGACCAGGATCTTTGCAAATGCTCACAATAATGTGCCTGTCTTTTGGGGGAAAAAATATCATTTTATCTGAGGAATTAATTTTATTTTTAAAGACTATCTGTCTATTACTTTCATCATAGGAATGTACGACCTTCATTATCCTCACTTCTTATAGCTATGGAATACAAGACTCTCAGTAATTGCTAAAGCACCAGACGCTTCATCAGAGCAACAGACAATTCTCATGATAACAATGACTCGATTAGAGAGAATCCAGTGATCCACAGTCTAGATTGTGAATCACTTGTCTTTTTCCAAGTACTTTCTGTATGTTGAGAAAAGTCAAACATTTACAGGAGGGCAGAGTGGTAGGGTATGGTCCTTACCAGCCTTTGTCAGCTCACGGTAAATGGCTGAACCCTGTTACTGAACAATGCTTTGTTTACAGATGGTTAATTAGGGACCTAACTGAAACTTTTAGAAGGACAGATGCAAATTGATTAACATCTATATCATCTACACGAGCAGCCATTAATAAGAAGCTCTCTTATAAAGTGATATACCCAATTAACATCTTCAGCTTGCTCAGCAGTTCACTGAAAATTAGGAAAGTCTAATGACCAAAACCAGGGAAACTGGAGGAAAATTACTACTATACAAAGAGGCCTTTAATGTGGACATGAAAAATTGTTTTTTATATTTAAAGAAAATATAAAAATAAAACTCAATAACATAAGATCAAATGGATTAAATGTTAATCCACCAAATTAAGTTTTTCATTATGTATCTGTTTAGATATTTCCCATAACTGAAGGTTACACAAAGATAAAGTTCTTGTTAAATGAAGAAAAATATTCATCTATATTTTAAGTCATATTACTTATGGTAAATTCATAGAAGTTTGAATAAGGACAAAACCAATTGGAATGTGAAGGACAAAGATTGCTTGAGCAAAGAGTGTTAGCTGATAAACAGACCAAAAAAGATAGTGTTTGGAATTGCAAATTTCAACACTAGGTGATTCTGCAAAAACAAGGACTTTACAACAATCAGAACTGGAAGTCATCCAGAAATGTCACAGCAGAAGAATCAGGGACAAGGGAACTGGAGAGAGCAGAAACCATTCTGGCAATTTATGATCAAAGAGAGCTAAAAGACATCTATGAAATCCTTAATGATATTGATGGCTCTAGAACCTCTTAGTGCAACTCATTTCAATAGACATTTGGGAAATTATGAGAAACTGCTCTGTCTGGGACTGAGGAGGTTTTCAAGAGGATTTCTCTTTCAAGGGACATAGTTTTTATTACACTTACATTTTTGCTTCAACGTAGCATTCCAGAGACTTCTGATAGCACAATTAGATATAATGACGCATACTTGTGTGTGTGATATATCAGCGCGTGTGCATACGCATTTTATTTTTCTTACATTGTGTCTCCTCTCGATGTGGAATACAGCAAGAAAAAGCTAAGAAAAGATAGAAACCAACCAACCAACCAAAACCCTTAGAAAACCAAAGTTGCTGCACATAAAGAGGACTGGGTTTGGCTTGCTCGAGGCAGGTACTGAAGGTTGCCTAAGTCAATGTAGCTGTAAATGGCAACCTGCTCGGTTAAGCTGGGAAGCGGGAGGCAGTCAGATTTGTCGCTAGCTGTTATAATCCCTTGAGGGCTCCAACTCAGAGGACCTGGCGTGCTTTGGCCACATTAGGCTCAGCCATCTATAGTTATCTACAACTCTCTATAACTTCTTTGTGGAGAAAACACAAATGACTTCACAGACATACAAAATCTGTTAAGATGTTCTGAGTGTAGTGCATAGGTAACTGCCATTTAAAAGACAGCTGGTATGTTCTCTGAACCCTTAACCATCCTGTAACTACAGCATTTAACTACAGCACTTTCCTCTCTGGACGTTGGTCTGTCAGGACATGTGCCATGCCTTAATTGCATTCTTTGTATTCAGGCCCACGCGATCACTTCTAAATTGTAACTCTGTCTTCATAAAGCATGCCTCTCGCTTTGTCTGTGATCTGTTTCCACAATATCCTTCGCCTCACATTTCTCACCCTTAAAATGTTTTATAGATTTTTTTTTTATTTTATTATTATATCTTCAGCATGTTGCAGACAGCACAAATCACCACAGCTAAAACTTTTTAACCGGCTCCTTAGTCGTGCTCTTTTGCTTAATACTTTTCTCACTATCGCAGTATTGTGTGTTAAAATAGATAGCAGTGGCATATGTAGTTCCATACTTCTGTATATTCTTATGGAAATCTAATCGTGCTCTGATTGTATCACTGTATTTTAGAACAGATTTGTTTTACAACAATGAAAGGCAGGAATCCTCACTGTTACCTGAGTCAATGCCAAGTTTTAAATTAAATTGTGAGCCTCGGATAGAACTGGTATTAGGAAAAAAATGTTAATTGTCCCATATCTCAAAGACAGCTGAGAAATTTCTGAAAGAGCAAAATTCTCCTGTTTGAACAGAAACACAGTATGGAAAGTTGAAGGAGTTATGAGCACCTGACAATAAGCTGAGAGTGAAAACAGCTTTGGAATTCCAATTATAATAATCAGAAGCTGCTACCATACCTGTCTTGAACATCTTTATATTTTGAAATATTAGTAGCGTTTTATCCTTTCTAAGGATTTCTCTGTGAATGGAGACAGAAAGGCCTCAGAGAAGAAATGTTTCCATATATACATGACGCATTCATTCTGTAATAAAATTCCTTCTAATTACTTGCATAGCCTTAAATACAGCTTTCCTTTCCACATGATATAATAACAAGCCAGCTTGCACCTGCTTAACTTCAAATCGAAGTTTGCCCTGTTATCTGTCTATGGGTAGTTTAACTGTAGCAGGAGAGAGAGGTGGTTAAAATACCGGGTGCGGGTTGGGCTGAGGGGCCTTTACCTGTCCCTCCCCACTGGCACAGGCTGTTGTGTTTCTAAACCATCCCGGCAGTGGTGGCTGTGACCTGCTCCAGCCCCCTTCCCTGGGGATGCGCTCAGGTCCGGGACCCTGCCCTGCTGGAGTCCCATTGACCTCACCGCAACCGGGATTCAAATTTTCACTCTTCTTCTAGTACGATTAACGAATAAAGCAACGAGTCCGAAACTTGTGGTTATGATATGGCAGGCCATTGAAAGATGCTTTCTGAGTGACGCATACGCTTCGCAAAGTCTACTAAGAGCGAAGAATGGTTTAATTGCTAAAGAGGCTGGGGCTGGCATTTAGTAACCACTGCTGGTTTTGTGCTGCTGATCTAACCACAGGAATTAGCAGTGGGTTCCTGTTTTTCACTGTCGCTGAACAGGGAAACACTGATTTGAGTGGCTGCCCACAGGAGGGGGGAAATGAAACAGACGGGAGTTTAGTGCTGAATGAGTACAGTGTGTGTCATTTTATGGATGGCTGGTATTGTGATACAGTATCTTTTAGGACCTATAGAAATCCTGTCTTGTAGTTACTATTGAAAGCAAATAACCAGAAAGAAAATATGCGCGGTTGATAACTTACCGTGGGATGCAGCATAATGCGGAGTGCTGTAGTTACGGCACAGGCTAATAAAGAAGTGTTTGTTTGGAATATTTTACAAAGCTTGGTTTCTATAGTAACAATCATCGTGAATACTTTCAGCTTCAGAAATAACATCTGCTTGATGACTGATCTCAGATCGCAACCCTTGCTTAAGTAAATAAGATCCTGCTCCTTCTGCTTATTGTATTACTCAGTGGCATTTGATATGGGGCATTTATTTCCATGGAAAGGGCACCATAAGGCTGGGAAAGGTGTTGGGAAGGGGTGAGAAAAGGGGAGAGGAATCAGAAAACAACTGTGAAAAGCAAGATTTACCTCATTAGCCTAATAGTAGTCACTGCTAAAATAAATTAAATTTTACATATAGTACAAAAGTCAATGTGTTACACCATTCTGTTGACTGGAGTACAGGACAAACATTCCTCTGTTTTATTCTTGGCGGTGGATTAAACTCTATGCATAAAATTAGGGAAAGAGAAATCATTTGGTTAGATACGAAAAATATATGAAGTAGAGTACAAAGTTTCATGGAATGCAAGGATTTGAAGCAAACTCCAATGAAAAGTTCACAAATCTCTGAATTGTCAAGGAAACTTCTTAAAAAACAGTCAATCTGCTGTGAAAATGGTATGTCTTTTGAAGAAAAGATGTTTCAAACGTCATCGCTGCTGCTATATTTTACAATGTAAAAGAAAAATAGAAAAGTAAGAATGCTTCCTGAAGCAAAATACCAAGTTTTTCCATACTTTTGTGCAATAAGGATGAAGACTATAAAATTTTTGTTGGTGGTGACTGTGTACCACCTTATTGAACAAAATAATAAAAAATGTAAATATGAAATAATTAGAAGTTCCTGCTGTGCCCTAGGAAATGCATGTGGAACAGAAGTGCAGGCAGAGCTGGACTGTGTTGCCATATTACTCATTTTCAGTTAGCAGCGCTCTAAGGGCTCAGCAGCTTTGGAATATGGTACTTTCTAAAAAAAATAGCACTCACTTTCCATGTAAGTAGGATTTGGCAAATCCAAGCTCAGCAAATACTTCATACAGTGGATCTTTGCTAGTTTAGTAAAAATTATGCAGATTTTGTAATATTTTAAGGGAGCAGTCTTTTTCCTATTTTGTTACAATTTTAAAAATGCTTCTATTTAAAAAAAAAAATTATTCTGTCAGTTATGTAAAGCTAACATGAGTAACATGCACGAATAATTTCATTCATGCGAGTAATCCTGTTTGCTTTAATGCAACAGTTTCTCCAAGCATTAGTTCTCATGTGTCTAATTATTTGTCAGATTAGATCCTGTAAATTTCATTTCTTGTGCATTTTCAGTGAAGTTCCTAATATGTTTGTGACCACTGTAAGTTCTAGCAGTCTTGACGGGAAGCATCTTGGAAAGCAACATTAAATGACAATGCTTGAGTTTGAGTTGATTTGCCGGATTTTTCAAGGAGAACATTAAGAAATTAATAATATAGTGTCAGATTTGCAGCTGGTATAGATCAGCACAGTTCTGCTGTTACTCGAGTGTTGCGCTGATTTATGCAGCTGAGGATTATCTCATAGATACTTGAGATTTGAATTAATTCATAAGATTCAAGTGAAAAACCGTACCCAGTTATGCTTTCAAACCGGTGAATGGGCAGAGTAGGTGACGGAGGTCCTCAGGAGGGGAAAGCGAGAGACGCATCTTGCAACACCTTTAAAAAGGTCTGGTTTGTGCCTTCACAAGCCCGCCAGCCTGCCCTCTCCCTTTCCACCTCCTTGGCAGCGACGACTGCCAAAACTGCTAGTCAGTTTAACACGTGCTGTTGCTACTACTCTCTGATACAGCAAAACGTGGGTCCCTTTTGCTGCCATCACATACCCTTTCCTTGCAACAGAGAAGGCTTTGTTTGCTCCTGCTGCTGGAGCAGCTACGATCTGATCCACAGTATCCACACGCAGTCACTAGGATTAAAACTTCTGTAGACTTACAAATCTTAAACAGGGATAATTCGTTTCCGAATGTTTTTGGCTGTGGTGTACGCATTTTATAGCTGCCCTTGGACCACGGCAAGGACAATCAAAATAAAAGCTATGTCATGCTTTCAGACATTCGGTTCGTGTCCTCCCTGGGTTCGGTCGGCTGTGATCTGTGTAAATTGTCATGATAGAAAGTAATTTGTTATTCTGGTGCCATTAGCATTTTTTTTCCTGCACTAAGAATATTGCCAAGTTTGCACTTTAATCCCTTCTGCTGACAGTTAGTTTTCACAATGTGTCTTGATTTAGTTCTCTTTTATTATTACGATTCCAGGTATAAATGTTTTAATTTATCATTCACTGGGCATACTGCATGTGGCCAGGAGGTTACAAAAGAACTTTAAAAGGCATTGCTGAAGAAAAGTTCACCAAAAGTGTATTTTGGATGACATATGGTGTACTGTATTTTCTTTCCAATTTTGCAAGAAATGCAAAATACAGCATAATAATTTCAGGACGCTTGCCTTTCCTAACCCTCCAGTCTGGCATAGATCTCCTAAATAATAATCAAACCTTATCTTTAATGACTTTAGGATGCTGCACAGCAATAGCAATGACATCTTTGTGGCCACAAAAGGCACCTGCTAGTCAGAACTTTTGACTTCTGTCCAAGATTCATTGTCACAATGACAGATCGAAATGTTACAATCCACCCTGAGCAAAGGACAGCCCAAGTTTATCCACTGCATGGACATTTCAGAAACCTGTAGCTGACTCCGTTTGCTTGCTCCCGATGAAAGTAACCTGTACTGTGCTCATCCTTAGCTCAGCATTCCCCTCCCTGCTGCCACAGCCGCCCTTGTTAGCCTGCAAGTTAGGCAGAATTTAAACTGTGCCTAGTACTTCATCATGCCCGCTCTGAAAAGTTAGTAGTGGCTCTGGAGGGACGATGTCCTCTTCTGCCAGGCCGTCTGGGGGAAAGTCAACCCACTGTGACATATGGGAGTGACGATCTGACCTTAAGTGATCAGCCCACGTTCAAAAGGTGATGGACTGCCGGTAATTTGGCACCAGTGAGATGTGAGTTTTCATAGACAAGAGCCTTTAAGGTTGAATATTGAAGGAATAACAGACTTCTCCGCTGCTTGTTTCTAATCCTTGGAGATCCAACAGATATACCCAGCTGGGAAACAAATGCCCATTAGCATCACTTCACTGCACAGCACCGCTTTTGCCTTACAGACTTTGAAATGGCAGTAGGAAGAATTTACAGGAAAGTATCTCTGGGGATACATGATGCTTGGTATATGCCACAGACATAGGGTCTCAGGTGCTTTTCCCAACAGGATCCAGCTAGCTGCTGCCAAGATAAATTTCTTTTCACAAACTGGATGCTAGCATCGCTAGCCTTTAATCAGACTCATACAGCTTAATAGGGGAATGTTCTGGAGGCTCTTTGGGGATACGTCTGGCAGTAATCCAGTACGACTACTACACACACCATCCACTGTAAGTTATGTTCAATATTTTCCAGATTAACCTGAAATTACTCTTATTAGTGGGCAAGATGGAACGGTAAAGTAAAACCAAATTTATTTAACAGTATGAAGAGGTAGGAAACTGCATACGTGGACCCGTAGAAAAAGCAATGAAATGCAACGTGCCTTGCAGCTACCTGATGTTTTGATTTAACTTCAATGTCTTGTGTTCTGTTCAGCCACTTGTGAAAATCAAGAAAACTGCGGGATGGTTCACACTAGTGCCACAGTTCAGACAAAGCAACCTCTGGGCAGTAGGATGGGCTCTGAACAGGAAACCTGACCTGGACTTCTTTCTGGAAACCCCACTGAAAATAAATGTATCCGCAGGTGTTTCTCATGGCTTTGTTTTAATAAATCAGTTTTAATCAGAATGTCAGTTCATAACTGTCTTGCTAATGGAATGCTATATTACATAGTACTGGGTTTGAAACGTAGTCGCTTACTAGATTAACTGAGAGTAACTTTGTTACAGATAAATATAAACCCGTGTTGCAAATAACTATAGTTCTTATAATAAAAATACGTTTTTTCTGAGCATAAAGACTGAAAGATCAGTACATAAATTTAACATCAGTACATAACCTTTGATAACTAACAACCACGTTCTCTACTCAGAAAAGACTGCAGCCTATCACTGCATATTGATAGAGTTGAGACAGAGAGGTAAGAAAATAAATTGAAGGATAACAATGCATTTTGCTCACGGGGGTCATAATCACAGCTTGGTAATCATAATGTGTTCTTTTTATTGTTAATTCCCACTGTTTTTCTTATGGAAAATAATGTATGAATATATTCTAAGATTTCCATGGCTATTTTGAAATAAGGAAATTAACAGAGATTTATATTCTGCTAAAATGATGGGGCAAAATTACCGAGGAAAGATAATTCACTTTAAAAAAAAAAGTCTCTAACAAGAATGTTAGTATAATTTTGGTCAGGTTGCATTTATTATCAATAAGCCTGTTGGTCTCAGCTCCATTAGACACTATAGAAGTTTTCAGGGAAAACTGTTTCATTCTGAAGGTTGACTAGAGATGGTAGAATCCTCCCAGTAAATCAGTGCTGGCTGGATGAGTCGGTCTCAGAAGCAAGGTGGTTACCTCAAGTCTCCTTCAGCAGAGGTGAAAGAATTGTAAGATACTGCAAAACGTTCTCCAGCTTTTATTGCTGTAGGTAACGTGGTTATGTACCTCGCACCGGTTAGTGAGACCTCATAAGCCAAAGTTAGAAATCACTCAGAGATCCTCAGGCAAAAGAAGCTGCAGTGTAGAAGTCCAAAGCATTGAGGACACTCAGGCTCTGGGCCATTCTTGTAGGTTAAGATGAGGTAAAGCTTTCCACTCCCTAATTGCAAGAGTGGAACTTTACGGGATGGATTAAATGAAAATCATTAGTGGATGCTTATAATTTCAGTAAAACCCTAGGGTCATATGAAGAACTGGTGTTTCCTATGCCAGCTACAAAGCAATGTTCAGCACTCCAGCCTTGCTTATTTATTTTGTTGCGGTATTTCCTAAAGTATATTTCTCCTGGCACACACAAACGATGTTTGGTGAAAGCTACCCGCCCCCCCCCCCCACCCCCNTTCATTGCATAAATCTGTGGGGAAAATTGTCAAAACTTTTGGGTGGGTTGGAAGCTCATTCTCAAAAGTATGTTAATGAGTGTTAGTTAATAGGTACCCAGTATTTAGAACAGCAATGCAGTATAACACTGATAGTCTAAGAAAACAGCAGTTCTGATTACAGTCTTTGTTTCTGTCTGAGGCATTGCCTTAGTTTCAGCTCTCTGGAAGAAGTGCCAGGTTCTCCTTAGGGCAGCAGCAGGTGCTGTGAAAGCGGGGGGCTTCTGCTGGGAGGAGCAGACAGCATTTATTCATTCCTCTGACGTTACTGCTGGTCTTGATTCTCTTGGCAAATGACTGCGGAGAAAGTAGGGTGGGGATAGGACGGAGGTTGGCTCCATGTGGGAGTCTCCCATCTCCTTCTCTTGGCAGGATAGCTGTGCTAGGGACATTTGGAGTTTCTCCAGCAAAATGGCCAAAAAAGCCACCAACAAATTATATCAATGGAATTCTGTGAATTTGAGAGGAAGAATTTTCTTTTCTTCTTTCGTGCTGATGAAAAGTCTGCCTTTACTGCACTGAAAATGGCCAGAGCAATCACAGCATTTTACTCTGCATCTTTAATTATAGGCCAGAGTATCTCACCTCAAACGAGCATGTGGTATGAGCAGAACAGGAAAACCAGGATTAATTCTCCTTCCATGAAGAACAGAGCTACCACTGCCTTCAACTGTGTTTTAAAAGAAAGTGGCTACAACTATATTGTAAAGCCTCATTTGATACCATGTTTTGAAAACAGCTACCTAGATCAAGCTCTACATGCAGGGCAGCTGCAGGTACGCCAGCGAGTCCTGAGTGGGTGTAGGACAGACTAGAATGTGCCTGGGCAGGTAGAGGAGAGCTTCGGCTATTGGGAAATTTTTAATACTGAAACTAAGATTAACAGGGTTTTGAGGCTTCTGAGTTTGCATGTAGGTATCTAAATGTGATCAAAATTCAACTTAGGAGTGGTTTTCTGAACCTGAGACTTCCTTATCACAAATAAATCAAGAAACCCAGAAAATAGCCAAAGAATTCAGGAAAGGAACCTGAAGCTAAGAGAAATGAAGATGTGAATATTTGCAATATAACAGCCTAAATTTTACCTTTCCTTCTTTTCTACATTCTTTACCTCTTCAGTGGACGCAATCTTGTTTCTTGTTTTCTTTCTTCCCCTCTGAAGTCTTGCACATTGAACTCCCGAAAAGTGGCTATTTACATTCTGAGTCTGGTACTAATCCTGTCATAACAACATGTTTGATTGTTTATTTGCTAAGCCATCGAGCTTAGTTTATGTGGAATTCACTAGATTAATTCTGGTTTAATAATATGATTAAGAACTAAGTTTAAATCGGCATCATTTATTACTAAAACAAAAAGTATACGTCAAGCTGGGTTTTTTTTTAAGAAGAAGAGATGAAGTTTTATTTATAATGAATTCTTGTAAGTGGTACTAAGACCATTTTAGTTAGGAAACATTACAGTGATTAATGCATAGTTGTTTGCATTTTAATACTTGATTTATATATCAGATCTGTATTTGTGCACACTGTCAAACTTTATTCTGTTCTTGTCAAAATACTTATTACTGCTGACAGGTGTAACATGCTCACATTAATCCTTAATTCCTTGATTCAATTTTCTAATTGCTTTTTTGGCATGAGTTTGGAGCCATTTAGTATTATGTGATCTATTTGTCTTATGGTATAATAATGCACTTTTAAAAATTGGATGCACCTAACTTAGAATGCTGAACAGAAAATATATAGAGATATTACTTAGTACTGAAAATACAAAGTTTTATGGCACTTTTGTGAGGCACCACTTCTTGGAATACAGATAGAGCCAAAACACTTTATACTTTTCATCTTCTAGTATTCACAGTATTAAATATTTTCACTGATAGATACGAATCAATGCTAAAGTTTCAGTGCATTTACCCAAAGGGATTCTGAACCCTTATAGCAGATCCCTGAACATCCCCTTAGTCATCGTTGTGTTCTCCAGCGCCTCTCACCTCTTCATGCCGCTGCCTTCTGTTGCCCCTCCAGCCCACCAAGAGTGACAGAATACACTTCCCAGCTTCTTCTTGGTCTGGACTCTTAAAGCTGCTCATTTGTGCCATTCCTAAATAGCCAAATAACACTATACAAGATTCACTGGGTTCTTCAGTACTTAAATACAAAAATAGACCTGTTTTGTTACTGTCTTGTCATTGTAAAGCAGATGTGCTAAATACCTTAGAAATATTTTTAATACAGGTATGTATATGGCATACACTGACATATGTTTTTATGCCAGTAATGGTAGTATTGTCACCTGTCCTTTGCATAGGGGGGAAAAAAAAAATCCAGCCAAAATTTATTTCTTATAGAAACAGATCAAGGGTGAGCAAAAAATCTTCCCAAAGCACAGTGATTCCTCACAAACTCACCCAGGCAGCTAGACTTCGGCTAGGTCTTATAGGATTTTCAGAAAAAAATCTGGAGAATGGAGAACCTTTTCTTCGATAAAAATCGAGGACCCTGGGAAGATGACTTCTGACACTTGTTTTCTGTCAATAAATGTATGATCACACATTTAAATGGTGGATAAAACCTTATCTCTTTTTATTTCTTTTATTCTCTGTTTCATTCCTTTCCCTCTACACTCGTTTCCTCTTTCTACATCCACTGACATACTCTTCTTTTCTCGCTATCAATAATAATATATGTTCTTTCACCCTTTTATTCCTTCCTGGTTTTCTTCCCCTTTCTTTTTCAGCTTCCCAGCTGACATACCTCTTTCTCTCTGTCATAGTGTGCGCAAGAAAAGGAATAGAAGAGTAAAAGGTTGTTTAATAAAGAAGTGTTTGATTATTCTGTCTTCCACCGATAAAGTTTTATTAACTCTGTGATTGTCATTTGTGCTTTTTGGCAAAAACGTAAGTCACCTTCTGTACAGGGGGAAAAAAAAAAGATAATTCTAGCAAGTAAATCATGGTAGCTAAGTGCTTTGGGCAAACAAACATGTGCCTTATCTCTTCCAAAAAACCCGTGGAAAATGCATGATAAATGGCACATTTCAGAGAACATGTTATGTCACTGTGAAATAACTTTGATTCATGGTTATGTATTTATCTTTAAACAACTGACAAACCTGAGGGTATCTAAATTATTATCATTTGCTCTATGCCTCCGTGGTTTTTTGTAGCGAATCTGAATGATGTGCGGTAAGATAAGACATCTGCTTTTTCAGTCATAATGTTCTATAAAGAAAAAAAATAGTAAGCACAAACAGAAAATTCTTGCTGTATTTGATTTTTGGATGGAGTCCTCTGAAAAATATTTATCAGAAATAATTTCCTCCAATTGTGTTTTGAAAAGCATTAGTATAAACTTCAAACAGAAAAGGACAGGGCCTGTTAATGAAAGGTTTTATATTACATAGCAGTAGAAAAAATCATCATTTTGATTTCTAATAAAGTAATTATTCCCCAAATTAAAAGGCATAATGGTAAATTTGTTCTTTTCAGTTGTGTGTCTGCATAAACTGTGTTCTGAATTACTTTTTAAAATGAAGATTTCATTTTGCCAACCTTTTCAAATAGAAAGGAATCACGTTATTTGATTTGCCCTTGTGACAAATCAGGGAAGATGACTTAAATGCTCTATCGCTTGCATTAGAAATACCAACTCCTTTAATCATAGATGGTGTATCAGGATTCAGGTGCTGTTGTTCTAGTATATCGTGGAAGATGGCCCATTGTGCCCCATGCAAAGTTATTTATTTTTAAAATCTTTTTATCGTATTAGTGAGTGCATGGGGGTCACTGACTAACCAACCACCTTATGGCACTCTGTCCATGGACATGAAGAGCACCTGGTCTGCTCCGTTCACAGCTCCCGCTGCAGGAACTTGCCGAGAGCCAGAAAGTCTGTTTTGCACTGAAGATGCAGGAGCAGGGCCAGTGCAGGGTGAGGTAGGAAGCACGTGGTGAAGTGAGATGGATTTACCTAGCATGGAGCCGCATCCCTGTCTGGATGGTTGGGGAAGAGAGGTGTAGGTAGAAGTGCTGGAATGAGGGGTCAGGTATTTAAGTCCAACGGGGGGTGTGATATGAGTGTGTGGCAGTTGGGGAGCCTTAGATTTTGACAGTTGCAAGTGCAACAGGTTGGAGTGAATGAAAGTGTGTAATAGTGGGAGATGTAAGCAAAGAGGTCTACACCAGACTGCTGTCAGTCATGGTATATTATATTATTTTATGCTATGCCTACACTTGTCTGATTAGATTTAAACTGCCCCGGGCACGGACTAGATGCTAATCTGAATGATCCCATCAAGAACCTTTTCTATATTAAATGCTATGATCAGAGGAATTACCATTATTTTTATATGTTTTTTTACATTGCCCTTCAACATATGTAAGTCAAAGAAACTTTAAAAAGAAAATTTTCCCACACCTTTCTTTTCCAGTGATCCACTGGTACCACTTCTGTGCATGTGCAATCAATGCTGCTAATATTACTAAGATTCTTATTCTGTTTTCCCCCTTTTCTGCATTACTTTTAGTATAGAATCATACCATCCAGCAATGTCTGTCTAAATGTTTTGCCGATAATAGAAACATGGAAGTTGAGAGATATGCACCAGCTTACACACGTTCAGAATCTGTTCTCTTCATCTGTTCCTCTGGCCTGCATTGAACCAATGTTACCAAAAAAAATTATTATTACTGCTATAAATCCAGTGCACTCAGTTTAGAATATATTTCTTATGTTGGTTTTTTTAATTTTTTTTTTTTAGCTGAAGCTCTTGGGGTTTTACTTTTCTGTTGCATTGTTTGGTAAGGTTTTAGTGAATGTAAGTTGTCATTCATTATGTCATGGCAATTTTAAATTAGATGACATTCCTTGCCCGAGTTATTTTAATGCTATTGCCTCGACTGAATCTAGAGAAATGCCTTTCAAATATGACCATGAAGTAAAAAAAGTATATTTATCTATTGTTCGATTTATTGTTGTATTCTCTGTTTCCTTATCTTCACTGAGCAGTAATAAATGTTGGTTACTTGGAGGTAGAAAATAGAAAATGATAATTGCTATACATGATGGAAGCGCCTTTGTTTTCTTTATATGTAGTACTTTGCAGTGTATTTAACTTGGCTAAACTATCATTTTTCTTAGTATACTTAAATCAGTTGACATTTATATATACATTGCATTTTGCATGTAAATGGAAAGTTTTATGGTTTTGAATTTTGAATCAAAACATCAAACTCGTATTTTGCCTTGGAACATGATAGACATTCTAAAAATTTACAAACAAAAAAGAAGGAAACAAATGCTTATGCTGATTTTGACCTAATGTTTTTAGAAATATCTTTAGTGCTTGACAAAACGTTTAAGCTCTCCAAAGTGAAATGCCTATCTCCTAGTAAGCACAAAACATGGAAACATGTAAATATGGAAACATTGTATTAGGAACTTATTATTCTATGGCTTTGTAGGCTGCTTTGCTTTTTTCCAGCTCCTAGTGTCCTCAGTCTTGGTAACTTGAGAACAATATGGCAGCAACCATTTAGTTGAAAGCTAACTGCAAATTAAAAGATATATATAGCTAATAAGAGAGAGATGCTTGGTAACAGCACATACCTCCCGCCAGCAAAAACACTCTTATCATAGCTTTATATAAGACGAAGTAAGATGATAATCCCACAGGCAACATTTTCAGAGAGTTTCTATGTTTATTTAAATATAGTAATACTGCACCTGTTTTCTGTACATGCAAAAAAAAAAGAAAAAAAAAAAAATCAGGAAGGTCCTGCCTCAAAGAAATCATTTGCTTACCAGGACAGACACAGAGAAGGCAGACTTACTGGTCTGGGAAACTCAAGAGGAGTTGGCTATCTTTATGAATCTGTAGGTAATATAGATTTGCTCTCATTTTATGGTTTTGGCATTAGGAGCGTAGGTAATGGCTGCTGTTGAAGCACAATTCTTTTACAGGGGTACTTCTTATTAGAATAGGGGAAATTCTGGTACCCTCAGATACCAGTGTGTGTGCCAAATGGTTTTGGCATTTTCTAAGCTTTAAGAAGTTGATATCACTACATTTAGTGAGCTATAAAATTAAGTATAATTTTGTTGTCTTTATGATCATTTCATTTATTCTGTTTGGTTAGATTTGCAGCGTGGGCTGTTAAAGCCCATTTTTAAGTCAATTACAATGGGTAGGACAATCTGTTAAAATGCAAAGAACGAATTGGGAAAACTATCTTCCTATTGTTACAGTGAACCTTAAAATAAGTTGAAGATGTGCAAGCAAAAATGTAACGGAAATCTCAGATGTTACATAGGTATCTTCCTTTTTCAGGGTGCTCCTAAACCGATTGCCATCGAGCCATGTTCTGGAAATAGAGCCGCAGTCCTCACGGTATTTTTATGTCTGCCCAGAGGATCATCAGGAGTTCCGCCCCCCGGTCAGTCAGGTAAGACTCATGTTGGTGAGTGTCATGTCTGTCCTTGTGCAAAACAGTCTACTTGGACAAATACACCCACACAAATCCAAAATAATGACACAGAAGGTGAATACATGGGGCTACTCAGTCAAGTTGATGTTAAGTTTAGGGCCAATGTTTAATGAGGAAGTTTTGTTTGGATTTTGGTGTGGTATCCCAAATAAAAAGCCCAGTAATCAAACTAGGCTGGTGTACGATGCCATATCACATTAACACTTCCTGAAACGGTATGTGTGCATACCGATCATAGAATCCTAGAATGGTTTAGGTTGGAAAGGACCTTGACGATCATCGAGTTCCAACCCCCCTGCCATAGGCAGGGACACCTCCCACTAGACCAGGCTGCCCAAGGCCACGTCCAGCCTGGCCTTGAACACCTCCAGGGATGGGGCCTCAACAACCTCTCTGGGCAACCTGTTCCAGTGCCTTACCACCCTCAAAGTGAAAAACTTCTTCCTAATGTTCAATCTAAACCTGCCCTCTTCCAGTTTGAAGCCATTCCCCCTCGTCCTATCACTCCATGCCCTTGTAAAAAGTCCTTCCCCAGCTCTCCTGTAGGCCCCCTTTAGGTACTGGAAGGCCGCAATAAGATCTCCCCAGAGCCTTCTCTTCTCCAGGCTGAACAGCCCCAACTCTTTCAGCCTCTCCTCATAGGAGAGGTGCTCCAGCCCTCGGATCATCCTCGTGGCCCTCCTCTGGACACACTCCAGCAGGTCCGTGTCCTTCTTATGCTGGGGACTCCAGAGCTGAATGCAGTACTCCAGGTGGGGTCTCATGAGAGTGGAGTAGAGGGGCAGAATCACCTCCGTCGCCCTGCTGGCCACACTTCTTTTGATGCAGCCCAGGATGTGGATACCGATACTCTTCAACCTTTTCTTGTAGGGCAAAAAAAAAAAATCAGAGGCAGCTGCTTATAGAGTTTCAGTTCAAGTTGCTATAAATGAGGCTTTATAGGAAATACCAATGAGTATCCTCAGTTCAAGTTGATTTTTAGTGCACTGACTTCTAGTTAAGTTCCTTTGCACCGTGAATCCCAATGCTGTGCTGTCCAGTGTTCCATTAAAATATTAGCGTTTCCCAGAATGCCTGTCGGGTGAAACCTGGGATTGTGTGAGTGAATGTGTCCACTTCATTAGGAAGGTGTTCACTTTGGAAATGGTCCCAGCTTATTTTAAAGCAGCATTTGCATTATCTGGAAGCATTTCTTGTGGTAATCTACCTTATCTGATCTGTGCTACATCATTGTACAAAGCCATTACAGCCGTTCTTATACAATACTTCCTAAACATGAGATACCTAAATACACTGTTAAAATCCTTTAAATAACCGCCTCCAATGATATTGATACAAAATGGTCATGACAACAAAGTTTAGACAGGAATGTGGCGCTGCACAAGTGACCAGTTTACTCTTTCAGAATTCATTGGAGCTGTTGTCAAAAGGAACACTTTTGTAATGAATAGTAAACTGCATGTTATGTGCCCAAAATGCTCCTATAAACCAGAAAATATGCTTTAAGGCTAACTTTTATTAGTAAGAGCCAGAAAGATATCCTTTTAACCTTCAAAAATCCATTTAAGAGATTAAAAAATATTGAGTAATGATGATGGGGGCAAACTCAGTTGACTTATGTTGGAAATAAGCTCAGCTGAGTGGTCTTACTTCTTCTTTTGGCCTGATGACAATCTGTTATTTATTTGGGGTTTTTTTAGTTTGGTTTTTTTTTGGGGGGTGGGTTGTGTATGTGTATATATATTTTTTTTCCCCTGAATCCTGAGATGAGGACTTAGTTCTTAAAATGCTGTTTATGGCTTGGAATATCATTTCTGGAAGTGCTATGAAAATAAAAGTGTTAGCGATGCTTTGTCAAATACATTTCCTGGAAGAAGTATATAAATGTAAGTGCTCTGAAGAGAGCAATGAGGGAGGAAGGATGTTTAGCGTATTCCCTGTTCGTGTTTTAAGGAAATGAAAAAGAAATGGAGGTGTTTATAGTCTTACAACATGGAAAAACTTTATGAAAGGAAATTAAAAGTAATTATTGAAATTGGAGCTTAAAATGTTTTTGGTTTTTTTTCTGTTGTTTTCAAATTTACCTATGATGTGCTTCTCGGCAGTAAAAATGTATTTATCTAGTTACTTCATAATCACCTTCTATTTACTATATACATTTTTTTTAAAGTAATTGCTGGTTTTGCTGTGCGTAAAATATGGATGGAGTAGGCTTTCTGAAATGGGAGTTGGGTCCAACAACACAGGAGATGTGTCATTTTAAATGTTTCTCAATATGTGACAGAATGCACCTCTTTTTTACACACATTATGTCCTGTTGTTCTGCTCTGTCATTGCTTTGCCTTCCGTCAGCTTTGCAGGCCTATATTTCAAATGCTGTTCTTCCATTTGAGGAATGAGGGTGGTAAGGCACTGGTCCAGGTTGCCCAGAGAAGTTGCGGATGCCCCATCCCTGGAGGTGTTCAAGGCCAGGGTGGATGGGGCTTTGGGCAACCTGGTCTAGTGGAAGGTGTCCCTGCCCATGGCAGGGGGGTTGGAAGTAGATAATCTTCAAGGTCCCTTCCACCCTAAACCATTCTATGATTCTATGATTTGTTATTATGGTATTTGTCAGCCATTAGTACTTAAAAATATCTAAAATTTTTAGTCCCACAACTTTCACTTCGTTCAGGGTCAAAAGCATATAGAAATGCTTGAAGTGTGCGACCATGCTGATTCAACCATTAGATTACATTACATTATGTTGCTGTAATCATTTTTTCTTCTGTTTAATGAATTTCGGTACTCATGGACTGCTTTCACTGTCTGTAACCACGCATAGTCTAGGCAGAAGCTATTATGCAAGTTTGTTGGCATACCTGTAGCTCTACTAATTCACTTCATTCCTGTCCTGCAGCACTACCTGCTGCTTCTTTCCTGGGCTTCCTGGGAGCAGATGCTGTGAACTGTGCCAAGTTATTTGAAATGATGTGGAAGCTTTGTGCAGCAGACATATGTTTGCTATGCAGTTGGTTTCCCTTATGACCTAAGCTAGGTTAAAACAATGATATTTAGGTGGATGGAAGTAGTGTGTTCAGTAATTATGTCTTGCCAAGTAGTTTTAGAATCCTTTCTTACTTGCATATAACTGTTTTCAAGCTCATTGGGATCATTCTAGAGTAAAACTGACGGTGTGTCAAACATATTTGTTTAGATGATAAGTCAACGATACTGATTCTCAGTTCACAATAAGAGACCGTGCGTTTCATTTCTTATATACATATGTCTGAAATATAGGAATGAAATGCCTGTGCTGTTCTGCATTACGGTTTCCGCAAAATCAAGAAAGCTCGTTCTTTCCATGAATAACTACTCTACACTCTTCTGGAGTTGTTAGAGTTGTATTCCTATGTTTTTAAGATCTGAATTTGATCAAAAGTGAGTTTTACTTGTTTCCAAGGTTTACATTAACAAATATTTTGTTGAAAAATGCCTCTGAATATTAAAAAAAACCCAAACAAACTAATGTAAAGGTTACTCTTTCTGCAGCATATGTTCTATACTTCACCTTTAGCAGCAGCTGGAAGAAAAGTTGAAACTACAGATGGTGGGTTTTGGCCAAAGGCTATGCAAGGGAAAGACTTCTCTAGGAGAGACCATATGTCCTAGTGGAGATCTGAGTGCTCTCTGCTTCCTGCAGAAAATACTCAGAACTTTACAGACTTTCAAAAGCATTGTTTAGTTCTAAGTGCTAATCTTATAAATATACAAATAACAGCTAGGTTGACACAATTAAATTGCTTAAAATTAATAAGTGGTTTAAGATAGGTTAGAGCTAGGTTGACATGATTTAACTGGTTTAAGGTAGGTTTTATACAGATTGGTCACGTAGATTCAGACAAAAATATTGATAAAAATGAATTTATTGAAAAAAAACCACCACCACTATTCATTGTGACTCATGCTTTAGAAAGGGACTTTTTCAATGAAGGAATGATTTGTAGAATTAAACATCCTGAAAATCTGGAAACTCAAGAAATGTTACCGTTTTAGTAAGTTAGGTGTAGCACAGTAGACCATACATTTTCTTTTAGGTGTATGCTTTGAAGAGGATCCTAACAATTCATTTATACTTCTCTAGAGGAACAACTGTTTTTATATGAAATTTTGCGTGGATTAAGGCAGAAATTAGAACCACATTATAAATCAGAATGATCAATGAAAAACAATAAGGAAGTTTAGCAGTGATAAAAAATAACTCTCTCGATTTTGGATTGACTGATAGAATGTGGTTTCCTCATTCTCCAGTTGTCTCATTGGCTGCATTGTATCTGAGTAATCAGATCAAAATTCAAAGGTTCGAAAAATAGCAATTCTTTGTGCAATTCATGTGTATATCAATATGAATGCATCAATGTATGTGCGTATCAGAAAAATCACTTGTTCAAGCACTTGTGGGCAGATTATAATAAACAATGTATGTCTTACAGATTTTATGACACATTGGAAGCTGGAGATTAGCTGTTGTTGCTGTAGTGTCTGACCCCGTGCTTTAAATAGCTTAAACTCTTCTTAATATCAAAGGAGATCTAATAATGAGAGCAGCTGCAACCAGATCTCTAGAAAGAACTAAATTATACATCTCAAAGGGTATTGAACAAAACAAGCTAGGGAAAAAAAACAACAACCAAACCAAGAAGAAGAGGGTAATATATAAATTACTTAATGCACAAAAAGGTGCCAATGAATTACCAGCAGTGGAAAGACCAAGAATAACTCCTTCAAGGTCTCTTCATACAGCTCTAGTGATATATTGGGTGATACAGAAAGAATAGCTTGGTAGTGTGATAAATTCTGTTAAAAGAACTGTGATCATGTCATCATTATTAAAGCCAACCAAATCCCACACTTTGAGGTATCCAAGTATTGTACAATAAGTTTATAGGACTCTATGATTGCATCATTCTTGGATAAGGCCGCTAAATGCTTTAAAGCACAAAGAGAAATGAGGATATTAGAGCATTTCAAAATAATTCAGAATCAAGGGATGTAATTTCTGAAGTATTTACAGGTTATGTTAATTTCACACAACAAAATTTTCCTGTCGAGCAGGCAAAAGCAGTAGAACACCCAGTAAAGGTGCTTTCCTATTAAGGCAGTGAGCCTAATGGTCTCTGAAGGTGTACATACATGAGTGTCTCTCTATTAAACCTTAGAGGATATCTAACATCTATATGGCTATGACTAGGTGAGATGAATCTAACTTAATAGTTAAAAATAACACTTGGAAATTAAAATAAAGAACAAAATAAAAGATGGTAATTAATAGGACAATTTCAGTGGAAATAATTTTACAGTGGAAGTTGTGGGATGTACATCCTGAAAGACTGCATGCAATATTCTGTTGCTATAAATATCAATGAAGATAGCAAAATTTCACGTTCGGCAGGCCTCTCCAACAGTGCTATCTGAAAGTTACTCTCTGATATCCTTGAATCGAAACAGAATTTTGTGTAATTCTGGCCACACTAACTGTGGCGCTCAATCCTACTTAATCAGCAAGCTACAGTAGGATCACAGAATCAATAAAATTACCATGCCATCTGCCTTCCCTGTACTCACCATCATAATGAATAACGACTCATTAAGTGTTCTACAAGACAATTAGCTCTGGATGGGGGTTTTCAGTAACAAGGCCTTCTTGGTTCTATTTCGAATTTTCTCTGATTAAAATACAAAAAAAAGTGAATGTGTATCGTAAGAGGCACATTAATATAAACATAAAATAAGAAATAGTTTTTATAAAGTACTATATTTTATGATATTGCTCAATTGCTCTGACCCTTGGAAACAAAACCGTAGGTTAGGGTTTTTCGTATGTAGAGTGGGTTCATATGTGTACCTGTCTCAGTATGCAGTGAAATAGTTGCAGACATACACCAGGGGCAAGTGAGTCCCATGAGTTTCTACCTGCTACAAACACATTCCTTGCTCACTCCCTTCATACTTGCAAAATAACCCAATATAAAGTCAGTAGGGCTACAGGGATAAGTAAACATTTTCTTGTAGAAAATTGTTAAAGATGTTGATGAAAATACACTGTAATTAAGACGTACAGAAGATGGTTACTGTGAGCGCATATATTACGTGTCTTTGTGTTGAATCTCTTATGGCCTTTTTCATGTTGGAGGATATTTACAGAATACTAAAGGAGTGAAAATGCAGGAGAAATTAATGAAAAAGTTAATAGCAGAATGTAAATTGAATTATACAGTGTGATGTATGGAATACATATTATTAAGGGCCTGTGTGTGCATGTTAAGGGTTCTAGCATTTCTCACATACTCAAAGGGAAAAGATGAGGGACGTAAAGGGAAACACCTGAATCTGATTCTGCATTAGCAAGTATATCCCTGCGTCTACTGAAAAGCTCCTGCCTCACAGCAGCAGTGAGGGTGAGCTTCAGAGGCTCATTTGCTAAGGACTGCTTTAACCCCTTGTCTTCTCAGACATACATATTCTGGTCCAGCATTTCACCTCTTATTAGACCTTTTCTTCTACTCAGAAAGAGGGGAAGAAAAAAAAAAGGGGCTTGAGGCTTGCTTCTGTTTAGAGCAGAGGGCTAGGCCAGATCATTAATCTTGTTTGTCCTTTGTGTGTTCAAACTGGAAAACAACTTATAAGTTCAAGAGCTGTATGCACGGTATAATGTCAGGTAGCTAGCACAGTGAAGTGCTGGCAAGGTATCTGTTTTGGAATAATGCTTACACTAAGTATATATTTCACTCTATATAAATGTGGCATTAACTATTTATAGAGTAATGCATGCAGCATTTTGAAGGCATATATGGAGTAATACCTACAGACAAAAAAAGAAACCTTCAACTGAGCAAAAGAGAACCAGGGTAAAAGAAGAACATAACCTAGAGAAGAGGTACTGATGTTATATAAAAAGACTATTTCTCTTCTTCCTTCATTTAGAAGTGGGACTTCTGATTCATATATATAGCCGGCTTTAGTCATGAAAGACCATGAGTACTGAATGCTGGGAGAAGAAAAGCGGGGGTAGAGGTAGGAATGGGAAGATATTCGTAACTAGTAGGTTATTTAGACTCCTAAACATATAAACAAGAAACCTGAAAGAGATACTGCAAAAGAAAAAAGGAAACCTGTGAAAAAATGTAGGTCTAGATAAAACAGAACATAGTTCTGCATTCTGTTTTTTCCCTGCCAGATTATTAGTCCCATCAAAGTAGTATCCGGGCATCCTACATGCGTATTTAAGTAAACACTTTTCTCTGCATCATCCTGTTCTTTGTTCTGTACCAGTCTGCCTCTCTAGACCGAGTGTCATCTCTCCTTCTTTATGACTTTGGAGACAGACTATTGGCTTATTTCATTATTTGCTGTTTTATTGACATAAGTTTTTATTGATGCACCAAAGAAGTAGATTTTATATTTATAATCATAGAATCATTGAATCGTTTGGGTTGGAAGGGACCTTAAAGATCATCTAGTTCCAACCCCCCTGCCATGGACAGGGACACATCCCACTAGACCAGGTTGCTCTAGATGGCATCCCTTCCATCCAGCATGTTAACTGCACTACTCAGCTTGGTGTCTTCAGCAAACTTGCTGAGGTTGCACTCTATCCCACTGTCCATGTCGGTGACAAAGATTTTAAACCGCACCAGTCTGAATACCAACCCCTGAGGAACACCACTCATCAGTGGTCTCCACTTGGACATCGAGCTGTTGACTGCAACTCTTTGAGTGCGACCAGCCAATTCCTTTTCCACTGAGTGGTCCATCTGTCAAATCTGTTTCTCTCCAATTTAGAGACCAGGATGTCATGTGGGAAAGTGTCAAATGCTTTGCACAAGTCCAGGTAGATGTTGTCAGTTGCTCTTCCCTTATCCACCAATGCTGCAACCCCTTTGTAGAAGGCCACCCAATTTGTCAGACATGGAATGCCTTTAGTGAATCCATGTTGGCTGTCACCAATCCCCTCCTTATTTTCCATGTGCCTTAGCATGTTTTCCAGGAGGATCTGCTCCATGATCTTGCCGGGCACAGAGGTGAGACTGACCGGCTTGTAGTCCCCTGGGTCTTCCTTTTCTCCCTTTTTAAAAATGGGGGTCATGATTCCTCTTTTCCAGTCAATGGGAACTTCACCAGACTGCCACGACTTCTCAAATATGATGGATAGAAACTTAGCAACTTCATCTGCCAGTTCCCTCAGGACCCACAGATGCATCTCATCAGGTCCCATGTATTTGTACACCTTCAGGTTCCTTAGATGGTCTTGAACCAGATCTTCTCCTGCAGTGGGTGGTGCCTCGTTCTCATGGTCCCTGCCTTTGCCTTCTGCGACTTGGGTGGTGTGGCTAGAGCACTTGCTGGTGAAGACTGAGGCAAAGAAGTTGAGTAGCTCAGCCTTGTCCATATTGCAGGTGACCAGGTCTTCCATTTCCTTTTGGAGAGGGCCCACATTTTCCCTAGTCCTTTTATCACTGACATACCTGTATGAGCTTTTCTTGTTGCCCTGACATCCCTGGACAGATTTAACTCTACCTGGGCTTTAGCTTTCCTAGCCCGGGCTTCTCAGACAATTTCTCTGTATTCCTCCCAGGCTACCTGTCCTTGCTTCCACCCTCTGTAGGCTTCCTTTTCTG
This sequence comes from Anarhynchus alexandrinus, assembly GCA_008711295.1. Classification (NCBI taxonomy): domain Eukaryota; kingdom Metazoa; phylum Chordata; class Aves; order Charadriiformes; family Charadriidae; genus Anarhynchus; species Anarhynchus alexandrinus. The sequence continues at coordinate 2,418,278 of VUYV01000048.1, forward strand.
TTTGAGATTGTCCAGGACCTCCTTATTCATCCACACAGGCCTCCTGGTGTTTTTGCCTGACTTGCTCTTTGTTGAGATGCATCGCTCCTGAGCTTGGAGGAGGTGATCCTTGAATATTAGTCAGTTTTCTTGGGCTCCTCTTCCCTCCAGGGCTTTATCCTGTAGTACTCTACCAAACAGATCCCTGACAAGGCCAAAGTCTGCTCTCCTGAAGGCCAGAGTAATGAGCGCCCTCCTCGCTGCCCTAAGGATCTTGGACTTCACTGTTTCATGGTCACTGCAGCCAAGGCTGCCCTTGAGTTTCACATTCCCCACCAGCCCCTATTTGTTTGTGAGAACAAGGTCCAGCATGGCACCTCTCCTCGTTGGCTCCCCTATCATTTGGATAGGTATGATCTAACAATACTATTTAGGTAGATAATGTGACACGTAAACAGGGAAGGCATTATAAAAACACTGAGAAAAAACAACTTCACAGTACCCCCCACCCAACCCCCATCTTAAATAACAAGATTTCTCCTATGAAATATTGAAGAAAATCTTAATTCTTTTTGTCTTCTTTGAAGCGCCAACATGCAACTGGAAATAAGCCAAACTATGTATTACAGCAAAACTGCGTGGATGTCTAGAACTTGTGTTAAAATACAGGAGTGACTCAGGAATTTTATCTGGGCCGGAACCAAAGTAGGGTTTACAGTACCAGATAATTCACCATTCCTAGAAAAAAAACTGTCTCCAGAACATGTTATACATCTGCATTATACAAGTGATGCTTCCATGATGGCAATCTCAGTGACAATTCACATAGCTCAGCTTGCAAAGGGGCATGGCTGTATTCACTTGACCAGAAGCTCTGCAGACAAGGTGGGTTATTTTAAAAGAGTCAGTGAGGAACAGATTTTTTTTGAAAGTTTACCTTTACTGTTTATACTGTGTAAAGGCTGAGTTTAATCTGCCTCTCTAAGCTAAGGCATATGAGAGCATTTTGTACAGAAATGTGATTTGGGTAATTCATCGAGGGCTACTCCATATAGTTTCCAATATGCTGCCAGTTAAATGCTTAAAAGGTAGAAAGAGTTAAAATTGTGTGAGAAAAATCAAAATGGTCTTTGTAAGAGCTTAATGACTATAACTAAAACTAAACTCTTAATTAATATATTAAGCAGTAACTTCAACTTATTGACACTGAGAGATTGGTTTGTCAAGTGCCATGGTCTCAAAAGTAAAATCTGGAGTTCTTTTTAGTTAAACTGGAGATGCTTAGCAAAATAGCTCTTTAAGGCTTGGTAGAAATTGAAAGAATCTATTCTGAAGATCATCTTACTGAAGGAGTTGCTTTCTTTTAAATAGTAAGGCCTATTTTTGGAGTGACTATTTTCTGCTTAATTCCATTCTTCTGCACTGCATCAAATGAGGGAGCAGACTGTGTTTATAGTATTGACACTGTGAAAAGAACACAGTGGTAAGTGGCAGATGGTGCTGATGATTACTTAAAAAATATTTATGGCAATAGCAAAAACAAAGTAGATAATAAGACCCAGTAGCCACCACCACCCCTCCCTTAGCCCAAACCCAAAGCAATTATTTTTGCAACCTGCAGGGTAAAGTCTACCTGAAAAGCGCTGAGGTTCTTAGCATAGTAAGCTTTGTGAGTGATGAAGAATTAGGTGGTTATTGATTCTGTCTGGTCTTTTAAAGAATTTTAGGTGGTTCTTTTGTGAATTAGTTTTTACATCATTCTAGCCATAGAATCTTGATTCCTTTATATGCTGAAGAATTTATTTGAAAAGGACACAAGCACTTTAATATGAAGAACATGCAGGATAATGTTAGCAATGTGTCTTCCACAAATCTTGGCAAAAGTAACTTATTGATTGGACAGTAAAAACTGCATACTATAGAGCTATCAACTGGAGGGGGAAAAAAAAAGAAAAGAAAAAGAAGAGAACAGAGGAGTTAGAAATGGTTTCATACAACTGGATTTCCTGCCCTAGAGGGACTCCATAAAATGAGACATATTAATAAAAGCTGTTAAATACTGTGAACATTTCTTTGACGACTAGTTATTCACTGTTCAAACCAAAGTTGTCACTATTCCTCCAGAGTATCAGAAATAGGCTTTTTTGGGGTGCTTTTGCAGCTTTAATTGCACAAAGGGGACTGAAATAATGTCTGACAAGGCTGTAAAAGTTCTGAACACTGGGAAATGTAAGTACAGTGGTGTACATCTCCTCGACTGTTCATGGGGGTTGGCTGAGCCATTTTCAGGTTGCACCCAGATGGCAATTTGGTGATTTCCTCTCCCCAGTCGTCATGGGGAATAGAGAGGCAATGATGGAAGCTCATGGTCCTAAGCTTCTGGCTGTGAATAGGCGCACTAGAACCCAAACCTTCAAATCCAAGGCTCGAACCTGGAAAGAAACCTCAACCATACCTGCCTGCTGACTGTCACCTGAAGTAATCAAGAGTTATCCTATTTCCATCCTGATATCTGTTACCCACAAAGTTTTAACACAGCAGTCGTATCTCTCTTCCATCTTCATTTTGCCAGGCTAAGGCAAATCAGGTCTGCTTTAAACGTGTTCTTCAGTCTTCTGAACACCTTTGTAGCGCTGTCCCAGTTTCAGCTTCAGTTCAGCTTTTTTTACCTTGCACAGCCAGGTTGTACTCAGAGTGCCACGTGAAGTCCCATCTGGCCTTGCCCAATGGCACTAACATTTCCTTGCTGTATCCCATTTACCTTCTACTTTTTTTAAACAATTACCCCCCCCCTTCCAACTCAGTCATTCTGTGGCCATCTTCTTACATCCCTGCCTTTCTTCTCTTCCTCAAACAGTGAACTTCTGGTGCATAAGTTTCTGCTTGTTCCCCAAATACATAGCTTTGAATTTTGCACTGTTGAATCTGAGTACATTTATATTCCTCAAGTTCTTAAGGTCATGCACCTCTTTCTGGTTTATATTCTACTCCTTCTCTGTGTTGATGATACATACCAATTTTTGTCATGACTGAATTTCAGCAACTTACTTCTACTTTTATGCCAAGCTCTTTAATAAAAATATTAAAAAAGGACTACTTAAAACATTAATACTTGTTGCCATCCTATACCTTCAAGCAGCCACCTCCTTCCTTTTCAAAAGCACTCTATTTTCTCTCCTTCATGGTCCACTCTCCATAACTCCTGTACTAACCTCTCATCTTTTGTGTCTGTTGATAATTTCCCACAGTATAAGATACATTTCAGAAATCTAGATAATCTTCTGCATGTTCTTACCCAGAATATCAGGTAACTTATTGTAGAAAACCATCAGATTGGTCTGGCACAATCTTTGATGAAATGTTGATGCATTTTGACCTATTTTCAATTTACCTGCCTTTAATTATTCTTTCTTGCCAAGTATCATATAGCTGAGTCTGATCAATAGATCAGTAAAGAACTGAATAATTTCTTTCTTTCTTGAATCCACACAATTTTTGGTTTGAAATAAACAGCACTTACTGTTCTCAATTTGTATGCCACTCCATTTGACGTGACAGATTATTAAATTTCCCTGTTACCAGCCTTTGTTTTCTTGTGTTCTTAGAGAACTGGTGTTCTGGTTACCCTAATGTCAATGCATAAAACTTCTGCTGTTTCTATTTCCATAGCCTCATTCCATTATCCATATTGATGGTACCTTCTTCGATAAATATTATCTCCCTCCTTGAAAACCATCAAATAATTCACTCCTTGGACAATACGTAGAAAATACTTGATCTCTGCTTCATTCTTTCTACATAATGACTCTTCTTTTTTGGTCTCTTATTTATTTATGCAGTGGAAATCCTTAGATGCTTGTTTTAATAAAGCTTTGCAAGGTCTAACTCAGCTTGACTTTTTGCAATTCTTATTTCACTCTTACATTCCTTTACCTCTAAAACACAGCCTCCTTTGTTGCTTGATGCTTTTTATCTGTTTTCATAGGGTTTCTGAATTTAAAAAATGTGCATAGCCTCCTTCCTTTGGAAGGTCATTGGCTTCTGTATAGCATAGTTATAATGTATTTGTTGGAAGTGAGGGAAGAGTCAGGAATTTTTATTGATGAATGTATCGCAGGTCAGCAGTAACCTTGCACAATGTGCTTTTCTGTTGATGTAGAAACGGAGCTAGCAGTGATTTGTCCCTTGGAGGGTCTGGACAAGATTTATGTCAGCCAGGACCTTGTGCTGCTCCCTACCTTGTCAAATGGCAGGGACAGCCTTAGGATCCCACAGTGGGCTCCATGTGGAGGGGTGGGGAACTGCTGCCCCTTTATATTTTGGCCCCTTTCTACTGGCAGCTCTAATTTCCTTACCATAATCACTTCCTCTATACAAAGTGGTAGTTTACAGAGCTTGGTCTTGTTTTCTATTTTAGGCTGTGAAACCCTATAGTTGTATTACTGGATGTGATGTTTTTTTCCTTTTTGCCTATTCTGTGATGAGGAAAACACAGGATTTGTAGGGTTTGGAAGGTCAGAGTAAAATTGATAGGATGTACAAAGAAAAGTAATTCATGAATAGGAAGAAGAAAATGTTCTGTAAAGTTAGGTCTTCAAATTTGATTGTCTCCCAGGCAGACCCTTAGGCACTCTGCAAGGCGAACAGTTGAAAGAAATTCTAGAATGCTTTTCTTCTTTTGACATGAACTATACAGATGGCAACAAAGGAAAGAAAAAGGAAAAAAAAAACAAACAAACAAAAAACAAACCCAAAAAAGTGATAAAGACAACTAACAAACGTGAAGTACTCACTTGAGAGTTTTGCTGAGAGAGGTTATATGATACTTATGTCATTTTTAATAGAAATCGCATGGAAAAAGAATCTTTCACTAGTATGATTTATTTTACACAAATGGAAGCATTGGTGATCAGATGATGCTATTAACCAGTGTTTTGTTCTACTCTCTTGATATTGACACAAAGACCCAGTGTTTCTTACATAGAAAATATGCAGTAATAGGGCCTCTCTTGTTTGCATTCAGCCCATACGAATGTACAGCTTCACCTTAATAGAGTATCTTATTCAGCGATGTTCCTCCTGAAAACCAAGCAGATTATTTTAATTTTGTACTGTTAAACGTTGAGGATTCAACAGATGTCTAGTTAGAGTTGCAAAATTAGGTAAAGTGAACAAATCCCTGTGCAAGTGACACACTGGATGATAAGTGTCCTTCCTATTTGAAATTGGTGGTCTGGTTTTATATTCAGTCAACACATACTAGGTGGAGCAGATGGCTTATAGTTAAATTAGAACCATAAACCTTTCAAAGATAAAGTTATATATGATTTAAATCTTTCAGCAGGGGTCCCATCACCTATTTCTCCTTCCTCTAACTTTGAATTCTTTGAAAAGAAGCACTTTTTTTTATCAACAGAAGTCAAATCTGTTCAAATCTACCAGAAGAAAGAGTTACATTGAGACCCGTCCTGATTCTTGTCATACTGTGGACCGTCATGGACAAGTGCCCATAATCTACCTTCCCACATTTATTTTATCACACTCGTGGGGTAAGGTGCTTCTACTGTCTATTTTGGGGATAAAGATATCCAAAATTATACAGAGACCAATCAGATTTATCATTCAGTGGCATTTGATGGCATCCATCTGTTTATTTACGAAACCATTAAAGAGTTATTGAGTTACTAGACTACAGAGAAAATAAATTGAGTTATCATCCATAGTTAAATTCAGTCCTTGCATCTGCTGTCTTTTCAGCCTGTATGGTGTTTTCTGAAATTACACTGGCTTGCAGACCCAGACTTTGGGAATACATTTACTTCACAGCCTTTTTATGCCATTTCAAGTGAATTTTCAATGCATGAGCAATTTGTGGTTCAGGAAAATGTTGACAGAAGGATGTCAGGGCTTTCTGTTGTTAGCAGTTTAAAAGCATGATAGGGACAGTTCTTGCTTAAAAGTAGCTCTTAAAAGTTTGGAGCTGCTCAGTTTCTAGAATTGTTTGATCCAATTCCTTTCAATCAATATTGGGCAACTGCTGTAGGAGGTTAGCTTTAAAACTTGTGGACACAAATTAATACCACTGTCATTATTATTATTAGGTAAAACAGTTTTAAGATGAAGGATAGAAGATGAACTACTCTCTGTGCTCTATATATTCGACTACTGTTTAAGTACAAAGGAAAAGACATAGGGTTTAAAGTTCAAAACTTTCTGTTAATAAAACTGAATAGCAGACTGTGGAAATAGATGTCAATGGGATACTTTCTTTCTTGTAATAAGAGTGAGTTTGTAAAAGTGAACTCAACCTTTTTAGTTGTGGATTAACTGACCTATAACTATGAAATCACTAGAAATATCCTTCTGAATGAGCTATTTTGGATCCAGAAAAAATATTAACTCGAACCAGCCACAAATAGCTGAGAGCTCAGGGTTGGTGTTAATTAGCTCTCGGTTGTTAGAGAGGTTGCTTGTTATGACATCTTCCTGTACCGTGACAGCTTCTCAACTTCTCTTATTTGTGTGCCTCGGATAATTCTGCTTCATAGTTCTAGAACTGAGAGGTATAGGGAATATGGTTCAGAGACATCTACGTGTCACTCATGTCCTGTAGGAATACAGCAGATCCAGGTCAGTACTGTCCATACAAGACCAGGGCTGAGTTCTGCATCTCTCTGCTCTATCCTTTTAGCATTCAGTCTGCCTACACATACAACCAGCTAAACGTGCATCCAAATGACTAAGTCTTCGTGGAACACGAAATGGGGAACAGTGAAGAAACCACGCAATGCTGCTTTTTGGAATGAGTTTGAGCCTAGTGAGGCTGTTGGAACTTGTGCACTCTGGTGAATCATACCTGACTGCAGAGCTGCTCGAGAATTTCTGCAGGATTTACCACTATACGTGCTGTAGTATTTGTAGTAGATGGCTTCACTGATATCAGGGCTGGTCCTGCCTACAATTTCCCAGGTTAAANAAAAAAAAAAAAGGAAAAAGAAAAAAAAAAAGAGTTGGAAGGTGATTTTTCTGATCTTCCTTACGAAAAACGGCAAAGAAAAAGGCCTGCGGAAACAACGAGAAGGGATAAGTTTAGGCATAAAGAATAAGCAGGTCCATAAAATTAAAATAGGCTTTTAAAAAAGTGTTTTTTTTTAAAAAATATCCAAACAAAAAATCTACAGATCAATTAAATTCATAAAAATCGAAGATATGGAAAATATAAAATGAGATGAAGCTAGGTTTCTGTAAATTTTATTGGACCTAGCAAGTCACACACCAAAATGCATATACTTTTCGTACTGGCGAAGATGAGCTTGAAAATGACAGAGAGCTAGTTAGTATGGAAAAATGGCAGACAAAATAATCCATCCAAATGAGGAACATTTTAAACCAGTACCCATATGTGAATCACTTTTAAAATAATCCCTTTTTATAAACCTAATCTTTCTAAAATTCTTGGATCTGAAAAACGTTAATATTAAGTGAATTTTCCAAATTGCTAAGCATATGAAGCATGAATCTGAACAGTAGAAGAAAAAGACCACTCTTGTCACTTTAAGTCTTTCATTTCAATAAAGTTGTCTTAAGTGCTCAAAACATGCTAGGGTGTAAATGAAAGATTGCAAAGAAAATTACAATGACAAACTATATTTGGGGTTGAGAGTGACTCAACGTGACACAATCATGGAAAGTTTAGAATGACAATGTATCTACCCTTTTCACCCATTCTGTGCTTAATTCCTGCTATTTTTACATATATTTATTACTAATAATTCAGGATTCAATGATACACAGTCTTGAGCATCTTCTGTGAAGTACTTTGTGTCCTCATCTTGCTTTGAATGCAACGGAGTGTAAGTGAGAGTTAAAATATCCGGTGCCTTGCCACAGGGCAAACCCAATAAAGCAATATAGTTGGACTTCAGTGATCAAAGGGTAACCTTCCTCCTCCTTGTCCTCTGACAGTGACACACCAGCATAACACCCATAACTGCAGTTCAAGGCTTTAGACTTGTCCCTGGTAGCGTCACTCAGGGCACTTTTCCAGGTACATACCTGCTTCAGGCTTGTGCTGCCTTTTTTCCCCTCAACTCTTCCCCTTCCTACGTATTTGCCGCTGTATCTGCCTCTGTGTCTCACTCCTTCAGTTCAAGTTCACACAACAGTGGGTTCGGCAGAACTTGCTCTGTAGTGAAATGGTCTCACTGAGTAGAGGTAAATGGAAGTTTTAGATGGTTGATTGTAGTTAATCATATCAAAGCAGAAGAAAAGACTTGATGGGACTTGCGCCTACTGGAACTTGTGTCCAAAGTAGACTTTAGTCCTTGCTCTATTACCAGATCCCCATCTGTTTGTGGACGCGTGGTGTTTCTCTGTGCTCTCTGTAAAATGGGAATACTACTTTGTGAGGATGTTGTGCAAATACATGAATTAATGTTTGAGATGTTTTCAGATTTGTTGTTGTAAGTGTAATAGAAAAAAAAATACAAACAATTATTCATAGCATGGTTTAGTGCATAACATCATTCATTAATTTCCAGACCCCTGCATTGCCTCAGCAGGAAATTTTGAGTCAAGGATGGAGTTAAGAACTCTTCTTCAGTATTTGTTGATAAATTTTCAGATTGGTATCTCAATATATAAGATATTGTGTTTTGGTTTGGTTTGTTTGTTTTTTTTCCAGGGAAGTGCAGATTAATGCATTATTCTTCCTGTAGATAAATGATTCCTGTCAAATATACTCATGCAGGAATCTTTGTCCACAACAGAGAAATACTGATTAGTCATCATGAGGGGGAATAGATAAAGAATCTTAGATAGCACATTGCAGCTGAGAGTACACAATGAATTTTTTTGTAGAGATATTTTGGTTACCTGAAAATGTATCAATATGCAAAAAGCAGAACAAGTTACACTACAAACTATTAGAGCATAACACATTACATTCAAGAAGAGACTGCATCTTTTCCTGGGGAAGCAGCAAAGGAAAGTTGTCCATAAAGTACAAAGTGATCCAAGTATAAGTGTGAACTTCAGGTGGGATTTTCTTTACAATTTCTGGAGATTGTAATTATTAAATTCTAAATGCCAACTATTGAAAAATATCCTTTGAATAAATTCTATTTGCATTTGTTTATGGAGAGGATGAAAATAATGGGGTTATTTTTTGGGAAAAGAGCAAACTGTGGCTGGCAGCACAGTGAGACACGTCCTGAGCTGCATCAGAGGACTGTTCAGACTGACGTAGGAGCAAAGTTATATGTAGCTTTATATGGTCCATTGTATTGAAATTAAAATATATCCTTTAATTTACTGTTTTCTGGTTATTTAAGAATATTTGCTCAGAAAAATATTTAGAATAGAGAAAGCTCTAATTTATGTAAACAATGCATTAAAATCAGTTACCCATCCACCTGAGAAGCATCATCAGCTCTACCCATCAGCTTCAGTTCAGAACAGAAGCTGAAGAATATCCCAAAAGAGGCATCAAATTTCTTCTGCTTTGTGTAAAGAGCTTGGTAATGCAAAAATACTGAGTGTGACAAATGCAGCTAGGTATAAATTACACCCCTTTCTTCTTGCAGCTACTGGAGCTCGAGGTCCCGCTTCCCTCTGCTGAAACGCACACAGTTCCACCTTGGTTTGTACCAGAGGAAATCTGGAATGCCATTACAGAGCACTCTGCAAACTCCCATTATTTTCAATAGGAGTGATGCCAAGCTCCTTTCAACGTTGATTACAGAATCATAAAAAAATAAGGCTGGAAAGGACTTTTAGAGATCATTTAGTCCCATCTCCCCTCTTCAAGGCAGTATCCGCTGCATGTAAACAATTCCTGGCAGATGTTTGTCTAACCTGTTCATAAAAGCGTGCAAAAATGGAGTTTCTGCTTCTTACCTAGGAAATTTTTTTTCCCATGGATTCCTGTGCTAACCGTTAGAAAGTTTTTCGTAATGGTTAGCCTAAATTTCCTCTGCTACGGTTTAAGCCCATTACTTCTTATCGTGCCCAAAATGGGCATGGAAAAAAAGATTATTTCCTTCCTTCAAATTCTCTGCAGCCTTTTATATTTTTATGTTTCCCCTCGATCACCTTTATCTATATGAAAATAATCCCAGTTCCTCCAAACTGGTCAAGGTCATGTTTTCTAGACCTGATTGTTTTGTATTAGTCCTTTATATTACGCCTATGCAAAGACAGGTACAGCAGGAGCACAGAATATTGAGGACTGGAGGGGGAAATTGAGTATTTTAAAAAGAAATATTCCTGAAATGATACCAAGCATTGGATAGCATTTTTGCAAGTACACAAGTTTATCTTTCAGTCTCTTCCTCAGCGTGCCCTTTCCATATGCACAACTTCCATCCTTCTTACACTGTTAATTACTGATGTCTGATATAGCTTAAATGATTTGCTGAAAGGCTGGCATACCTAAAATGTCATATACATGATATGTGACATTGCAATTCTGAATTTGGGCAATATGCAGGATCTATTGAGTAACAGGAAAATCAAGGCTGTGGTTGATTCAGATTTTCTATTTCCCAAATATTCATTTTACTAAGTGACTTGACTCTGAAACCAGAAAGCTTACTCCACAATTCTTCCTAAGTTTGGCTATTTTTAGGATTTCCTGCAGAGATCTTGGCCTTGAGCTTTAATTCCTTCTTCCCACAAACATGCCCATCTCTTTCCATACACAGTGGAGTCAATGATTCATGTCTGGTACAGTCAGCCAGCGGGGATCAGTTATTTCTTCCTGCAGGGTTATGGCACTTTGTAGCAAGGTGCAATGAAAACTGCATTTAATCAAGAGGAATTTGTCTAGGAAGCAAAAGTGACTTCTTTCCCAGCAAAAGTGGTGCACGGCAATTTAGGAACAGTGATATGCATTTTGCTTACACGGATGTGTAATTCATTTACAAGGGAATTTGTAAATTATTCAGGTAATCCTTACCTGTGGGATAAATATTGTCTCCTAAAACTCGCATATAGCTTTATAATCTGATAATCTATTCCATCAATATAATGCTAAGAAATTCTGTAATAAACTTTTACCAGTTGTTATTAGGCAACTAGGACTTTATTCAAATGACATTTTCCTGATATTATGCTTCAGCGACGCTGTCTCTGTTTTTTTTCTCTATTGATCAAAAAGTAATGATATGAAAAGAGGCTTCGACGAGTCACCATTCTCCTGCATCTTCTTATCATAAATTATTGGGGCTTTTTCTTCGATGGTAGGTACGTGAAAATATTCCAGATAGTCAACTGAACAACCAGAAACCGTGGCCAACATTTAAAGCTCATTTTTTGCATTAAAGGCTCAGTTTTGCACTTATGAGAAGCCACGTTGCACTTCTTCACTGCTGTGACAGTCACTGTGAAAAATTCAAGACATATTGGATTTTATAGCCCAAACCAGACAAATCCCTATAGTGGACTAGAATGTGAACAATATAATAACCAACAATTATGACCACAGTCAGAGTCTGTCCCACTCAGACAGTAGAGCCCAACTGTCGAAGAGAGTTTACATCAGACAACATCCTGACATTGTGCTACTCAAAGAAGACCCAGTACCCTTCTTCATATAGGAGAAATTACACTGTCAAGTCCTTACTCAACGGCTCCAAGGGATGCTGAACAGCCATTCCTCGTTCTCTAATCCCTCATGGGTCTTATCCAAAATGTTTGAATGTGGAAATGCTAGAAAACCTAAGCTGGAGTGCCTGACTGATTTCTACACAAAGCCTGTAGCTGCCACTTATCCATCAAATACCAAACTGGAAACTGATAAAAAGACAATAAATTTCTAGAAGGTACAATCAACATAAAATAATTCACCTTAGCAAGTGGCTCACTCTGTATCATCATATTCCATGTATTATGTGCTTTTATATCTTCAAATGTACCAAACACATATATTTCTATAGATACATATAGGTGCAACTAAACAACCACAATGCAGCAGAGTGAATTTGCAGTCCATGAAGGACAGAAATTTCCAGCTACCTGTAAAATAATATATTTTACAAAATTCTGGTTCTCAGTCCTGAGATATGGTAACGTGAGTCTATCCAAATGAAAACGGTAGTCTTTCATCAAATCAATGCTTCCACTGAAGGAAAGCTATCTAGCCACCTGAAAATTATGAAATTAGTTCCTAAGCTCATCTTCTAAACGTATTTTATGGGTATACTTGTATATTTTTTCTAGCCTATTTCAGGTGTTCTAGTAAAAGTTGATGTCCCTTCAACCATATCTCCTATAATTGACTAAGGGATGTAACGTAATTATAATTGCAGTAACATTATTTACACGTTCACTAATAGTACAAAAATAGCATAAATGAAACTTGGCATGCACACTGTTAAACTGACAAACCAATTAAGTTTAAAAAGATGAATTCCAATCAAAAGGTCTATGCTTGCACAGTACAGCCTGTGTGGACAGAGTTAAAGTGTGCAAATACACCATATAATGAGATAAAGTATTACCTTTCTCTTTCAGAAGTAAGAGATGCTGCTATGACCACCTTTATATCTATAGATACATCTCCAGAACTTTTTCCGCTCAAGGAATTGTATCACTATAGTAATACCGGTGCCATTAAAACATTTTAGGTTTTGGAAAGAAAAAACCCTTAGAAAAGTGCCAAGCAACTTCACAAAACAATTAATTTCTGTAAGCTTTCAAATTAACTAGCTTGTATGTTCCTCTTGGTGTTTGTCCCATGTTTTGAGTACACCCATTTTTGCGCAGTACCTGGTCTGACTTCTTTAGATGGTGTTGCATCGTTTGGGTGCTTTTGATAAAGTACTGGTTACATTTATCTCTTCCGAATTTCCCGAACTAATCACAATAGCTACTGCACGCGTTTTCTTTTCCCTTTCGAAAAGCAAAAGTTGAGAGACTTTGCTTCCCCAAATTGTTTTTCTTTTGATATCAAATTGCATGCTTGAATTTTAATGCTTTTAATGTTTCTTGCTCTGGGAGCTGAGACTTTTGTTTATTCAGCTGAGCACTGGCAGCCCTGGTGCAGTTTTCCCAGCAGGGTTCACCGATCTGTCTGGTCCCTTACTTTAAAGGAAGCTGTTTCCACTTATTCCTTAATGCTCCTAGAGAAATTGCCAGCAAATATGGAGGTTAGTAAGGGCTGTTGAGGTTCTTGTAATGATTTTTCTGGTAGAATGAAATAAAAAAAATACCACATTCATGTCACAGAGAAGAGCAAATAATAATCAGAAGGTAGCAGTAATAATCTGTAGCTGAAGAGGAGGACCACATCTGAGCACTTAACCTGCTTTGTATTTGCAAGATTGAACTCAGCATAACTTGAAGTCAGGAGCTCGTAACTGTTGGTTGAGGCTTTTTTTTTTAATATTATTTATATCTTTTGGATTGCAATACAAGGGGCCCATTGAAAAGTCAGTAATGAGTAAAAGCCCCCACCTTCAAATCAGTAGTTCTAAGCGCGCTCTAAAGCACAGCGAAGAGAATGGAATATTGATTTCTCAAGAAATCATATATTAGAAAATAAAACAGCTTAAAAAAGGTGGGGTGAGATACCTCATTGGCAATTCTTCACGAAGCGCATTCTGATCTTCTTTGCTTTTGGATGCCACTTATACCACAAATCTGCCACTCTCTAATTGGAATGCTGTTCTGCCAGAGCTTGAAAAGGAAACATTTTTTTCTGTTCAAAACATTTTCAGCATTTCAAGCCAAACAATTTATGTAGAGGAATAGATCTCTGTTTAAAGAAATGGGAGCAGACTGCTCATTATTGCATCTGGAATCTTACTTTAACATGTTCTTTGTTTTGGAAGCAAGGCTATGAATTACGCTCGTTTTATGACCTGACCAGTCACGAATTAAAGAGCTGACTGATTTTGTCTCCATAGTTATGTGCCTTTCTTGTAAACTCTGAGTATGTTGTAATGCCACTTTCCTGTCCCAGACTGGTACGGTTGAAATGGAAAGAAATGAACCTGATTGAAGTTGCAGGTCTACTTGTAGTGTGTTTCATTCTAGATACAGTTGAAACCAATTTTATTTCCCATTAGTGAAGAAGAAAAAAAAGCATCCAGTCTTATATACACTGACTCCGCAAAGAAAGACAGATATGCTACAGTTCGATTTCCTGGATCTCTCCCCGACTAAATGGGAAGGCATTGTTAGACGAGGCTGTAAAGTTAAATACCCTATTTGTAAGCTGAAATGCCAACATGGGATCAAATTGTTACAGTAGACAGCTTTTTTTTAAGTGTGGTGTTGCTACACGGGTGTAGTAATGGGATAAAAAGTATTAGCTTTTCTTTTTTTTTTTTCCCAAATTGAACCTGATCTTCATATTGAAAAATATTTAATTGGGAAGAAACTTCTGACACTGTCCTGTACTTACAAATATCTTTCAAGCTAATGCCTTCTCCTTCTTATGAACAACAAAACCAGAAGCAGTAATGGAAAATGAAGTCAGCCTTAACAACACATACTACTCTTTCATGAGCAACTTTAATTATTCGTTGTCTGCATATAGAGTGGTGTGTTGGTATCACAGCATAAAATACTCTGACTTCTCCCAGACTTTTAGGACACTTCAAGGTGTGATTATGGAAAGTAACATTCAAGAGATTGAGCAAGTTGTGACATATTATTTGGAAGTGACAAGAAAATGACTACTTTGCTGAGGAAGTAGATGGTGCTGCAAGTAAATGTCCCTAGACATATGGGAAAATGTAATTTACTATGTTTTGTTTGTGGGAGCAGTTATTTTTATTATTTTAATGGAAAGACAAGAGTCTTACAGTATTATTTGGTATTAGTAAGTAAGTTAGCTCTTCTTTCTACATATTCAACTGTCTTTTACACATACCTGCATCTGTATTTTTTTGAGAAAATGATAGAAAGGATGGCTCTATAGGTAAAGGATTTCTTTTTGGGTGGACTCGACTAATTGTGATTCTTAGTCAGCTGAATCAGAACACCCCTGGGAACACTCTTTTTAGAAAACTCAAATCTGAAGAAGGGGTCCTGTTTAAGAAAGTCTGTGATTTTTCAGCTTTATCAATTGGTCAATACCGTCTTTCCATACAAATCCTACCTCAGTGTCCTTCAGTGATGTATCACTGTGATGCATCGTTAAATATTGAACCTTGATTATGTAAGTGCTGCACTACTTAGTTTTGTTCACTGCACATTAAAAACTCGTGAAACTTGGCCATGTTTGTTGTTACATATTGGGAAAAACACGTGGCACTTCCCAATATAGAACTTGTTCCATATTGGGAAAAAAAGAAAGAAACACTTTGTGATGTTGATCTTTTAGATAGAAGTTGTGTAGAAATGAAGAAGTTGGAGATATGTAAAAGTACAATTTGCAGATCTTGAGAGAGCTACTCAGAATAAGTGGACAGAAGTACCGCAGTACTCTGAACTTTGCCGTTCTGCACTAGTTGTGGGAATTACTTCATATATTGTAAATACCAGGATTAACTGACTGCTTGTACTTACTTATGCTCAAAGTCTGATTCCTTAGAACTAAGCAGAAGTTAATTTTCTAATACTATTAATGACTTCAGTGGGTCTGTGTATAAGGCTACCTATATGTAAGGTTGTCCGTATCTGCAGCTAGCTATTTGAAGCAATTAACAAGTTTAAATGCAACTGCTGTCAGATGGGTGCCCATTTTATCTTGTTTATAAACTTGTTTGTGAAGTGCTTGTGTAGTTATATATGAAATATATATTTAGACAAACCTAGGGCTATCTGCTAAGTTTCCCAGCACATTGGAATGAAAGATTTTTGCAGAAAAATATGGTCACTTTCAAAGGCAATTTCTAACACTTCTGTTGTTTACAGCAGACTTTTAAATTTGGTCAAGGAAAAAAACCCACAAACTAAAGAAGTGCCATTTCTTTGTTCCCTGAATTCAGTCCAGTTTAGTGGAATCATAAACTGTAGAACATCACAGTTTTCTTTCATTTAGCTGCATTTCACAGGAAAAAAAAATTGGCAGCAGGCCAAAATAATAACTGAACTCAAACATTTTTAAAGACTCGGGTTCACGTTGCTGCCAGAGCAGCTGTAGCAGCACAGGCTGCACGGTAAAGTGTTTGAGCAGTGGGGAGGAAGGAGCAGGCACCATCAAGGCTCTCTGCTCTACAGCCGTACCTCTCCAGACCTGCCACTGAGACTCATCGTTTTGTCCCATCTGGAGGGTCATAAAAAGATAATTTGCACCCACGGGATTATTGTTGACAACTCATATATTTGGTACTGAACATGAAGTTGAAGACTGTTCAGCCTGGAGAAGAGAAGGCTCCGGGGAGATCTTATTGCGGCCTTCCAGTACCTAAAGGGGGCCTACAGGAGAGCTGGGGAAGGACTTTTTACTCGGGCATGTAGTGATAGGACGAGGGGGAATGGCTTCAAACTGGAAGAGGGCAGGTTTAGATTAAACATTAGGAAGAAGTTTTTCACTTTAAGAGTGGCAAGGCACTGGAACAGGTTGCCCAGAGAGGTTGTTGAGGCCCCATCCCTGGAGGTGTTCAAGGCCAGGCTGGACGTGGCCTTGGGCAGCCTGGTCTAGTGGGAGGTGTCCCTGCCTATGGCAGGGGGGTTGGAACTCGATGATCTTCAAGGTCCTTTCCAACCTAAACCATTCTATGATTCTGTGATTCTATGATGACTTGTGCTGTGCAGGTCCGGTATCGAGTGTTGGGGCTTTGGGGAGAACGTTGCAGTTACGCTAGCAAACTTTTAAAGCCTTTACTTTTAAAACAAACAGCAAAAGCCAGAAAAAAAAATGCTTTAGAGGTTGTTTTAAAAGGAAATCATTGAAACTGGAAAGCCAAGTTCTTGGAAGTAATGGTTTGCCAGATCTTGTTGTGCAGCCATTATTCAGTCCCCCTGGGTGAGCACGTTGTGATACAGCTTTCAGTAACGTCCTATTGTCGTGTTTCTGCAGAACACCTGCAACATTCATTGCATAGGCTGGTCATAAGAAAGGACAAAATTACGTTTGTACAAACAGCTGCAATGTTTGAATGCTCGGTATTGCCACTTACATATGTTTTAATGTATTCTTCTGAGTGGGGATGCTGTTGGATGTGCACGTACTTATAAGGGTGGAGGTATGTATGTGTGCGTACACGTGCACCTGTAATTGAGGAAATGAGGTGTTTTGCGTTGCTGCACAAAAAGAACTATCAATTTCTCAGAAGAAGGATGCTGTAGGGCCAGCTTAAACATTTTAGTGCTGTAGCTGTATGATTTTAAGCCCTGGGTAAAAGCCGACTGAATATGTCATAGAGATGATTTGTCTTTGGATGATAGCAGCATCTCTCATAAAGCACTCCACTCAATCTATGGGATGATATTAGGAGTGAATGTGGAGAATGCTCTTTTCCAGTAGCTTGAGGTGTACTTATATGAAGCTAGCTGGTGAGTGACATGGTAAATAAAATCCAGAGGAAAAATGATGTAGAGTTAAAGATGTATTTTAGTGACAGGCAGTGCAGCAACAGCGGCAAACAGAAATAGAGCCCTGCAGTAGGTACGCAAAAATAAGAAGCAAATGCCTTCTAGAACTCTAATGGTCCCTCGAATGTTTTATCTTTTAACCTAAATTAGACTAGGAAAGATCTGTTTAACAGGAAAAAACCTGTTCTAGTTCATCTTTTACTAAATCTTGTGTATTCCCCTCATTACCCACACTTAGGAAATGTGTGTTAGGAAAGGGATTGTTCCATTTGGAGAAAAAAGTATCATGCACAAATTCACTGTGTGTAGGTCTGTATTGGTACAGCATTGTTTTACCATCTGGATAGTTTAAACCATATTTTTTCATATCCTTCTGACATGTGAGTCCCCACAGTGGATCTCCTTTCCTGACAGTAGATTTCTCAGCAAATGAAAAATCAT
Organism: Anarhynchus alexandrinus; assembly: GCA_008711295.1. Classification (NCBI taxonomy): domain Eukaryota; kingdom Metazoa; phylum Chordata; class Aves; order Charadriiformes; family Charadriidae; genus Anarhynchus; species Anarhynchus alexandrinus. The sequence continues at coordinate 2,436,185 of VUYV01000048.1, forward strand.
CCAGTCATTTCTCTCTAATTATGTGTGTTTCTAAATACCTAATTATCACTGGGAACAAATTGCATGCTACAATGATAATAATATGGAAAACTGTTAATCTGTTAATATACTGCTTTTGAGTTTTGAGCAGTTGATGCAGCTGTTAAAACAGAATTTTTCCCACCTGGACATATCATTATCATTTTGTCGTAAAATTCAGAAGCAACAGGTGAGAAGCCAGAGCACTGGACTTAGCTTTTTTAGGCACTCTGCATGTCAGATAAACAAATGTATCTATATGTCCTTCATAATCTATTCTTTTCCGTGCTTAAACTACTTTGGCATTCTTAGAAGGTGAGTCTGTGGCGGCAATAAATATTAAAATACTAAATTTTCTTTTTGTTTGTTTTGTTTGTTAATACAAACAAATGTTTGTCCGTTTGTTAATAGCTTCGTTCGCATTGTCCACATATATGTGGCAACACAGAACAACACAGTAGATTCACGAGCGTTCTCGCCAAATACAATCTGCATAGAAATTACGTTTTTCTGTAGAATACTTGATAATTGAGCTTAGGTGGCTTAACTGTAATTAATGTGTAATGTGCACTTTGGCTAGAAAAGAGAAATTAGCCGGTACTTACCTCGTGATTATTTCAGCATGGACTGCACAGTTGTGTTTTGTGGTCATAGTGGTGCAGGCTACTAAACAGCCTCACTTCCTACTAAAGTTCATCGGTGCTGAGTATTTCTGTAACCTCCCGGATGAGGTCCTGAACCCCCAGGGACTATATAGTGACTGTACGTAAAGCATAATTCACAGCTGATGCCTGCATACAAGTGTTACCACTGCTTCTTAGTGATATCATCAAAAACTTTCAGCTCAAGAACATTCCTGATCACTACAGTTACAAAACTTTATGTGTAGTAAAAACTCCTTTTTTTTTTTCTGAACTTTTAGATATCCTTATATTCTTTTTTTCATATCAATTCTTCAGGATAAAAGATTTTAAAGGAGATATGTATGAACTAGAGTGATTTCAGTATTAGAGGTAAATACAGCTGTACATATATTATTTATTTGTATTGCTCTGCTAATATGAAACCCAGTAAAAGATGGACTGGTAATAAGTTAAGTGTTCAGTTCTAATTAGCAGTCGCCGTGCTGCCACCTCTTCTATGTAATCAAATCAGCAAAATACTGACAATATGAAAGAGAGGTGCTTAAAGGAATCTAAGTCAGTGAGACCCATTAATAATCTGATCTCATAGGACTACAGCTAAAATTTATTCTCTGTTTTACTTTCATGAAAAAGTTAATTAAACTAATCAGCACTTTAAGAACCACAAGAGAAATCCTGTCCCAAATTCTGCTCATCTGTATACAGGCAGCCTTGAAAATGGGAATGACGATATAACCGTAGCACATCCCTTGCCAGAATCTGCAGGCGACTTGTGAGGATAGCTGTAGGCATTGTGAGCTTCCCCAGTTGTGTCGGTCGCTCCTGATGGACTCAGATTCTGCATCCGTGGAGTTTTAGAGATGTTACAGGATTCATCATTTGAAGCATCCAGAGACACATGCGGTGTTTTGTTTCTTTGCTCTTCTGGGATCTGCTCACAATGGCTTTTTAATCTTTATGTTGTCCCCCCACCCACCCCGACGTAGCAGAGGTTTGACTGGATGGCCGTGTGTATTCCTTGCACTGTCGTGAGGACCTAGGCAAAAGAGCCTGAGGAGCCAGACTTGGAATCCAACCTGGCCAGGGGTGCACAAAACCAACGCATGAGCTGGTGAGCGAGGCAGCTGAGAGTGCGCTATTCCAGGAGAGACCGAGACAGACAGGAGAAGGAAAAAAAAGGGTGTATTTTAAAACTGCCACAAGAGGTAGCTCAAATTAAAGGTCCCAGACTTTGCCCAGAGCAGCTGAGGAGCACTTGCACATGCTGTTCCTCCATCTCTTCTGCGAACAAAGTATGGGCCAAGGCATGGTAACAAACACCAGAAGGCAGCAATGCCTTAAACCGGTGGAGGTTTGAGTGAACATCTCCTAACATCCAAGTTGGCTTCAAGGGAGCTGGTTTCAAGCTCCAATTTTTTTCTGGTGAAATAGAGAAAGGGAGATTCTGAGGCTGCTTGCTTTAGAAGAGCCAAGACATGGGAAGCGGAGGCCCGATACCTAAAGAGTGCAATGCAACAACTTGACAAGTTTTATTAAGAGGGGAGATTATTTAGCTAAAAGCCACAACTGTGAGCTAGATGGGGGCTCAAGAGGAACATGAAGGCTGTTTTGCAGTGATGACCAAATGGACCAGTATTGCCGGGTAATTTAGTTTTGGTGGAATCTGATTCCTTCATGTTGTGGTGTCTGCGAGGCAGTGTCCGTATCCGGTGCTCCAGCTGGGTTATTTGTGAGAATGTTTGCTTGTTTGTATTATTCTGGTGCTGGGAAGCCCTAATCATGGGTCAAACCTGCATTGTTTTAGGCACTAAATGAACTCAGAACAAAAAAGGCCGTTCCTCTGCCATAGAGCTTATAATCCAAGTATGAAACAAGAGACAACAGATGGGGCTAGACAGACGGGGGAGCATAAGGAAGCAATGTGACAGCACTGGTCAGCCAAAAAATCAGTGTTCAAAGGAGAGCAGCAGGCCAGCTATGAGTTTTCTATAAGCAACGTATCAAAGACAGGATCTGAAACGAGATAATTAAGACAGCTTTACAGATGACTGTAGGGAACTCCTTCTAAGAATGAGGCAGCTTGATGGGGAAGGGCTTTGGCAGTAAAGCCAATCATCTCGGGTTTTAGGGCATAGAAAGTAGGAAACCAGTAGAAAGCACACAGAAAGTGGCCGTATCACCAGAATTTTTAGATACATACATGCGTTTTGCAGCAGCATTCTGCAAAAATGGAGTGAGCTAAAGCTGCATGCCTTGCATCCACTTTGTAAGTGTGGAGCCACTCTCTGAAGAATGGTCCTTCTTCTCACCCTCACTGAAGGATTTCTCCCCCATCATGTCAGCAGACACTTCTTGGCCATTTGATGAGATTCACTTCTGAGTGCATGAAATCCTTTGTTTGGCCAAGGAGGTTACGAAATACTTCTGTACTCCCAGAATTCAAAGGCCACTGGAACAAAAGCCTGGATTTGGAAGTCAAATACATTTACTTTCTCAAGCAGAACAGGAAAATAATCACAAGACCATGTTTGATCGTACTGGACAGTTGGTAAACAACTTGGCAGCAATTTCATCATACGGTTACATTAGCTATTATTTTATATGCCAGTTGTATTTGGCAAATTACAATTTCTCTTTGAAAATGATCTTTGGAAAATAATACATGACACTTTAAAGAGCCATGATCCATACATGCAAACCAATAAATGCAAGATAACTACATACAGCTAGATGACGTTAACTGAGTTAAAAGAGCCTTTACTCTGAGATCTTTCACTTCAGTATTTCTGTATCCCATTGCTATATTAATAAAGTTCTCTGTATTTAAAATGACAATCGCTTGCAAAAATATATGATAAGCTTTATGTTTGCTTTCAATTTCCACGTTGTACATAGGGAAGATAAGAGCACTGAATACCTCTTAACAAAATGAAATCCCTCCATATGGCACCCTTCTCCCATTAAGATGTATAATATGAACCCGAAAAGCATCTTTTAAAATAGTTTTATAGCTGAAATGGGATTTTAGTTTAGCTTAATTTGTGAATTGCCTGAAGCAAGAATTAGCTTTAATGCTGTCTGTATAAGGCTGCTCTCACAGCTGTTCTTAACCAATTCTATATCAAAATAACCAGGAGCTGTCTCACTTACATTCATCTAGAAGTTAGGTTTCTAATCTAAGTTAATCTAAGTTTCCTCGATAGTCAACAGAAGTAATGAAGCACTTAGAGAGGGCGTCTTGTCCTATTCTATTCTGTGTGCTCAAAATAAAATTGTCTTTTAAATCTCACTCTTGAGGTGGCCCTGTTCCTCTGATGTCTACAGAGGGAGCCTAGGCGATTAGCTTAGTCTAGTCACCTCTCTCGAGGCAGCTGAAGTTGGATGAGATTAAAAACAACTTTTGAAACTGAGCTGAACTGTCTTTTATTTCAGCCTGGCAAATGTGGTAAGATGATGCAGTTAGTAGACATACCTTTGATCAGCAAGTACGGGAAGATTTTAAGGAGAGCCGGTGTAGTATTATGGCCTGGCTTGTGTTAGTTCACCAGTTGTCACCCAGCTTCAATCATGGCCAAGCTTAGTAGTGACTTCTAGTTTCAACAGTAAATCACCTTGAGAAGCTGTAACGTTTGAGGTGATGTAAGAACAGTATCATATATTAAGTGCTGTGTAAATAACAATATTGTACACTGATTCCTACATTATGAAGTGGCTTAACTTAAAAGAGCACTATGTTTTTGCATGGCTGGGCTGTTCTGATACCAACCTCTTTACCTCAGCTGGGAGGTCCTCGCCTATCTGTACACTCAGAGCTCTCTTCTGGCGCCTTAGTGTGGCAGCATCTATAATGCTACAAACTTCTGATCTGTGGAATGCAAATTGGGAACTTGCAAGAGTGTTTCATCAGCTGTAACATACTTAATTCTTAGAGCTATTTACCAAATACAGGTGCATTTGACTGAGCGCAGGGACCATGATTCCGTCTTACCCGCTCCCATCCTTTACCTGTTTTACTACTTTCTCTGTTAAAAGTTGTGGTAGCCCTGCTGTTTGAAGGACTTTTGTGTAGTTCTCAGAGCCTTTAAAATAAGCCTTTCTCATAAATCGTATTTTTAAAAGCGCTGCTCCAAGTGAGTTGACATTTTTTCAAAAGTAAGATAAAAGTTTACGTGCTTGGAGATGATGTCTCTAAGAAGTATGCACTTTATATTTTATTCATTTTGATAGCTTATGTTATGATACATTTGATAGATCCTGAAAGACACTGTCAGTTTTAAAGATACAGCCAATAAAATTTTGTTACTGATGAAAATGTGTCCCATAATGATCAGATGCCTCTGTCTATGCAAAGAGATTGTATCAACCTTATGACAGTTTTTATTTTGAAACATTTTTGTTGCACGGTTTTGACCAGTGTTACATAATATGCTCCAAAAAAGGAATATTTGACAAACAATGGAAAGAAAGTAAAAAAGTAAAATTAAAAAATAGCACTTTTTCAGCTGAGGAGCACAAATTCTCTGAGATGATAATCCTTAAAGAAAACAGGTACAAGACAGTAATGATATATATGTGTGTGTGTATGTATATATAGTTCAATACCTAGATATTGAAAGTAACATTGAATAAGACTTTAGTGGTATGCTAGTTAGGCAGAGAGAGAACCAGAACCCCAGCTAGCAAAATTTGGGATTACCTATTGCCCGTAGTAGAGACCATCCATTAATACCTGCTAGAGAGATGACCCAGAGCTCGTCTGAAGGCTTCAACATTATCTTTTATAATAAAAAATGTTGTAAAATATTTTTTTTTTTTACTCATAATGGAAGAAATTTCAAGGGCAGTGTGGGAATTCAATGAGTTGAAAATACAAATTAATCAGTAAGGCTATTTAAAAGAACATTCCTCACAAAAAAGCTCAATGAGATAAGTTTTTCAGGTAGAAAATTTGAAATGCAATTACTAGGTGGGAAAGTTTAAACAGGTACGTTAGTCTCTGGCATCCTTCAGCCAGTTTGGTTGGTGGGTTACAAGGGGAGAACAAGACCAGCACGAGAGTATTGTGCGTGTACTGAGGTGCAGTACAAGCGAGAATGCAGTGTAGAGATAAGACTACTTAAAATCCTGCCAAGCGGTTCCTGAGTTTTTGCTCTGTTTACACTAACTGATTCAGCAGTCAGAGCACAGAAGGATTTTTCTTTGTCTTGCGAAGGACTGATAGTTCTAAAATTTCTTAAGAGTAACACTGTGATTTTTACTGAAGCAGGAACCTCCTCACTGCTGTGTTGAGCTTTTGCAGGCAGTGAGAATGCAAGCAGTTGTTACTGTACTTGTTTCACAGAATAATATAAAGTAGTTCTTTGCAGGCATATTTTTAAACTGAGGAGAGATTTGAGTGTTTTATAGCCATAAAAATGTTTGCAATTCTGCCAGAGCATGTCTACATCTGCAGCGTCTCTCTCCAACATCTCCTTTCCACGTTCATTCTGTATCACAAATATCTCCTTTCCCCTCCCCTTCCTACCAAATCTCAGAAGACATTTACTATGACTGTATCCACTCAAAAATAAAGATAATACCAAATTTGAGGTATTTGGCTGGGGATATAATTTAATTATCTTTAATAGTCATTTTATTGAATAAATTTTCCCTACTACAGTATTTGATTTTTAACACCTTTTGCAGGTGACTCACACTCAAAGAAAACTTTAAGACCAACCCAGTGGAAAGTTGCTGCCACATAGATAAGAATTATTGCATTTACGTTTTCTTGAGACGATGAACAATGTACCATAGCGAATTTATGATCTGCCACAGCGTGCAGTCAAGAAGCATCTCATTTTGGTTTTGAAATGAACCATCTATGGATCTCTGAGTTTAAGGCAGGCAGTCATGGGAACCTTGTCCTTTGCAAGGACCTCCTGCTGGAAGACCTGCCTCGGTGTGGTCCTCCTGGAATGGGAGGGATCTCACTGAGCTCCTCTCAGAGCCTCCATGGGCAGATGCCATTTGTGAACGACCTAAGGTTTGCTCTCCCTATTACTGCCCCAATATTAAGGTTTCTCCTAGGCAATTCATGAATTGCCTGTTCGAATTTAGATATAGCCATTAACAATATACCATGATAGAACCCTGTTATATGTAGAGACATCACCACTTTTCCTTCTGTTTTGTTCTGATGTCCTTTTGCAGTGATTTATATTTCTAGTTCATTTACACTCTGAAATAAAGTGTGGGAAAACAGTACACATGAAATTATCTTAATGCTAAAAGCTGAAGGGTTTATAGTTGGTAAACCTAAGTATACTGTATAATTAGAACAATTATTTCATCAAAAGACGCTTTTTAAAATTGTTTTGCAATTAGTGCCATTGAAATAGTTCTATTATTTTACATGCATTTAATTTCTGTTTTAGTCTCTCCAAAGCACATTTTTTCATAGAAGGCAAAACAATTTAACAGCTATAATTATAGTTTAAACAATTAGGGGTATGCATGATCAGATTAAAAGCCTAAAGTAAACCTTACCATACTGGGACCGAAGCACAGGAGAATATACTGTGGTGGATAACTGTTTAAGGTTATGAACAAGGTTATGAACATATGGGTATGCTTATAATATTTTCCAGTTTCAGTGATATTGTATCACTGTATATTCCCACAGTTGAAAAAAGAATTTCCCAGGCCTGACACGTGCCCTACAAGTGCTTTCTGGATAGCACAGCGCTGTTTTATATACTGTGGCAGTAATGGATCCCTTATTATGGGTATGTTTGTAACATTGATTTCACTCATATTTTTATAAAGAGCTTTACATCCTTGTCGTGCATCTCTGGTCTCAATATTCCAGGTATTAGCCTCAGTTTGTAAAAGAGATTTGCAAAGAGAATGTTTTTGTGTGCACAGTTGCATCAAGGCAATATTTAAATATTTTTGTGGAAGACAACTGTAGGGAAGGAAAAAAAAATCACGTGAATCTCCTAGAAGTGTTATTAGATGCTTTCATTAAGGGATAGGTATTTCCCCCATTGACAGGATAGGTCTCTGTAAGGTCCTGATAATGATGCCCATATAAAAGTTCAAGCATGCGATGGATGCATTGACTTGATGGTAAGCATTTGTGTACGTATCTCCAGGATTCAATTAACAATATTGGAAAAATTTATTAAATTAAGAGAACAAAGTCTGATAGATCGGAAATCCATGCAGGCCTTGTCCTTCCATTCAGCTCTGAACCACCCACTTCTCCTTTTTGTTCTGGCAGGTTGGGGGGAGGCTGTTGTTCTTGGACAACAACAATTCCCCTCAAAGCTCCCTTTTCCAGAGGAGTTCATCGGCTGGTGGCTCCACGGGGTGCCAAGTCCAGCACTGAGGTTCGCAGTATCTCTATCGCTCGCCTCCAGGGGAAGGCCAGGAACAATCTAACAGGGACGAGTCGAGGCAGTGGAGACCTGTGCACCAAAGTGCAGCGATCCTTTTGTGCTGGAGACAGCAGAACCACAAAGAGGAGGCCTTGTCCATCATTAATTAACTATTCACTGAAAAAACTTCAAAATGTAATCAAGAGAGATTAGTCATGCAGAAAATGTCTAAAACTTAATTTTGTTATCGCAGTAAGAACCACAGTGTCTGATGATATGTTCACTGTCTGGTTCCTGGGCAGGGTTTGTGCACTCCTGGCATGGAGCACACGGCTTTTTTAACTGCAGATCACTGCATAAGCATAAGGTAACTCTGAAGGGCTACAGTCCTACTTTTTTTTTTTCTTTTAAACAAAAATTACAACTTCTTTTTGATATCTTTTGATGCACATAAGCTTTTGTCCATAACTCCCCAAATCTAGGAAGACCTTTCTGTAGATAATACATTTTCTGCTTCGTTTTGCCCTGTCTTTTGTTCATACTTAAGTTTTAACTCTTCTGTTTGTCCCTATTAATGGACAAGGTTCCTCAGGCCTAATTCCATACAGCTTTTAGCATATCACTAGGAGTATTAGAAAACATAGTGGCAGTGTGAACACACAACTGAGTGTCTTCAAAGTTTTTGCGACTGAAATGCAAGTAGATGGGGATATGAAAATATTTACAGCTTAATTTCAAAAGGGATTTATGTTGATTGTGTAGAGACTGACAAACCCAAAATGTACCGATAGTTTGATGATTTCAATTTTTTTTTTCTTGCCTAGAAGCTTTTTTCATGGGTTTGTTTTCATTTGCTAAAAATATTGTATTTGCTAGACAGTGTAGATATCCATATTTTCAGTTAATTTGTTTCACCCTGAAATCACTGAAATATCTTTTCTGAGTTCTTCAGTTTGTGATGTTGACAGAATAAATTGTCAGCAAATTATTAGTGAAATATGTTCATTTGGAATAACTATATATACATGTATATATATACTTTTTTATATTTATATATATATAAATGATTTTTAACAAGGCACTTTGGCTTTTCCGTAATTGCTTCCACCTGTGTATGTTCCTTCCAGGGCTTTACTGTCATGGTTCTTCTTCTGATAGTCTTCCTCCAAGTCTGTTGACCTTTCAGGGTATCTGCTTGACTCCTTATTTTCATGGACTTTAAGTGAATCATTGACTTACATACTTTGATGATTTGTTTATCAAAGTTCCTTTAATTTCACCTCATTTAGGTTTCCTGAGTGCAAGCTTTAGACCTGGATGTTAAATCTTTCTTGCTGAAAGGGTGAAAGAGCCCTATTAGCACATGATCTTTCCTTCTTTGAACTTCCAAAATGCAATCAAATAATTTCCCCTTACCTGACTTATGAACTGGAGACCCTTTCTGAAGTCGCTGTTTCATTTTGGTGTATCCCACGTTATTGTTCCAGATGTGCAACTTCATATTTGGCTATAGCAGGAAAGCAACCAAAAAGAAAAAAAAAATTAAATATAACCCATTTAAAAACCAAAGATTTATTTTTTTTCCTATGGATGCCATCTTCACCACTACAGACTGTTCTGTTGCATCTGCCCCTGTTACCACCACATTTTGCCATAAATGGCAGCAGTGAAGAACACAGGGCCTGTTCAGGGTGCATTGTTAAAAAAAAGTAGTTCAATAATAATTCCCTGTGACAGTTATTTTTGGCAGATATTTATTTTTATTGTTCCTTCCTTGAATTTCTTTCATAGCAGTCCCATCTAATCCAAAGCTTTCGCATAATCTGTGCATAATAATTTGTGTTGTTAATTTGATCACTTATGTTTCTTTCTTAAAGCTGCTTTCAAAGGGCAGTTCAGCCCACCTACAACCTTGGTTCCTCTTTGGACGTGCATCACCAGATTTGGATGTCTCAGCTAGGTGCCTAAAGGCAGATGGGATGAATCTGAGACCTTTGCCCCCATTACAGAGACCCAATCTACCTTGGTCTGATGGATTCCTCTAATTTAAGCAGTCCGTTCCCACACATGTAATGTACCTCTCTCAATCTTCACTTCTTAATGTTTTCCCTCTCTTTCACACTTCCGTCTTGGCAATTTCTCTCATTTCGGAATATTCCCCATTGCCCCATGCTCATCTTAGCTCCACCACTGTGCCTTTCTTCCCTGCGCTATTACCTTCATCTATCCCTGCCCTATCCTTCCTGCTGTGCCCATTTCATCTCCACTCCCTTGAACGTTCTGTTTATCACTTTGGGATAAAGCATATTCTTCCTGTGTTTTTAAAGCACCGTACAAATTGATATATCTGTATATATTTTCGTAATTATCACATTGCAATTTCAAATAATACTATGCCTAGTTCTCCTATTGTGTTATTCATTTTACCCAATATTCTTATTTCTATTTAACTAAAGCTGTAGAGCAGTGTGTTGGTCAGAAAGCTTTATACTATAATTGAGTAACAAATTATTATTTTCTTCTCATGTGCTCAGTGAACTGGTTTTGCAGATCTTTCAGCTCAATTCATTATGATCAAATGGAGAAGCATTTGTTTCAATAAGATTTTAATCTCTAGGACTATCTTTTGCATCAGTGACTTTTCATTGTTAATTGCTTTCTTGTCCCCCATTAAAAGTGTTCTTGCAACTGCTTCATCCAAACTAAGCTCCTTGTCTACACACGCAATTCAAAAAGACTCTTTTCTACTTTTTTTGGTAATATAACCAACGTTTCCCTCTTAGTCCAGCACTATGTTTTTTGTGCGTTTTCCTCCCTTGATGCTGACAAAAACCGCATAGAATCACCTCTCAAAGGAATTTTAGAAAAGTCCTGAATTCCCCCCAGATACATCAGGATATAAAAAAAAATAGCGTTATTATTTCATAGCAGCAATTAAGAACACCAGGGCTCCTAGTCTGTGCTGGATGTTTCTGAGTGAATTGCCATTAATATTAATGGTTTAAAAGGATATGCACTGACTGGAGCACCCCCCTAACGTCTGATAGCCATCCTACTGAAAATGATTTTTATTATAACTTCTTCTGAACCTGCTGCTCCTTTAAACCCCATAAATGGCATGGGAAGCATGGACTTCAAACAAATTTAACAATTTTAAAAGTGCCCCCCATTTTTACATGTTGAAATAACAAAATCGGGGGATGAGTTCAAGAGGTTCTCTCCCTTTTCAAAAATCAATCGGTTGTGAATTTATTATTTTAACACAGCTGACAGAGAATATACAGAAGGAATTCAGTAATGAAAAGCATTTGGGGGTTTTGACAGGTCTTGGCTGAAATGAAGTCCTTTGAGACCAGCATTTGGAGGCAGAGGTGAAAGTAGAAATTGGTTTACCTGAAGTTCTCTGTATACGGAGTCTAAATTTTCAAGGGAGACGGCCTGCCAGTGTCAGGGCTTATCTTTTGACACATCCAGCCTGAAATCTATCAAAATCTGGAAACTTCTTGACTTTTCATTGTAACTTCTGTCTGTGTGGTTTTCTACACAAAACTTTCTTTGCACATGTCCTAAAAGTTTCCCAGAAATTTTGTGCTAATGTTACAATCTGTTCAAAACTACAAAATTTTCTTTACGTAGGTATTCTATGCTTAACTCTAAGCATAAACTATTTTTAAATAAAACTTTTACTCATTTTGATATTGAAATTAACTGTACAAGTAATTGAATTTTGCAGCTTATTCATTTACTACTTTTCACAATAATTTAGTCCAGTTCTCTCTGGAAAAAAAAAGTTGATTAATGCAGTCTTATTGCTCCATAGATCTATGCAGTATTCATATTGATGGTTTTTAATGTAAAATAGTATTTTTTCACTTGTGTTAGAACTGCAAGGCCAATGTAGATCGGCAGGAGTGAGGTGCATTGTGTTCTTTCTTGTACATCATTAATAGAGCTATTTACAAAGGTCTGCTCGGTAGTAGCTATGTAACAGGATGTCAGAAGTACAATTTGAAGCCTCTGAAGTACACAGTGTAACTGAGAGCCGATAGTGATTCGCAGAACTTTTATTGCCTAGTAGGTTATTAGATAAAAGAAAAGTCTAGCTATATTTTCATGTTCAGCCTGACTTTAAGAGGCTGTGGGTTAAGGAGGTCTGTGAATATGTTTCTTTTAACATGAAAATTTAAACAGAGTGAAAAGTTGTTTAGATTGTAAGCTCTTGGGTGCAGCGCTCCCATATTACACCCGACAGTGGGAGCTGTATCCCTGACTGGGGCTGACAGAGGTTACAGGAAGACATCTGAGTAACAGTAAGAGCAATTGCACTGCAAAAGACAATGAAAAGCCGTCACGCTATTTTGAAGAGCCGTTCTATCCATGCATGCTCTAATACGTAACACGCATAGAATACATTTCTCTGTACTTTTAAATATTATTCTTAAGTGCATCTAACCTAGCAATTGAAACCTGTGTGATAAAATCGGCTGTGTTCTAGGAATTTTTCCCCAGCGCTCAGAGCATGTACAGAATTATACCATTACAAATTAATCCTTTCTTGGGGTCATGCTTGTATATCTTTGGAAATCAGATGACTAGTTATATATTTATTTACACGTTCAGTATTTACTGTCTAAAAAAAAAAATATTCAGCCATGTGCGCTTAAGGCACTGAAGGCAGAGCCAAGCCCTGAAGCTCTCAAAGCTGAGTCACATTAGATGGCATAGTGATGCACCGTATTCATCCTGAATTGTGCAAACCAGAAGATGTTAGTTGCGTTTGAAAATATTGGCAACAAAGTATGTTAACTCTCATCTGATCACTGGAATACTCTGTGCTAGCTTTTGAAAACAAAAAAAATGTAAGAAAAATAGGAAAAAACCCATAACTTCCTATCAGATGTTGGAACTGGTAGAGTGTTCAGCAGGAGTTAAAGATAGATAAAAAGTAAAAGGAGTAATCCATAACAAGGAGTAGCAGATGAGATGCATTCAAGACAAATAGATTCTTCATGAAAATGCTGTGACATTTATTTTCGATATTAAAAATTCAAATGCAAGTGTTTAATATCTCGCACACATCAATTCTTTCTGTAATTCTGGGACTGGTGCAGTTTTGCCCTTAGTCGTTTGGGGATTGCTTTTCCATCCGCTTTGATCACATTGTGCTTCTGCAATATTCCCACCAGTTATCCTAAGAACTCTGATAACTGAATCTTGTTTCATCTGCCCTAGAAAATAAAATATCATGAAGGAGACTCTCAAATAAAACTGTGGGTGAGGAAAAAAACCCAAACAACAACGACCCCAAAATGCTTATTAGCACCTTTAATGTAAACATCGGTGTTTACGAGGATTTAACCAAACCTCTCAAAAAATTGTAGCATGAATCTATAAAATGCACAGCCAGTATCAACCCTTTTCTTTCCTACACAAAGGAAAGCATTTATCATTCTGGTAACACAGGGGACAGAAAACAATGCCAATTCACAAATAAAACCTCTCATGATTTAATATTGTTGTTTTGTCCCCTGCGATCCCTGAATGATAAATATTGTACCTTCTTTTGTCAGTATCAGAAACACTTTCATATGTGGAATAAAGGCTCATTCATTATATTCATACTGGGTTTTTTCCAGATTGCTTTTTCCAAGCTGTTTCAATATACATCCTACCAGTGATACTGTGCCAGCTTTCTGGTGGTCAATCTGAATCTTCATGAGTACCTGTGATGCTACCAGTTTCATTTCTATTTATTACTATTTTTTGTTATCATTATTTATATTCTTGAGGCTTTCAGAGGCCTCGTTGTGGCTTGGGACGTTATTACACTGAGAGGTGTACAAACAGGTACCTAATCGAGCCTACAAACACGGGAATTGTACACACCATGCAACTGTCCATGGAGTGTGGTCCTCTGGGAAGGCCACAGGCAAAGTCTGTTTGGTCTGTTGGTTTTTTCCTCAAAGGAAGAGGGAAGGGACAGCCCCACAGGGGGGACAGCACTTTCCTCTGAGGACTTTTTATGCTATTTGCTCCTGAGAAAATGCTGTGTGGGGTCAATGCCTATGAAACTTATGCAGAACACAGTAGTCACCCCAGGTTAAATGTCTGTAGCTCCATCCTCATCTCACCCAGCCAACAGCAATCCATTACGGTTTTGCCTAGTATTGCAATCTTTCAGTAACTCAAAGAATATCTTGATTTCAAAATGTTTCTCCGAAAGAAATTGCCTTTTGCAAATAATCAGTATTCTAAATAGATGTATATTATTTTCAGTGGGGAATACGCAAATGTTAAGCACAGTATGTTTTGAGAAGAGCTGTCCTGGCTTCAGTGTGATACCAAACCATCTCTCATTGAATGATGGCATTAGGAAACATAGTCATTGCACTAAACCTAGGCAAACAAGCTAATCACTGTATTAGCATGCATTAGTTAATTTGTGTATAGCACTTTGGAGATAACAAGCTCAGTATTTTAATACTATTTTTCCTCCCTGGACACATCTCTTGTCTTCATATTTAAACCACTGTGGAAAGGTCAGTAAACATTGATTTTGTAAATGAAAGCTCTAAAATATGACTTGAAAGAGCTAGTGTTTTGGGGGGGGGGGGGGGGGGGAGAAAANCCAGATTTCTCCTACCAAGCTTTAGATCTAATAGGCTCATATATGGTTAAACATCTATTTCACTACAAAATTCTCATTGTCTGGACCTAATGCAACTGCTGGTATGGACCAGAAGAGGCAAGTTTCAGGGCAATGGGTTGATTTGTTGATTTTACCTGGGTAAAAAGTAGAAAGGCAAAGAGTAGAAAGCCAGATGAAAATGTAAAGACAGCATCATGACTTCATCCCAGATGAAGCACTCAGTTGTCTAAATTACTGAGAATATGCAGCTTCAGCAGGGCACAGCAGTGACCCACCTCACCCTGTTTGTTCCTGCAAGAGCCTCTTGGCACTGCTTCCCTCCCCTTGAAATCAGTCTTGGTGGATCTGGAGAGGACTTAAACCACACTGCTTCAGCCTCTGCAGACCTTCAGCAGCTTGATGCACATCTCACACTGGCACTAAGGGTAGCAGTATCCTTGAGGCAATCCCAGTGAGAAAAACACATTTCTGCCACTTTTGTAGAATGATTAGTGAAAGTACAGTTAAAGACATCAAAGATGAAAAGTTGCCTAAAAATGTGCACTATTTAACATACAGCTTTTAAAATCTTTAAAGTAAATATTGCTCTTAAAGCACATGTGGGACTGAAATAATGAAATAAGGCTGGCTGTATTTAGATTATTCCCAACCTACTTCATCGCTCTTAAAGAAATAATTAGATCATAGTTCAAATGTGAACGGTTATTTTTATCTCTCTTGGTAAATAGTGGACATGTGTATTTTTCCTGGAAAAGAATTGCCCACTAAAATGAGAAGTCGGGAGAAGGACAAACAATATAAATGATTATTAAGATGTTTGCAGCTTTTAAAACCTGCCATACTACCACCTCCTCACACTAGTACAACCCAAGAACGTGGAAAGGAGTTGGACTAGTTTTGGTAACTAACATCGGATTCACAAAGAGGATTCCTGATCATTGGAAGTCTAGGTAGAGAAAAACAAGTACCTTGTAAAGGCAGTTAAATAATGTGGCGGCTCAAGCTTAATAGAACAAGAAGAAGCAAAACTAAGAATGGAAAATGGAGGGCTATTTGGAAGGAAGGCAATCAAAAATAGTGTAGGAAGAAGCCAGGAATCCTATATATTCCACTGTCGTTATATTGAATGCTTGTCCAGGCAAGACAGAACAAACAAAAATCAACTCACAAGTTCACACATCTGAACACAAGCATTACAGAGGTTTAGATAAGTCCCTCTTGTCTCTGACTCTTCCTCTTTTGGGGGATAATAACTTCTATTACTGAACCTCACTCATTGTCAAGTCCCATTCCCACAACGGTATTATTTCCCCTCCTCACCTTTTGCGATAGAGGTCATAAAATCTGGTGCCCCACCTGTTAGAAACAAGGTGCAGTTTGCCACTGATTACCTACTATTTCCATTCTTTGCACCCAAGATTGCAGCAAGCTTTTGGCAAATTAATCCTAAGCAGGAACCATGCTTTTCATTATCGCCTTCATTTCTATTTTTTATGAAAATCAATGTTTGCTTATGGCTGCTTCAGAGTCTCAAGTGTATGGTGTCTAATGGTATTGCTTTAAAGTTTTATATTTTATCTTTATAACTCAGGATAATTATTTATAGTTGCAAATCATAATGTAGCAGCATTATGGGAAACAGAATGCTGGATTGCATTGCAAAGGGAAGAGCAGATTCAGGTTTATTATATTATTATATTATAGAAGGCACTTCAGAGGCTACGGAAAAAAGCAACTCAAATTGTAGCAGTTCTCAGAAGCTGGGATAGTACAAAACAGACTTCATTCACAACACACTCTTGTATCATCATCACTGTATATATAGCCATTAAAGTATAATTGAAATACAGAAAATCAGGAAATGAGACAACTGAAGCCAAGTTTTTCACATGTGATCAAAAAGAAAATGGGAAAAATAGAAGGGAAAAGGTCAACAGGTAAATAGAAAATAGAAAGAGGAGAGATTTAGATTAGATATGAGGAAGAAATTCTTTACTGTGAGGGTGGTGAGGCACCAGAACAGGCTGCCCAGAGAAGCTGTGGCTGCCCCATCTCTGGAGGTGTTCAAGGCCAGGTTGGATGGGGCTTGGAGCAACCTGGTCTGGTGGGAGGTGTCCCTGCCCATGGCAGGGGGGTTGGAACTAGGTGGTCTTTAAGGTCCCTTCCAACCTAAACCATTCTATGATTCTATGATTCTTTCTCAGGTTTTTCCAGTTACATCCTCTAGATGCAAAGGGGCATCTAGAGGAAGGTTTTAAATGGCAAAAGTCATAGTTTGGTCATCTTTGTACCGGAGCAGTTCTTTCAAATCTTATAATGGGATTGACAAATGAGACAATGAGTGCTAGTTGTTGGAGCGTGAGTACGCACAGAGCTAGGTGACAAGCTGTGACTATCTACTGCCAGTTTTCTAGTTTTTCCTCTCCAAACTAGGAAGCGTGCCCGTGGCATAGATCTTTTCAGTGATACACAGTTGTAGTGTTACTATCGCGCAGTTTCAGGTATTTGCTCTACCTGCATATGTCACACAAACAGAAATGGTGCTCTGTTACTATGATTTTACTGATATTTATCTATACTGACTGCTCAGGACCAAGTGTATGTAATCAATTATGAACATGCAGTGGTTGAAATGGAAACCTATTTCCATACATTTTGACAGTAAGCAGGTCTAAGTGTGTCATTTTGCCTGTTAAAGTCATAATATAGTGTATTCAGTGTAACATAGAAGGTTCAGGAAAGAATAAATGAGTACCTGTAGAGCTTGCCTGTACATACCGGAATCTCATTCAGAATTACGCTCTTTCAGTGCTGACCAGGATTCTAGTAGGGCTATTTGTATAAAATCTTTGGGGTTTTAAAATGGTTTTAGTGGTTTGCGCTTTTCAACCTTTCACCAAGCTTTTCGGCTAGAATTAATAAAAATCAATGTTGTGTATAAGCTGATGCTAACACTGCTGATGGAACCACCTTAATATTGACAGCAGGGCACGTGTGTCTTTTTTTCCCTCCCCTTTTTCCCTTATTCTTGAACATTAATAGGTACTGAAACTACAAACACCCTTATGTTAGAGATCCTGAGGACCCTGAAGTTGTTACTTCAGTAATATTTCAAAATATGGTTCAAAATTCTGGGCACGCTTTCTGTCCTGTTGACTTAATTCTGTGTTACACTCCCAAGATCGTTTGTTTTGTCAGAGTGACTGCTGGCTATGTAGCTGGGGATGTACTGAATGTCTAATTGTGGAAATCGGCAGAATACTGAAAAACTGGCATCGTTATTTGGCCAGAACCAAATTACAAGCCAAACAGTGGTTGGAGCAATGATATATTGCAGCAGTATGTTGGAAATGGAAAACAAGTCCAGTACTTCGTCAACCTTGGAAAGCAAAACTTAGAAGTGCGAATGGATTATGGGAAAGCACTGTGGATAGCATGCCTGCTTCTGATTAAGCCGCACTCCCATTGAATTTCTGGTGAACTGTAATCATTTTTTTGTATGAATGTGTTCATCACTTTCTGGTTTAAATAAAATTTTTGACAGTGGAAAAAAAGCCAGCACCTGCAAAAGAAAGGTGCAAGAGAGAGAGGCAGCATCTTTGAGGATTATTGCTCTGAAAGTAAACGATCATGTAAGTAGTATTGTTTTATCTCCAGCGGGGGCAGAATTGGCCCCTCTTGGGCCCTTAAGCCTCCTGGCTTTAAGATTGTGTGTTTTGTCTTGAAGAGGAGAGTAGTAAAGCTGCAAATCTGACAATATTCGTTATCACCCAGATGGAACATTAGGGAGGTATTCACAAAAACTGAATTTCACCTGGTGAGGTTAATCACCCCAGATTTCCTCTACAGATAGAAAGAGATCTGCTTTAAATCACCCCTGAAAGTAAGACCCCTCTGGAGGGAAGCGAACCCCAGTGAATACCTCTGCCCTTTCTCCTTCTAACCATTCTCCTGATCACTTGGTTTTGTGTGAACCTTCTCTCTGTTTCCCAGATACTCATACACATATATGCACACACACACACACGCGCAGATATTCTGATTACTTAATTGCATGAATTTATAGTACCTAAAGGGGGCCTACAGGAGAGCTGGGGAAGGACTTTTTACTCAGGCATGTAGTGATAGGACGAGGGGGAATGGCTTTAAACTGGAAGAGGGACCATTTAGATTAAACATTAGGAAGACGTTTTTCACTTTAAGGGTGGTGAGGCACTGGAACAGGTTGCCCAGAGAGGTTGTTGAGGCCCCATCCCTGGAGGTGTTCAAGGCCAGGCTGGACGTGGCCTTGGGCAACCTGGTCTAGTGGGAGGTGTCCCTGCCTATGGCAGGGGGGTTGGAACTTGATGATCTTCAAGGTCCTTTCCAACCTAAACCATTCTATGATTCTATGATTCTATAATTCAGCACTCTATTAATGGATTGTCGATCACACTCTGTTTATACAACCGATAAATCTCCATCTCACAGATGTTCATCCTACTCACGATGTTTAGGAAGGCTTCACAGTGGTTAAAGAGTCCAACTGCATGAATGGATTTGAGTAAAAAGCTTTAAAAATGTTGTAACTCAAGCTCACCATTTTTTACAGATTTTGTATCTTCATTTTTTTCTGATTGGCACGCACGATCCCCAGAAAAAGAGATTGCTGAAGACAGAGAGTAAAATAATGCTGTACAAGTAACCTCAAGTGTACCGGTCTGGAGTAGGCTTTTGCAATCCAAATGTGTCTAATTACTATAGAGAGCTTCATAAACTAACCCCAACTGGGTCACAGCTGTGATACTGACTTCTAAACAAAACCAATTATAATTTAGTTTGTATTAACCCACGTATTGCTAAAAGTAAGTGAAAATAGTGCTTCTTCAGTACTCCAAGTAGATTTTTTTTCTTTTCTACAGAAATGGGTTTACAAGACCAAATTAGATTCTGGCATGATTAATGCATCTCACCAAATTCTTGCAGAGTAGCAAATTAGTTTATAGTGATTTTCTAGAAAACAAATTAAATGGCTGCACAACATCACAAGAATAGAGATGTTTTTCATAACATATGGAGAAATGATTCAATGAAAAGGAGATGTAATCAAACTGAAAATTTAATAGTTTCTGTGGAAAAAAATCCAAATGTTTCAAATATGACTGTCCATTATAGAAACCTGTGTAATTACTTGCGTTTTAACACATGATGTGTAATATGCAGTGGGAGTGCATCAAGGAATTAATCTGCATGAGGTTTGCACACATTCCAAGCAGATTATGTCTTTTTAGGTGTTTTTAATAGCCATCAAACCGAAACCCTTGTTTTGCTAATAACTTCAAATAATAATAATCTTGTGAATTACAGGTGATTTGCCATTCATGTATTTGATTGATAGCTTTCTGAAAATGTTATGTATCCTAGAAATTTGCTTTTTTTCCCCTAAAAATGTAAACATATTTTGCTACTGATACACCTGTTTGAGACTCTGCAAATTATATCCAAGAGAACAGAGAAAGTCTGTTCATATGCATAATTATTCATGCAGTTATTACTTGTTGCTTGTTTATTAATGTAAAGGGAAAAAAATTGCACACAAAAATATACCATCATTTTTGTATAAAATAAGCCATGCTGAGAAAGACAATGGAAGAGTTAGGGGCATTCTCGGATTTCTGTAATTACCCTTTGTGGTCCAAGGTCCAAAAATTACAATAATGGAATAAAATAATGGTCTAACAATAGTTCACTCGTCTGTAACTACTGCCAAGGTAAAACTTCTTAGATAAAAACATCATGATGCTTTAATTCTCTTAGGTCTGCTATTCTGTGAGAAGAATATATTTCCTGACTAAATGTGATGCCTGCTTTATTAATTGAAATTTAGTACTGATAATTATTGCAGCTTTAGGAGCTATTACTAGACTAGTCTAAATGTAACCATTCCCCAAGCCTATTGTAATATCTAAAGTGAGTCAATAAGAGGTTTTGAGAAGAATGATTTATCTTCAGACTCAGCAGTCAACTGCAATTCTTTTGTTGTTATGCTTTTTAGTCTGTGAGGTCAGTCATATTCTTAATGTCACTGGACAAATCTGTGACCAGCTTTATCAGTAAGTCCCAAGGAACAGGGTCCAACAAACAGATAATATTCCTAGTAATGTTGTTTAACCATCGTAGCTTCAGGTGTGCTTTACTCTTCAAATTTAAACAATTTTTGATGAAGTAATGTGTCAGAGTTCTTGGAAAAGTATCTGTAGTTCAGTTTATTCCTTTATTTGCAGAAAATGCGTGTGTTTGACTTTAATGGAAGTCTGTGTTCCATACACCTGGATTTGGGTTACTTTTCACCAACAGTTCAGGTCACAGACCAGTTTAATGTAGTTTATTTTTCATTCCCACAATGTTTTACATTTCTTCATATTAGTTTGTATTCCGGTTTTCCCTTGAGTCTGTGGTAATGACGCTATTACCCTTGCTGTCCCTCCAGTCTTGCCCAGGTATTCTTTGACTATCGTTTCTTTGCATCCTCGCCACCTGAGTGTACAGTCTTGCTGAATTCTGCTGCTGCAGCCTCCCCAAAACACCATCTTCCCCCTCCATCGCCAAAACAGAAGCCCTTGCCCAGGATCTCTGCAGCCTACTTCAGAACTACTGCCACATTGAACAATTGCTGTCTTTACCACGTTTATTTCAGATCTTTTTCTTGACTATTTTTTTTAATCACAAATATCATTTTTAGTAGCTCCATGCACTCCTTTTTTCTATTGCCTCAAATATAATTATTCATCTTCAAGACCTGCCATGACTTACTGTTGCCAGATGATATCTCTTATGCAGTTTCAAATGAGAGGTCCTCTCCCAGCTCAGGTCAGCCATTGTCTCAATCTTCCTCTCCCACTTGTTAAGTAAGCGCATTTCTGCTTCCATCTGTGCTGCCTTCCCTGGGCAAGGCCCACAGGTCGGCTTGGTCAACAGGTCTGCTGATACCGTCCTGCTAAATGCAATAATCTCATATTAGCTCCTTTTAAAAGGAATCAGCGAAGGAGCAGCTGAGGGAACTGGGGTTGTTTAGCCTGGAGAAAAGTAGGCTGAGGGGAGACCTCATCGCTCTCTACAACTACCTGAAAGGAGGTTGTAGCAAGGTGGGGCTGATGTCTTCTCCCAGGTAACAAGTCACAGGACAAAAAGAACTGGCTTCAAGTTGCACCAGGGAAGGTTTAGATTGGGTATTAGGAAAAATTTATTCACAGAAAGGATTCTCAAGTATTGAAACAGGCTGCCCAGGGAAGTGTTGGAGTCACCATCCCTTGGAGGTATCTAAAAGATGTGTAGATGTGATACTTAGGGACATGGTTTAGGGGTGGACTTGGTAGCGTTAGGTTAATGGTTGGACTTGATGATCTTAAGGGACTTTTCCAACCTAAATGATCCTATTATTCTATGATTCTTGTGTTCCAGGAGGGCTTGAGTTGAGAAAAGTGGATGGGAGAAAAAAGCTTCAGTTAATCACCATTGGCTTGCACCAATCCCACTACCATAGTGTCTCCAACACCTCACTAGGTCCCCTTCATCAGTGTAGTGTTTGTCTGACCTGCTGAACAGATAAGAGCTATCCCAAAGTGTGTAGTCAATCCCTGCCTGTCCATACCAGAGAGACCAAACAGCCCTAGCTCTGTCTTAGCCACTGGCAGGCTGGATAGTTTAAAGGCGCCAGATGTTGTACAGACCTGGATAACAGACTAAACTACAGATATCTCACACTGAAAGGGAAGGGGAAACTGTCTGACCGTATATAAAAAAAAAATCACTACCGGCCCCTTGGAGCACAAATATTTCACACAAATATGTAGGGCCATTTCCTTTTCAAAATGAGAAAAATTGGGAAAGGCTGAACATTTTGTAAGATCCTTTATTGTATAGTCTGCATTTCCCACAAACTGACAGCAAGTAATTTATAAGTCTATTCTGGGAATAAGAGTTTCTTAGTCCCCTATAGATAGCTGTTATTACTAAATACCAAGGGTATAATAGAAAGGAGCATGACATCTCCTCTCTACTAGTGTGTGGCTATTTAATTCCACACTATCATTATTTAGTTTATTATTGTTATGGTTTAAGCTCTGTCTCATATTTTACTTATTTAATTAAGTTATATGCATAAGAAAAGGAAAACACCTCCTGGAGTCTTGGCTGTCTTCCCATCTAGCAAAATTATCACTGAAAAAAAAAATGATGGGGTTACTTGCCCAAAGTAATTTCCTAGTTAGTTTAGTTTGTTTAATATATCTTTCCCACAGTAAGAATGGTGTCAACTTAAAATATACATCCATGCACCAAACAGGAAGAGAAGCCCATAAAAAAACTTTGTGATTTTGAGGGGCTGTCAGCTTGTCCTTTTTAAAAAAAATCTAATTCAAATAAAAAAAAAACCCAACCAATATGACAGGTTATGAAGATACTTCTTCTTCTTGGCAGTTGCTTATGATTGTTTTTCTCTGTGGCTAAGTCTGTGATCTCTGGATATTGTCTAGGCAAACCTGCCAGATCAGGACCCTCAGATACACATGAAGGATTTGACTATTTTCTGAATTTGAAATTAACTTAGCTCTGTTGTGAGATACAGTGCTTTCTCTGGCCACGTACAGTCTTGAACTTCAGATGACTCTTTCATTTTTCTCCTGGAAAGCAGGCACTTGAGTATCAGATTTGTACGTGGTTAGGAGAAGGTTTTATGGATCATGCTTTTGAATCCCAAATTTTGTTCTGGTTCCATTTTACGTGCCTTTTGGATATCTCCCAACACGACTTGATCTATAGCACAGGAGCCTGTACCCCAAACCACATTCTGGCATTTTCAGCCATGAGTTGGTCCACTTGGAGAAAGTTAAGTTTTGTTGAGAAAACGGGAAAAGCATAGGAAGTACCAGACAATCATGAAAATTTTACCAAACAGCTAAACTGAATAAGAATATTCCTAGCACCATGTCTCATAGAAAGTGAGAGATTTTTTTCAGGGCGTACTCAGAAACACTTGCCTAGTAACAACCTTCTTGAAAGTTATGTTCTTCCACCATTATAAAACTATAGCTAACACATGAATAATATGAAGAATATTCTATATGAAGAATAACTGTATGCAGTTTTGTATTCTATATGAAGAATATTCCTATGAAGAATAACTGTATGCAGTCCTAGTATGCATCTGTAAAGGTTATGTGAATGTGATCAAATTAAGAAATGGATAATACAAAACTACATTATTAACAAGGTGGGTTTGTCTGTAAATGTCATTTATACACAGATCATATACATTGTGTATTTACAAAAGAGTTCTTTATAGACTTGAAATAATAAGAAATGACAGAACTCATTAAAATTCCCTACATAGTAACGGGTAGTTTTATTGATGAGCATGAAATTGTCTTCGCTGGCTTCGCTGTGTGCCGTGGTCATCTTCACGAGGCACTAGAGGCCGTAATTCTCATCACTTAGTATGTCTTCAAGTTGCTTAGATCCATTTGTAGGGATATTCATGGGCATTGCATCTTCCACAGTGGAAGGACTTTGAATAACAGATCCTTTATGATAAAAGGACTTTGTCCACTATTAGGTGTGCATGTACAGTAAGAGGTCGTTAAAGAATCAACAAATGGAAGTAGCACAAAGACTGCTGGGTGCTGAAGGGTGAAGCTATTACTTTAGTAGTACAGAGTTTACCCAGTCTTTTTTGTTTAAGTCTCTCTGCCTGGCAGCTGTCATTTTATTTTTGTTGCTTAAGGTCACCTTAAGCAATGACTATAATTTTGGTTAAAATATCAAACAAATCCAGTTGATCTACCTGAGTTGCAGTTATTTTATTGTCTTCAGCTTTCTGAATAATCTGATTCTGTGTAACAATGAAAATGTGTAGAATGTAATCAAACGAAGAAATCTATCCAAACGTTATCTCCGAGTAATACATATTTAAATTGAAAAAAGCATTTCCAGTTACCTGCCTAACCATGAATCTGAGGTCATTCTTTGTTCCCTTACTTTTAACAAAGGGGATAGTAAGAACCCAATGCATTTCTCATTAAAATGAACAATAGAGGAGAAAAAAGGGTTTTAAATATGCACGCCAGCGTGTAAGACTAACTTTTTCAATGTTAGGGTTGGTTTTTTTTCTACTTTGAGAGATAGTGTGGCTTTGCATCCGTTCAAATATAGCTGTATACAATCAGAGGAAAACATTTAAACATCCCAGCATGGGTATTTCCATTTAAATCTGATTACAGTGAAATAAAACTGTAGCTATTAAAGGTTTAGAAGAACTACAAATACAAGCAGTAAAAGAAGACAGTTAGTAAATGAGGTAGTAAAACATTTCAGCAGGGCAAACAGTTTATAGCACTCAGCCTTCCTGTAGCAGACTGTGCTATTCACTACAGACCCGCGCACTGTTCCCTGAACTGCACTTAAACCTGCAATTAACCTTTCACGCCTAATGAAGCTGTTTTGCTGCAAAATTAAAATATATAGTACTGCCTGTTTTTACAGAGACTGGGAGGAGAGCATCTCAAAATGAATGACTTTTTCAGATGCTTTTGTTCAAATGCAGAATTAAAGTGCTGTTTGTGTATAAATCGGGAATGCACTTTTCAAGGCAATCTCATTTGATGTGCTGTATTTTATTCTTGTACTTATTAATTGTTTTGCATAATTGTTAAAAAAAAATGACAAAAAATTCACACACCAGTAATTTTATGATTAGACACTTACTTCCTGAGAATAAACTATTACCATTTAACTTCCATTAGGAAAGACAATAGTTTTGCTAAAGATAACCAAGTTCATATTGCATTCTCTGGTATTTTTCTCATTGTGGATGCAATTATCTCTTACAGAAATATACTTTCCACTTACGTATTTGACTGGGTTCACTTCTTAATGATCTTTCCATACATATCCTTAAAACAAGCTAGAGATTGTTTTAGCTGCGTAGAACTAGGTCAGGTTATTTCTATAACATTTAGTAGAAAAACAAACTAAACTTAAAAATAGGTCTGGTTCTGCACTAGGCTTGAAATTCCAGAAATTAGACTATTGAAGGTGACCCATCGATTCTCTGTGTGCGACCCTTAGTGATTCCACTGTTCCTTTCTGCCACCTTACTCAAGAGTCAAAAGCCACCAGAGACCATGTTCTGGTTTGGCAAACACCAGTTCAGACGGTAGGTAGGATATTTAACTGGCAGCATTCAGGGGAGAGGAGTAAATGAAATAATTTATAAACTGAAGTAACAGATATAGAACACTATAAGATTTACAGTTCCAACTTTAACGCCTATAAATGTATTCATGTTTGTTGTTTAGATCCAAAACCTGTAAAACACAGGGACTGTTTTGTTGGAGGGGGGTTAATGAATATTTAAGCCACAGCATTTTTATCAAATCTTCTGTTGTATTTTGATGTAAATTCTGCTTGCTTGCAGCGTCTGTGCATCAGCTTGACTTGGTAAATGAAATTCCTTTAGACTGCCAGTCTGAAATAATGAATTGTTCCCCCGGTTAATTGTATTGCTTTGATAACAAGGAACTATGCTGGGCGTAGAGAACATAATAAACGAATTTCATCAGATGATTTGTGTGACATTTTGAAAAATGATCTTCTAGAGTGACCCGATTTAATGGAAGTCTAACAGCATGCCAGTATATCCCAGTATGCAGCATTAAATTTGAAGGAAATAGTTCTTCCCTTTTCTTAATTGTTATGTAAAGTGAGGTTAGCATCATACATCCAAGTATATTTCAAAATAGCTTATAAAAAATGGAAAACCTGTTTTCCTATATAATATTCATTCCATTTAGCATACTCCCTAAGCCTAGCTGCTAAAGACAGGATCACATGTAAGCAACTATCAAAATGTTATTTAGGTTTTATCCTTGAATTTGCTAATACCGGATACTGCTGGTACTTTAAAGGTGTCTCAAAGATTTTAAAAATTCAATTTATCAAAGTCCAATTTAAGGCATCGCTAGCTCGTGCTAGGAAATATATGTGTATGTGAGAAAAACGACTTAATTAATCTTGGCTCTTACATATCCTGAAATGCAGCAATGATAATTGTACTTAGCATTTTACAGTATACTGCCTTGTATTTTCAGAAAGCTGTATGCACATTAATTGATTCTTGCAACAGTTTTGTGAATTAAGAAAGGTAGCGTTACAGTGTGAAATAGCTCAGATTTTTTCAGGGTACTGGAAACCCGAACCAAATCTGACAGTATATCATATACTAAAAAAGCAGCCTGTAGAAACACTTGTAAGTGAAAAATATTTTTGCACGGTTTCTTTGTAAATAAGTGTTATAATGAGGGAATGCGTGAAAAAATATTGCCAAAATTGGATTCTGTAATAAATAAACTGATATTGGCCTACGTTAAAAAATAGGTCTGCCTGTTAAATGTGGGGAAAAGTATTTTCAAAGGTTTCCATGTGGCATAGTACTGTTATTGGTTAGAGACTGAGATGTATTGGGCAATATGGAGAACCGGCACCATCTTTGCCCACATTATGGATATACGTAGATGTGTTTTTGTAGATGTAATTGTCATAGTTTTATGGCAGCCGTAGTGGAGTAGCACATATGAATGATGTGGATACTCCTAATCCATTTCATTGCAATATTGACTGTGTGAATTTAAAAATTCAGAACTACCATGTATTAAGTGTGCTGTCAATGACAGCATTTCAGCAAAAGTCAGCAATTTCT
This sequence comes from Anarhynchus alexandrinus, assembly GCA_008711295.1. Lineage (NCBI taxonomy): Eukaryota > Metazoa > Chordata > Aves > Charadriiformes > Charadriidae > Anarhynchus > Anarhynchus alexandrinus. The sequence continues at coordinate 2,463,590 of VUYV01000048.1, forward strand.
AGCAAGTATGCAGTGACAAGTAAATGGAAGAGTAAATTCTTGAACTACTAATTTTCTAAGAATGCTTGTCCATGCCCTCTGTAATACCCTATTAAGATTATAACAGGTCATGAAATATCAAGAGCTTAACCAGAATTTGAAAAAGAAGAGTTTTGGTGAATTGACAACATTTAGAATTTACCCAGGCCAATACTGTCATGGCTCACTGTCTGTTCACAAATCCGTGCATTCTGGAAAGATATTTTCCTATCTGTCTGTTCATGGTAAATACCAGCCTCTGAATATGTCCAAATTAGGACGGCATGTATATTGCAAAGGGAAATATTCAAGGGTACAATTTTGTCTTAACTGTGGTCTCCATTTCTCTCTGATTTTCTGATTTGATAGTTTCATCCATTTCTAAATGCAATGCACAAATATTTAATGAAAGAAAATCCATGTCAGAGAGCTGCTGGTCCACATAACCAAGAAAATAAAGAGAGGTGATGCTAAGATCACACAACAAATCAATAAAAGCCTTAAATGGAACTCAGTTCTCCTGATTTCCAGTCTAGTGTCTTAACTGCACTTTTGTTCTTCGTCCACTTCTTCACTGTTACCAGGTAGCATTTTAGAAAGTGAGAAGTTGTTATCTAACTCTGAAATGAAGCTGATTACTTCTGGGAAAGTACAAAAACTTGGCATGAAAGGAACCATCACACTGCTCTGGAACTCTTCTCAGGACAGCCGGGCATTAATTTTTGTTTTTCCTTTATTTATCTTACAGGTCTTGCAATTGCAAGTGCACTGATAGACATTTCACAACAGAAGCCTGCGGACTGTAAAGATAAGAGTTCGGGAGTCCGAAATCGAAAACATCATCTTTCAACACGTCAAGGAACTTGTGTCTGAGATTCAAAAACTACTATTGTATATTCTGTAATGTTTTCTTTTTAAATGGCTTCCATTGAAAGCTATACTACAGCCTCAGGTTTTATGGAGGCAAATCTATGAATGAACATATGAGGTACTGTGCTCTGTTGTAGTCCCACAGCCTGCTATACCCCAAAGCAGAACACACTTCTGGTAGGTATGAGTATGTTTGATGAGCTTTAATAAAAAGAGTGGATTCTGATTTCAACAAAATATGAAATAAAATACCTAGGATTCTTGATCCTGAACATATCAGAGCAGGGAAAATCCTTGAACAGAACTAGGAAAAACTGTACATTGTTTTGTAATGTAGAAGGAAATTGTATAATTGAAAACTAAGCAAATTCCAGGAAACTAAAGGACATTTTTGTATAGCTTAATGTAACCACGTCTTTCCTTGTAATCAGCATTAAGACTTCTTTCCAGCAAGCAGGAACTAAAGCGGATCGTTTGGGTCTGGGTGTTCTTTTATCATTGCCTGAAACAGGTGGGCAGCTTGTGAATTTAGCATAGGTGTAACCTGAGAACACCGCAGGTAATATCTGAAAGATAATTCCATCAAAAAACTTGATTTGAACATTTCATGATTATTTTTCTTTACCTTGCAAAAGCCTCAGAAACATAATCTGGGCTGCAGCAGAGTGACGGATGGGCTTTCATGTTTCTGTACCTAAGAGTCTGTTCTGAATTCTGAATGATATATTTTACAAAGAGCGCATGTGGGTCCTCCATGCCAGCTAACTGATTAGCAAAATTAATTGAGCATGGAAAAGCTTCTTCTGCAACAATGTTTGCTGTTTTTTCCCAAAGAGTCTCCAAGTATGCAATTCTAAGAAGAACTTAACTTGCTGTTATTCTACCTGCTCCCATTTCAATACTGAAATCTGCTAGTATCTATATATTGTCCTGACCTCCAAGCAGAAGAAATGAATCCCAGTCAGCACTTTGACCCTGTTTTTTTTAATAAAGTATGAATGGATTTTGTTCTCCCAGCTGCAGAATTTCATCTCATCCTCACGTTCACACCAGTTAGGGAATTACCCTGCATAACAAAAATTAAATAGATAAATATTTAGAAGTCCAAGTTGCTTCCAGCAGTGGTTCTCAAATCCAACATCCAGTATGGAACCTCACACAATCAGTACTCAGAAACAAAAAGCAGATGAAAGAGTTTCCTTTCTACAGAACGTTAGTCTTTTGGGGGCTTGATCGCCACAACAGATAACCTAGCAAACAGCTGTAATGGCCCTCAGTCTTTTTATTTACTCAAAATTCATGAATATACAAAAGAGTAAGAAAATGCTAAGGGGTAGGTAGCAGATGTGTCATGTTCTCATTTACACATTACATGTTAACAGCAGTATAATATGAAACTAGTAGTTTTGTACAAGCTTGTTGAAAGTATAGTTTCTCAACTCCAAATTTGCCACCGTACTAGTACAGGAGAGTGATAAAGAGGTATAAATGCCTCATGTAACAATAGACTTTTGGTAAATATGAAAGATATAAAAAGATAATTGATGTTTACTACTATATCTGTATTTTTCATGTTCTTTTTATTTCAGGAAGATGATGACATTTTACTGTTTATAGTTGACTACATAGTTACTTGCATGCCATGGTGGTGCAGTAGCAGTAATAAAGCCCTGTTGTGAGTTGTGTTTATTTCGTAACGCCATTCATACATAGAAGTACTCAGCTTAATTTGGATGAGGACTAAATGTAAAAATAACTATAAAAAGGAACGATTGTACAGTATGTAGTTATATCTTATACAGGAATATTAGGTTGCGTCTAACCATGACTGCTCTATTGTTTTGATAAATTATGCACTTATGAATTATGGTATAATTATTTCTTATGCTGGCATGATTGTTTCAGTATTTTCATATCTTAAAATAAGATTATTATCCTAAAATAATGCCATCACAATCTTGTGAGTTTTATTGCATATTCTGACCTCAGTCTCTTATATCTTAAAACTTTAAAAATTCCTTTTTAAAGCTTCTGTTGGGAACTTCCAATCAGTGCTACTTAGCATAGAGAAAAAAATGGTCTTTTGAAAACAACCCTTTCTGGCGGTTTTAAAGTCGATCTGTTTGAATGAATATAAACCAATGGAACTGGTTTATATGATGCATACACTTATGAAAAGGAAAGAACCACTTGTCTGGAATATATTCCAAACTCTGTATTATCCTCAACCTAAACATTTCACATAAGAAATATACAGTGTGTGTTTTGTGAATGTACTAGGAACCCAGTACACAGAAAGACCATGTAGTCCTGTAGAGCAGTTTTGACTGTACTCGCTCATAAAGGATGACATTTCTCCGTATCTCAACTGGAGTTTGACCATTGCTTGAAAAGCAGGTATGAGTTTTAAAGGGATTAAAATATTTTATTGCAACACTGAAGATGGGCAAATAGCTATCAGCCATTTTGGTGTATTAACAGTTTAAGGTGTTATTTTAATTGTGCGAGAAAAGCATGTTAGTCATGGGATCATTCAGCATTTTCATTCACTCTGAGAATGTTTTTTCCTAAAGTATCTTTCTTCTCCCAGGGTCCCTGATTGCATGCAAATTAGTAAAGACATATAATAATAATAAAAAAAAATAAAAATACTTATATAATGGCCACACGTAAATACTTTGCCAACACATCTCAAACCAAAGTTGCAGAGTAACTGTTACAGCTTTCTATTTTAAAGGTATAAAAATAGCATTATATGTCTGATAACTACATTTTGTTAGTTGTCAGCAAGTGTAAACTTTTTAATAATGACCACTTTACATCAGATGAAATGTTTTATCAACTGTCACAATACAATTGCTTCATGAAAAAGCCAGTTTTTTTAAAACTCTGTTCTACGGTTTAACTTTTGAACTCTTTCTTAGAGTCAGAAAATGTTGAATGGCCTGTATTACCCCTAATGTGATTGATGTTGGATGAAAAATAAACGAGTAAGCACTGTTCTGGAAAAGTAAGCCCCAGTGAAGTTCTGATTGTCAGGATTCCACCTCCGCCCCCTCAGCCCGTAGATTCTGCTGAGGGAAATTCAGCAGCTCCAAATTACTGTTCAAAATATGAGATAGCCTGTCCATGGGAGAATGGGTTCACCAGTCCTTCAGTTCCTCTCTGTACTTGAATATTTATATAAAGTCCTGAAAATACTTGAATCAGATTTGTGCACATTTTATTAATGCTTCAAAATACTTGCTTCCATTCACTGCGTTCCTATGAAATGTAATGAAATGTATAGTTTACCTATACAAAAAATTGGTTATCTCTATGTTGCCACTACTAAAATTATATCTAAAAAAAAAGGTCAAATTCTAGATGGGTTAAGGCATGAAGATACCATTAATTAGGAACATTCAGATTAATCTGATTTGAAAATTTTCGTATCTGACTGCTTTCTTTATAGTTAGAGCCTCTTCCCATCTTCCCCAAACCAAAAACATTTGGACAAGTTTGGATCGGGACGTGGAATTTGTTATGTGTAAAATCTGCAGCAATAATTATTTTCTAAATAATCTAATGTAGAGAGCTGGAATCCTGATGGTAAGAATTTTAGTTTGGGATCACTTTAACAGATGTTAGGTCTTTATGCATCATAACTTTCATAGTATTCATCTAAATTATAAAAACATTATGTATCTAATTTCATTACCAGTTTTTTAAAAAGCATCTGAAAGGTTTCTTGACAATAAAGGAAAAGTCTCTGTTAAAGGTAATTAACCGTCTCTCTTTTTTTAAGCAAAGTTGTTCTATCCAGAATACTTGACACATCTGTGGAAAATTAAATAAATTAACTCAATTTTTTTAGTCTCTAAGGTGCAGCATTACCTGAAAGGCTGTATTTTACTGATACTTATTTCAGATTTTCTCTGAAGTATGGAATACCTGAGGCTATTTTAGGTGCTTATAGAAAATAATAGCAAAACTACTGTAGTCTACAGGTGGCCAGAACTTCCCATATTGTCTTCAGCTGTACTTAGTTAAATACTAACGAAGAAGCACAAAGCTGGCAAAAGCAGGCCATGCAGAACCTGGGCTTGTATAATTCAGGGCTCTATGTTGTTTCAGCTTTTCCTTATTTAATGGTATTTCACTTTCAAAATGAATGCTTGTGTTTCTATATGACAGCATATATGGCCGCATGTGGCCATTTCTATGGCTACTGATATTTCTGGTGTAAAAAATAATCATCGTGTATACGTAGTTGAAGTTCCTGTGACCCTCTGAAATTTATTGTGAAGCTGAAAGGGCCGTTACCCCAGGCTTTCTTTCATGGGTACTTCCTTGGTCATGTAAGTTGATGCTCAGTCGTGTTTTGGTAAAAAACATCTCTTTGCACCTCTTCATATGTTAAAAACTTCCTTTTTCTAAAATAAGAAAGCAAGAATGGGAATGATGAACAACAAAAAAAAAAGACTCAAAACATGTCAGGAAGCATATATGTGTGTGTATATATATAGAATTAAGTAATTGGTTTCACAGCTGATCTAAATCAGAACATTCTCTCAGTTTCCTCACATATTTTCACATATTATATTGAATAGTATGAAGACTTTAATTGAATCAGTGATTATTTATGTGTATACTAATGAGCATTTTCTACAGAAATAAAACCTTAAATGTATTTCTCCTTCTGAGTGAGGATATAGACGTCTGTTTGAAATACTGTATAGAAATGTTATCAGTTATTATCAATTGGCTATCAGTATTTTCAGCATGTCCGAGGCTAAGTGCATAAAGTGAGGTAAGTGTCTTCCATCCTTTTATATATTTTATTTTTTACTATATTTTCCTGTAACAGTTTTTACATGCTAAGGTCATAGTTAACAATACAGAAAGCTTATTTGAATTTGGAATTTGAGAGAATTTGTTACTCATTGAACAATAACTATATACCCTTCTATGTTATCATCAAAACAATGTTTAGCTGTGGTATTTTCCAATTTTAGCAAGTGCTTTTCACTAAAAGACCTTTTATTAGACAAGAAGCAAGAAAAGAATAAGATGGAGCTCTTCAAATACACTTCCAGAGCTAGAAGATATCTTAAACATCTTATTCCACTGAAGGTCTGAGTCTTTTTATCGCATTCCTTTCCAGGTTGGTATTTATCAAAAGTCATTGTTATGACATAATTTTTAGTGGTTAACATGAAGGACAAATTATTTTTTCATCTGAAGTCCTAAAGCTCTTTTATGATATTTAGTTATGAAATATACTCGAGAAAAAAGTAAACACAGTTTTGGAATATAATGTTTAGGATAACCAATATGGATGTTCTTATGACAGAACTGTACCCAAATTGTTTGTGTCCTAAAGTTTTCTCTCAGCAATGAAATCTGTTCATATTCCTGCAAGCCTCCTCTTCCCACCCCGAAAGCACAAAGAGCTGAATGGTCACGTATAAAACTCTTTCTAAATGTATTAATACAGGTAATTTTGTTTCTGCTTCTAAATAGGTGGTTGGAATATTGCAAATCATTTTTCTGCTCTAAGTTTCCTAACTGAATACTTGGGAATGATAAAATTAACCTTACTAATGACATGGGAATATTGAAGATTAATTAATTAATGTTTAGAGAGTGCTCAGAGCTCTTTAGTGATCTAAAAATAACACTCACTGTATGAGTTCTAAGTATATTTTAGTTATTGAGTTATTTAGTACCAAATTTATTTAACAGTGCTAGATGTTGCGGTTTTCTCTACCACAACTTGTGGTATAATTAAAAAAAGAAAAAGAAAATAAACATTTGCTGGCAGATATTAAATAATTCATACTCTGTGGCTTTTCACACCATAGCAGTCACAGAATTTGCTCTCAATTTCTTGTGTTGAGGTCATTTTCCCATTGTTGGTAAATCATTTTACTAATCTACTCAATTTACTGTTATCTTTGATTAATCAGGCTTCTCAGATGTCTGATATTATGTTATTTGTTCTTTGTTTTTCTTCTTTAAGTAGCCATTCTTTGTACAGTACCTTCTGCTTCATTCACAATTGCCCAGACTGTAGGATCCCAAAGGTGCTCCGCTATTGTGATGTTCATAGTAGTCTGAAAATGTCAGTGATTGTACCATTTTAACCATGTTGAAGAATATTGGGGATAATGCATTTCCATGCCTTAATCCCTCATTTATATTAGATATACCAGAGATTTTACACCCCCTTCATGCTCCATCTTCTCCATTGCAAATAGTGACTATGCCTTTTAAAAAAATGTTTTAGAGGTTATAAATTCTTCAAATGTAACTCGAAGGCCATGAGATACCATCATAAGATTTCTTAAAATCTGTAATTCTGCGTATTCATTCTGATTATAGTGTTATATATTATCAAATATCTCAAATATTTAATATTTGGTAGCACTCTTTTCCAGAATCCCCACCAGTTTTATTGAACTGTTCCTCTTTTATTTAATTAAAAAAAAAAAGTAAAGCCTTCCAAGAGAGCTTTATGGATTAAGAAAAAGACAGGCTCCACACTAGCTGTTACATTGCATTTATGAAAACCACCTTTCATTTCTCTGAAACTTTTTCCGATATCTGAAAACAACAGAATTACTCTGTACAGCCTTTGGCTTCATTTACCTCCTCCTGATTTTAATAATTTAATGGCAACCCTGTCAGCACATGGTGCCGAGCTTTTCCCAAAGGGTTGTAATTGCTTTTTGGATCTCTTCAGAACTGAACTCCACAAACAGCTCCGGTCCATCCCTCTGTAACTTCCTTCTTTGAAATCTTTGAAAAGATTTTCATTTTTCAGCAGATTTGCAAGAAAATTATACCTTTTACTCCCAACACAGATTCTGCCTTCTCAGGCATTAATGTTCTTCCTCTGCTCCATTCTCTCCACTATGACATTCAAACACTGTCTTTTGCACTGGCTTTCTCTCTTGGCATTTGCTTTTGATTCAATCTTTTCATGAAACCGATCCAGCCGCATGCTGATCCTGATTCCTTTTCAAATTCTTTTATCTTTGCTCTTGGAAGTATGCTGTTGGTTTCTTCAGCAGTTCTCCTACTACATCTATGATCATCTTGCACTTAGTAGCAGCAACATCTGTGCACTTCATATAGAAATACTCCAAAGCTTCAACCTTGTCCTTAGCTGCTACTTGGGGATTCCCAAACCCCTCAAAAGTTTTAATTTGAATGTTTAATTTGACTCTGATGGGACAAGGCTGTCTCCTGTATAGGCCCTTAAAGTTTTGATATCCAGCCAGTTGTTCCTGTTCCCCCCACCCTGCACTTTTGCTTCTCTTGCCCCATATGCAGTCAAAGCATTCCACGTTCTCAGTTTCCATCCTTTCCTTAGACCTCTGCCATTTTATGTGCTTGCTCAAGACTTATTAAAGTGTTTTCTAAGACTTTATGCTTCGTTGAGAAGAAAAAGCCTGGAAATCCAAGCAATATTACTTTAATATGACCCCACTCCTTCAGCCTGCCCAGGTTTTCACAGTCAGCAGAGCTTTTGGAGTCACGCATGTATCCAAGGAATTCTGTTATGTCAAGATCCAGGCAACTCTAGCCAGAGTGGGTGTGCTAAACCATTGCCTAATTTCTGTAGCACTGTAGATCTGGGGGTTGTTTTGTGCAATACTTACAGGGCGAGGGGGGAATGTTTGAGAAATTTAAATATTTTAAGTGAATTTATCATATTGCTGCCATTTTATACGATTTGCCTCCTACTGTGCCTCTGCCAGTCCCATCAAAAGAAAAACATACATCTTTATGGTCTCTTCACCACTGACCCACTGATACTACTAATGGTAGATTTTATGTTATTATTAATTTATTTTATACACTAATACATTTTTCAAAAGGAGCCTTTAAAATTGTGGGGCTCAGTGGTAGCTCAAAATTGCAGCATTCAGAACTTGTGATTTAACTTGTCTTTGCTCAACCTTCCGTTACAACAAACTGCCTTTGTGGTAAAAATTACCAACCCAAAAGGAGCGCTTTGAAGCTTGGTTGGCTTCTGCCTGCTTTGCAAAACCTTGCGTTGACGGCAAACAACATCGAATTGCAGAGGTTTCTTTATTGGTGTTGCTGTGACAGTGCAATGTGCAAGCAGTAGTTTTGCTGTCTGGGGATATCAACTTGTTTGGTTTATCGACTCTAAGAAGGACGGCCAACAGGAAGGGCATGGGTAGCTGTATCCCTACAGATTATTATTTCAACAACAACAAAACCCGCATCGCTAAACTCTAAATAAGTAAAACTTAAACCAGTAAACAATATGACATTTTGCTTTCTGACCTCTCGCTTGGTTGTTAGGAGGGTGCTATACAGGTGAAGTTCTGTTTCACAGGAGGACAGCCAAAATAAAGTGCTAATCTAACTCACATTTGCCCCAAACAGTACATTTGTGCTCACACACACACACATATTTATGTATGTTCTTCATCTACAGAAGTGTTAGTTTGGCTCAAGGTCTATGTCTTTGCTTGCAAATATGTATGATATCTTTCCGCATAAAGAGAGCAGTGTCCTCCAGGGGCGTGAGGATTTTTCTGACTTTCCTTTCCAGTTTTAAATAGACTATAGCTAAAAGGGGGTTTTGCTGTGTGAGTGGACACCGTCCATAGTTATCTAGGAGAAGAATGAGTCACGATGAAATCTTTGAAATCTTCAGGCTTCCAGTTAGATAGAAATTCATGGCTATGGCCTGAAAAAAGGATCAAGCAAAGGGGATTTAGCAAAAGAGTCTGGATGTGTCGTTCTTCTCCTTCAGGTGCCAGAGTACTAAGGCCAGAACGTAACATTTAGATCAGGTTCTTTAATGGATCTTAGATTCACCCGTCTGAGGTATGTCAGCAAAAATTCATTGATGACAGAGGAATGGCACAGGTTTGTAGGAACTGGGAGCGAGCCCGAAGCTTTCCTGTGGTGTAGGGACTCTTTTTTTTCAATTTATTACTATGGTGTTTATATTTATTGGGATCTTCTCGTTATGTCAACTGCATACGTTGTAAAACATTGCATCAGGGTTTTATATGCCAGAGATTGTAAAAGTGCACCCATATAGAATCATAGAATCATAGAATGGTTTAGGTTAGAAAGGACCTTGAAGATCATCGAGTTCCACCCCCCCTGCCATAGGCAGGGACACCTCCCACTAGACCAGGCTGCCCAAGGCCACGTCCAGCCTGGCCTTGAACACCTCCAGGATGGGGCCTCAACAACCTCTCTGGGCAACCTGGGCCAGTGCCTCACCACCCTCAAAGTGAAAAACTTCTTCCTAATGTTCAATCTAAACCTGCTCTCTTCCAGTTTGAAGCCATTCCCCCTCGTCCTATCACTACATGCCCTAGTAAAGAGCCCTTCCCCAGCTCTCCTGTAGGCCCCCTTTAGGGACTGGAAGGCCTCAATAAGATCTCCCCGGAGCCTTCTCTTCTCCAGGCTGAACAGCCCCAACTCTTTCAGCCTCTCCTCATAGGAGAGGTGCGCCAGAGCATAAGATATTACGGTGTAGATCTCTCCAGCTAACCCTAGGTGAGTTAGGCTGGGTACCAGAAGGGCATCGCTGCCTCAGCACTGTGCTGCACCCCTGCTAACAGCTTACTGCTCCGCAGAGCTAATTAGCTCCGTGGGAGCGCACAGGATACTGGCACTGGTACAAGCCAGCTTGTTCCCAGCTCTAGCTCAGGTAGTTCTGCGCAGCGTTTAATTTTGCTGTCTTTCTAAGTTAGCAACACTCGCTGGATTAGCCTTAGTGCCAAAGCCATGTAAATAACAGCCCCACTCCAAGAATACACTCAGTGCTATTGAGTGACATTTTTCTGCAGGATTTCTCCTATGAGCTGGTGAAGCAAAACAAATGTTAAGATATTCATATTAGTAAGTATATCGTGCCCTTAAAGAAGTCAGTTACTCCTTCTCCGATGAAGGCTGGCACTAACTGTGCTGATCTGTGGAATCTGAGTCATAGCTTAAAAAAACAACAGTCAGAAGAACTGTGTACCAAAGAACAAGCAACCAAGGAATAGCAAATATTCCTTGGATTCCTTTTGAGCCAGGTTTTATGAAAGTTTGTTGCCTTTTTGTCTGCTATTTCAAGCTGCACAGTTACTCTCTGTACCTACGTGTCTGACATTTTGTTAGGTGCTTCTGAGTAAAACGCTCCAGAAGCATTTAAATTTGTATCAATAACGAAGAGCTTTCATTCCTTCTCAGTCAATGTTGGCATATGCAAAGCAAATTGAAAGCTATGATCAACATAATAAACTGCAACATCTATCTATCTCTTCCAGTCAGCCATTACCTTGCTATTTTTTTATTCACTTTAGATAAACAATCTACAATGTGTTTACTGAGGCTTGTACTGATATCCCTCAATGGTATAGGCGAGTCTCCTTTTATTCCGGCAGACACAGAGAATAAGCCCACGGTGCACAGTGCGTGCAAACCCCTTTGAAACCTAAGATTATTTGTTCTCTGACTGTTCTAAGGTAATTAAGGAGCATTGCATGTTTCTCAATTAATGATTCCTCATTCAGCTGGGGATCTTTGATGCTAATTTGTTTTAATCAGGACAGAGACTGCTAAAAAACTAAACAATTCAGTGAAGAGGAACTAGGAATTTTTAATCAAGTGGAAAAGATCTAAATGCTATGAGGGACACATCCATCATAAGTTTTCACTTCTTGTTCATTTAACTTCGTTCTTTCAGGTCTCATAAAACACTGCGTTAATCAATGAAAGAAAGTTTGTTAAAATGAAGAACGTGCAGTATTTTTTCCTCCAGCTCATATGAACATTTGTGCAAAAACGTAGAGCTGGCACAAAACCCATGACATTAAAAAGCATTCACCGCTGGTTCTTAGTTACGCGCTAACGTTATAGTTTTGTGTTTTGTCAACCATCATATAGAAAGTTGTCAATAATTGTGGTGTTAATATGCTAGGCAGTCACTGGGAAAGAATGCTGGTTTTGTGGGGGATAGGATGCTCTCCATTTAAATGTTAATTTTTTAATTATTTTGGTATCACACTACATGCATACATTGGGCAAAGGGACCTTCTGTTTTCTTCTGCACATGCAACTACTATTTCAAATGCAGCAGCTCATGCTACATGAAATCACATGGTTTCCGAGTAGACCATGTATATGCTTGATAAAATGGTGTTTTATTCCTAAGTACATTTATTTATAGCACTGAAGCAAAAACACTTCACAGTTCTGCCTCCTCCAGCTGCTTTACCACGATAGACTTCGTGTCTTCCACCATGCAAATAGTACCAACGTGTATCTTCTACTCCCATGGTTTCAACAGAGGGGGGGTGCTCCCAAGCCTTGGCTTCCAGGGGTCTTCAGCCATCTGGCAGTGTTAAAGCCATGAAGGACACCTAAATCCAAAAAATAGATCTTCCTGTATGTGCATTAGTTTGGTACCTGTTCAATTAAAGGCAAATTGTAGGTGCTAAGGAATTTCCAGATCAGAAGAAGAGGCACTTAATAGCTTTGAGGTTTTTAGTGTTAGGAAACATTCTCAGATTGCAAATTCTCATGTGACCTCCAGCGTCTTCCCAATTACTGCTTTTAATGCATAACTTCTGCTTTGGACCGATACCTAACGTCTAGTTCCGAATCGGTTCCTGGCGAAGTGCTGTATACTAAGCTCTAAACAACACCAAAAATATGCAGAGAGCCCAGATGGCTTCCTGCCACCTTGCCCTTCTTTCTTTATGACTGTGAACCACTGTGTTTATTTTGTAGTTCAAGAGTCCAAATCAACAGAAAAATCCCGCTAATAAATTCCTAATGTCCTATCTTAAGGATGAACTTTATGTAATATAACAGCAGCAAACTCTCAATTTTTTATAGGGTTTTTTTATAAGCAAGCTTAAATACATCACAGCTAAAAGTAGAATTCTATATGTTAAATGATTCCTGTACAAATGGAAGCACAGCTGTTTAAGAGTTTTCTATAGAAGATGGCTTTTTTTCACTCAAAAGCCATCCGTACACTGTGAAACACAGTTCAGATGCTTGAACTTATGCTAATTGAAAGATCAACATTTGTCTTTCTTCAGTGAGTCCCCTGCTCTTTTCGTCTTCGAGATGGCTCTCCCATGTGCAAAAAATGAGCTGTAATTATGCCCAGCTCAAGGCAATCTCAGGATCTAAAATATCCTGCCAACCAGTGTGTTCTCAATCTGCCTTGTTAGTTCACAAAATTGTGCATGTGCCTTTGCTACAGTCTCAAACCTGATAATGTCACATCATTGGGACAGGAAGCATTCTCTGATCTTATCTGAAGTGACACTTGCAATTTCAAGTTCTAGCTTGATGAGATCACATTGTCAGGGCTCCACGTAAGTGTGATCTTTCCTGATTTGCAATTGTATCTGTTTTGAACGATCTTTACACTGTTCAAGCAAAAACATATGATAATATATTTTGTCAGATGCAGGGATAATGAAAGGGTGATTTCATGTTTCCACTTTTAGAAAATCCAGTTCATGTGACTAAACTCAGGCAGTTTTCCTACCAGTTCCACCCCGTCTGGGTAATTCTATTTGCACCTGGAAACTCTAGTACCTGCAAAATATGAGCATGTCAAGGTAGCTCATCCCCTTCATAAAACAGATAAGCCTTATTACCTTTAATCCTCTATTAATTCTGTGAAGCTCAGGGCTATAAAATGGTTTGCACATGCTAGAGTTTTTAAAACGTATATTATGCCTTAAGTAAAAATATTTAACATGGTAAAAGCTTGTAAAGTTGACGAACGCTTAAATACCGACATTGAGTTATTGGCAGTAAGAAAGTCTGTAATATTTAAAACCAGGAGACTCTGAAGTCACATTTCAAATGTTTTTATTCACGATATTAATTTTCTTCAGATGTACAGCATACGGGAAGCAAAGAGCTGTTGCAAATGCAATATTTCCCTTTTTACCACATAGATTACTGAATCCTGTAACACCAAGTGAAAACAGAGGAGGGAAGAAATACTGCATATAGGTAACCTGTTAAGACTTCAGGAGTTTCTGAACAAAACTATGGTGGTAAGGTACAAAGACTTAGACCTTCAACACCCGTTTAATGTGCATTGTGACAGAGCCCTACATCAATGCGGATGACCAAGACAAAGAACTAGTTTTGACCTCTCTTTTAACAATAACATGATGGCACATTTATTTGTCTGGATTGTGGCATACAGATCATAGTAACAAGCAAGACAAACCGTAGCTATTTGACTAAACTACTGCAAAGACAAAAAGTGAAAAAGTATATATTTGTCCATTTAAAGTGCCAAAAATAGAAGGCTATAAGAATCTAGAGTATTTGACGTTCTTGAATAATAAGGTGAGACTGGAGTCATGGTCCTGGAAGGATGGAGGAGTGGAAATAGAGGACTTTCTTGGCAAGCGGTTTTGAAATCCATACAAAGCCTTTGACGATTATTTTTTTCAGTTGACTATTATTCCTACATAGTCATGTCCAAGCCAGAGGGAACACGATTTATTAGTTATTCCCATATTGCAATAATGATTGTATCCCTCCTACTACAAGATTAGATAAATAAACAGTTTTGTTGTATATCACATAGTGATATATGACCCAGATAAATCACTAAAAATTAAACCTAAAGTGTTACATTTGGCCTGACTAACCCTAGACAAATACTATTTCTTTAATAATGAATCCAAGCCCAAAATGCATTGTATTGTAAGGGAAGTGACAGTTCTGCCAAAACCCTACATAACTTGCAAGATGCAGGCTCATGTGAGATTACTGTGTACTGTGCTGACTAAGAAAAAGAAAGGACAGAATTAGGTTATTATGATGCTACCATATATATTAGGCCATTGCAGTGATGAGAGATGCATATATAGCGCTGCCTCTGTGCATCCCTTCCAGAGTAAAAGCACTCTCCAAGTTTTGATTGTATTTTGGGGACAAAGTAGGCAGATGCCTCTCTCTATCCAATACATAGGACATTAAAAGTTCTTTTACTGAACAATATTACGTAGTATTTATCGCAAAGCTCCTTGGATTAATACATTTGAAGGAGAAAGCTGTCCTGCATTATTTCTCAAGGACTGGATTTCTTCTAGTTGCACAATGTGGTTTTGTATTTATTCCCATGCTGATGTTCAAACTTTATGACTGGATAGTCTAAAATGTTATTAGATGGCAACAATAGCTTCCAATCTATTGCCTGGTCAGCTAGATTTTTATTGTCTAAAACAGCTTAACCTTTCCCTACCTTTTTATAGTGTATATAGAGCTTATTCCAAACGCCTTTATGCTTTGATGGAAAGATGTATTTAGTAGATAGATTTCAAAAGTGCTGTGATTGAAAATCTGCATCCTATGGAGACATTTGCAGTAGTCTGTTCTTGGTCTAATGCTAGTTATTCTTTAGCAATGATCTGGAAGAAAATAGACAATCTCTGCTGGTAAATATTGCAGATGACATAAAAATTAGTGGAGTGGTAAATAATGACAGGACAGATCATTTCTATATTCTGGATTTGCATCATTCTGTAAAGTGAGCTCATCTGAACAACATGCATTTTAATACAGTCAAATACAGTGTCATATGCCTGGGAACAAAGAATGCCAATCACACGTACAGAATAGCAGAAAAGTACCCTTGAAATACAGTGGTACTGATGAAGATATAGTTTGTGATAGGTAACGTCTGACTATGAGCTTCCTGGTTGATATAATGTCTAAGGAAAAAACATTATCTTTGCACAGGTAAGCACTGAATGTCAGGCAGGAGGGAGATGAGTTCATGGTATGGCTGAGGTAATTGCTAGCATTCTCTGTCCAGATCCTCTTTTCACCCATTAAGAAAAATCTGAAACACAGGAAAGATTGAGAGGAACAACAGAATGATGCTGAGCCTGTGGAAAAAAGTTCCAATGACGTGTGATTTAATAAAATTAATCTACCTAATTTATGTAAGAATAGGTTAATAGGTGAACTGATACCAGCCCTAAACATCTACATAAAATACTTATTTTATGATTGTGAAGAAGTGTGAATCATAGAATAGTTTGTGTTGGAAGGGACCTTTAAAGGTCAACTAGTTCAACCCCCCTGCAATAAGCAGGGACATCTTCAACTGGAACAGGTCACTCAGAGCCCCGTCCAACCTGACTTTGAATGTTTCCAGGGATGGGGCATCGACCACCTGTCTGGGCAACCTGGGCCAGTGCTTCACCATGCTCAGCGTAAAAAATTTCCTCCTTATGTCTAGCCTGATTCTACCCTGTTTTAGTTATCGCCTGAGGCCCTATTAAAAAGTGTGTCCTCATCTTATAAGCCCCCTTTAAGTATTGAAAGGCTGCAATAAGGTATCCCTGGTGCCTTCTCTTCTCCAGGCTGAACAATCCAAACTGTCTCAGCCTGTCTTCATAGCAGAGGTGCTCCAGCCCTCTGATCATCTTTGTGGCCTCCTCTGGACCTGCTCCAACAGGTCCATGTCTTTCCTGTGCTGAGGGCCCCAGAGCTGGATGCAGTACTCCAGGTGGGGTCTCACAAGCATGGAGCAGAGGGGCAGAATCACCTCCCTCGACCTGCTGGCCATGCTTCTTCTGATGCAGCCCAGGATGTGGTTGGTGTGAGCGCACATTGTCAGCTCATGTCCACCTTTTCTTCCACCAGTTCTGCCAAGTCTTTCTCCTCAGGGCTGCTCTCAATCCATTCTCCGCCCAGCCCATATTTGTGCTTGGGATGGCCCCAACCCAGGTGCTGGAGCTTGCACTTGGCCTTGTTGAACCTCATGAGGTTTGCATGGGCCCACTTCTCGAGCATGTCCAGGTCCCTCTGGATGACACCCTGTTCCTCAGGCATCAGCATGAATGTATCACTAAAAAGGGTAACAGCGTCTAGTAGATGGAAGCTGGAGCTAAATAAATATGGATTTAAAATAAAACACACAATGTTTTAAAACGGAGGGTAATTGATTACCAGAACAATTTATCTAGCATCAGAATGTATTTTTCCCCTCTGATTATCTTTTTGAAAAGGGTACTATTGTTTAAGCAGAAGTTAATTTAAAATAGATTATCGTAACAATCCCTTTGGTTTTACGATCCATTAAAGAGACATTACAAATCTCCAAATATGACCCAGAATGCAGATTTTTGTTTGAAGAAGAAAATGTTTACAAAATGAAAGACCTATAGGAATATGTGCTTGATTCATCTTAAGACTCCAAGAGAAGTGTTTAAAAGAAATAAGAAACCTCCAGTGATAGCTGCAACCCAAATATTACGCATCAGAATTTAACAGGGAAAGCGGAAAAGCAGTGACATGACTTTCTGTTAACTGTCTAAGCTGTCCCAAAATGCTGAAGGGAAATAACAAACCGGGAAGGTACGGCACTAAGAATTGAATGCAGTCATAGCATAATTATGGGCATATTGCTTATGATACATCTTGTTTATTGCCCTTCTTAACTTGCCACTGACTTTCTCTTTTTACCACGGAAATGTAGCCAAGACTGTGACATAAAAATATAGCCATTAAATGAAAGAGCTTTGATGAGACATTTTTGAAATATTGGTATCGCTGCTCTATATTTCTGTGGCTTGTCATGTGAGAGAAATGAAGAAAAATATTAGTGAGGCATTAGAAAATGTTTGACTCTCTAGTAATGCTCTGTACTAAGTCATGCGAAAGAACTGCTCCCATCGCTGAAGACACACAAGGTAAAAGGTATTAGTATGATAATGACACCAGGAAGGGTCAAAGGATGAAGAAGTAATGAGAACAGACATGTCAGAAGGATGAATCGGTGTGGTCATTAATTTCAGTTGAAGGGGCAAAAATGTAGATTCTGGCAAGATTTAGAGGACAAGTAGAGGCTGAATATGATGCAATAGCTATAGGACAGACGAGAGTAGAACACATTTGGATACAGCAAGAGAGAAGAGAAACACTCTCCCTGCATGTAGCATTTATTCTTTTTTACAGGGTAACACCTCATTCTGCTGCAGGATGAGCTCAGGGACAGAAAAGGAAAGAGAGCTGCCAAAAGGCAGACTGCTTTTGTCTACCAGGTATAGCTTTTCAAAAACTGCTCACCTCAGTTGATTCAGGGTAGCATCCGTTTCAGAGCAAATGATGGTAAATGCAATGACTGAACTACTTGTGAAAGAAAGTGCTTAAGTACAGAAACTCGTGGAAGATAAATTTCCCAGACTCAAGAACAGGAGCAGCAGCAAGAGGGAGTTTATCATTTCATACCTCTCCTCTTACTGTCGAGCCATTATTAACACTGCTAGGGAACAAGAACGTATATAAACTGGGGGCAAGGATCTCAGCAGGGTACCATCGCAACAGCCCTGAATTCCTAGTGAGTGCATATGTTGGTTTTATAGCATTGATATGCGTGATACTCACCTAATTATTTTTCTGGCTGAATACCTACAGGAATGTAGCAATCCTAGGAATGCAGTGAAGATGAGAGGATATGTATATATATTTTAATGGCAAGGTCTTGAGCACTGATGTAATAGAAATAATTATCCAAATACCTTTGACATTCTGATCAAACACACTCAAAAGCAAAGAGTTCAGTTATTTAGTTTAAGCTCCCACATTTCAATTAACGTTCAAAGAAATCTTTCCTTCTAGGATGAACAGAAATCAGTTATTGATATAATTATACCAATGAGGAGAAAAAACATAAAATACTAGTTTTACCAACTGGTACTAGGAACCTATTTGTTTTCAATTTCCCATTAAATGCTTTTTCTTTTTCTATTTGCCAGGGCCTCTGTTCAGCCAAACATTTAAATGTTTGAGGTAACTTATTCTACTCCATGAAACACACAGTTTCATACTTACCCATATGTCCCGTTGACATTAAGCACATACTTAAAGTTAAGCACACAATTAAAGGCTTAGCTGAACTGGAGACTAAGCTCTTTATAAAAGAAGTTAGTTACAAAGAGACCATGAGCAGGGGTTCATTTCTACTTAGTTGCGCTTTACAGCTAGATCTGTGTTTAAAGAGTGTAGTGTCTAGAAAGAAATAGTTAATCCTAATTCCTCTTGCAGGAGTCTCTAGACAGAGCCAGCTGCAAAGGAAGACTGAGTGGAAAATTAGGATTTTAGGACTGGCACATCAAGGACCATCAGTTCTAGTCACCCAATTACTTTAGACCATGTTGTCTAACCCTTGTTAGTTCTTCTTTGGGTCTGATGGCCAGATGGATCCAGAACTGAGGAACCATTGCCAGCTGCCTGCCTGGTTACCTGGGCCAAAAAAAAGTCTTTGGTGGCATTTTATAGAAGCTGATATTTCTGGAAAAGATGTCACAGTAGTGTACAATCAGGAAAGTAAAGCAATGTAATATGCATCCTTTTAGACTGCGAAATCTTCTGCTGACTTCCATCTTACACTGCTCTCTCACTTCTCAGAGTTCTTATGTAGACTTAGATGTGATGCAGACCCATCACCACGGTTAGACAGTAAAGTTCATAATTTTAGAGGATCAAACTGTTGTTTCAGTTCTTGAAAAGTTTTTGGAAGAGATGGTGGTTTTCCTTTTTGAATTGTCAGGCACTTTTATCCTAAATTCCCTAAACCATAGACTGATATCTGAGTGTATGTATGTGTTATCTTCAGACCTCATGCCATTCTCATAACCATTTATGATTACTGTTATTAATTTTTGTCACATGTCATGGTTTGCGTTTCATATCACCTCCAACCCCTTTCTTGTAATAAACAGCGTTACTTACACATGCTTATCTAATTTGATAAACAAAAGATTCCAAGAGAATCTTTATGCTACAGTTGGATTCAGATAAATATTCTTTTCAGCACTGCTGTGAGTACAAGCGACATTTTTGAACCAAAACTTAATAGAGAGCGACTGGAATAGCTGAGTCCTGATTTTTTGTGGAGATAAAATGAAACTTCAGTCTTCAGACAGTCCTATCATTGATTTTAGTCTTTTATCTCCCATGAAAACATCCCCCTCAAATATCATTTAGCTGTGGATTTAGCAAAAACAGAAAGCAGATTTTGTCTGTTTTCAAGCTACCCCGGTAATACAGTTATCTGACTTTATTAGGGCATACAGATGCTGGTTGGAGAGCAAACCCACTTCTAAGCTTATTTAACCCATTTCTTACCCTGACAGAAAGAAATATATTTAGTCTGTAACCTTGGCAAGTCGCATAGAAAGAACAAAACAGAGGGCAAAAAAGAGCAAGCGGAATAATAAGTGGAATGAGGTGTCCTGGCTGAGCCATAGTCCAAAACGCTGGGATGTGTGTCATTGTGGCCTTGCTGCTGACCACGTAGTACAGTTCTTCCCTTCCTCCTGCCATCCATCCTCCTTACTGATCATGTTTACTTGAGCATAGCTGGTATTGCAAGCTTCATAGGGGCGTTTGATCACCTGTTTCCCATAAGTTGCCATGACTCATCAAGTCCACGGTCCTGCGATAGGCCGGTGCGTATGGCTACCAATGCACAGGACCACCTACAACTGGAACAGAAGAGCCAGGAGAGGAAGACTGCTAGCTCTCATCAGAAATGCTGTTGTCCTCGTTCCTCTGCTAACACATATTTACTCCTGTGGCCAGAAATGCTGTCCTCACCGAGGGCCGGTGTAGGTGTTCCTGTAGAGGTGCTGTGTGTTTACTGGCACACAGACCGGGCTGGCTTGTGCCCCTTGCACGATGACCTCTAGGACCCAGCTATCGTCGTGTCAGCCTGCTTCACCTGCATTCCTGTACCCTCTGGTCCTCCTCGTAAGTTAGTACGCTCTTGATAACCCTCAGGCTGTGCAAAATCTGAGGCAAAGTCGTGGAGCAAGGCTGTCATTCTCTGGTGAGTCCAATGGCATGCTCTGCTTGGCAGGAGTACAGCAATACATAATCTACTCATGCACTCTAATCCCCGTGCATGGTCAGGATGTACCACTTGTGAAACCATGGTCTAGGAGCACACCTTATCCTTAGGCTGAAAATGCTGTGGATAGTGACTGTGACCATGTGAAGCTTGTACCTGAGGCTGTTTCTGTGGGTACTTCCCCAGAAGTGCAATCAGTCTCTCAGAGGAGCCTGGACTGCCGCCTGTAAGCTGCCAGCGTGGCTGGTTTAGTATGGTGGAATCATCTTATTAAGAATGGGAAGAGTATGTCTCCTGCATGTTCCATGGAGTATATGAAGATGCATGCTGCTAATGGTGTGTGCTTTGATTGTGCAGACCTTATTAATCAGCCTTGTCAGATATATGGTGGTGGATATCAGGCATAAAAGCCTCAGAACATGGAACACGCAGATTTCACATACGGGTACCTTGGCCAGGCATTCTTCTTCCCTACCAAGGGCATACAGGCCAGAGTGCTTTCCAAAAACTTTATCCTGTTGAATAAGAGTGTGGGAAGTCAGAGATCTGAACCGCAAAAATGGGAGCGATACAACAGTGCTATGTGGGCAATAGCAGGTAACCTCTGCACTGCTGCGTGGGCTTGTAGGTCTGTTCCTGAAGGGTCTACCTGCAGGAGTGGACCTTCAACGTGCAGACTTTGTAGGTGCCTAGTTTCAGGAATGTGAGGAGATTCAAGCAGTGGAATGAATTTATGGATGCTCGGTATGATAACAAGGGAACAGGATAAAAGCTTCTCTCTAGTTCAAGATGAACACGGGAGGGAAGGAGGGAGGAAACAGAATTTGCTTATGAATGCATAGTAAAGCCTGAAGCAAGTGTACTGGATGAAGGAGCAGAGAATCTATTTGCATTAGCTTAGCTGTATGTGGTTATGTTTGTCTAGTAATTGGGCAACTAAAACCTTTGGGAAGTCTTTCCCTAAGAGCAAGTGAAATGAAAGGCAGTAGTTACAGAACGAATGTGTGCAGAGATGTGGAGAGGAGGAGGAGGAGGAGGAGGGTAGAGGTTGGGTTCGTCAGCGTTCTGCAGAGAGAGGTGGAAAACTGCTGCTCTTTGTTTAAATGTCTGATCCCACTGTGGAAATTCTTCAGTGCTATTAAAAAAATGCAGTGGGGACAGAATTTAATTGCCTAGTTACTGAAGAGGAGAAAATGGTGACTCTATTGGAAACAATTGTAATAAGGTGATAGCTCACGATCCTGCCACAGGCTTTTCTTTGGTAGGGTCCTGATCCTCAAAGTTGCTGAGTGCTAAGGCAATTCATACAGTGGGACTCCATATGGAAACAGATTGGAGGAGGTCAAGTTTTTCATGGTGACCTTTGCTACCACCACAAATCGGGTGGTGCCTCGGTGTAGCGCTCAGTACGGCCCACGGTGTCCATCTCCCCCTTGTCCCAGAGCTGCACTAGAGCCAGCTGGTAGAGTTGGCACATTCGCCTGCTTGCAAAAGGTAAAATGTTGAGGAAGCCAACTATTGCTTTCATTTTGATAAAAATTTGATGGTACATCCTGTGCCAATTGTAACAGAGCTCTTTTGCTGTCTCTCTCGGCACATGCGTCTCTTGCAAACCACTGCTTACTGCAACTCTCTTCAGAGTGCCTAGCAGCTGGTGCCGCGAACAAAGGGGCTCATTGAGCACTTCTTGGTGCTGGGCACTGCTCTGGTGGCTGGAGCTGAGAGAACCGCAAGATGATTCAGTGTTTGTTGATCCCCCCTTCTTGCGCTCCACGCTCTGTCCTGAGCTTGAACCCCGGCGTTCAGAGATGCAGTTCAGCTACCCCGGGACAGCTGCTGGTTGTAGCTTTGAACTGTTACAGTACATCACCCATGGATGATCCCCATGTCCCCATGGGGAGATATATATCCACATTTCTCGTCTCTCTCCTGTGCAGGCAGAGTGTGAGGACAGGGAGGAGCGAGAGCTGGGAGCGCAGCTCTCCCTCCCCTCCTTGCAGAGCACAGACTGCTTCTGGCTTGCCCGTGCCATTTTGCTTTGTTTTGTTTTGTTTTCCCCTCATCTAACCCCTTACAAAAAAAAATTACTGAAGAGCTCTAAATCCTAGGGGCAAACCATCCTGCTCAGTGCTTTGCTGCAGCCCTGCCATGTTTGCCTGGTGCAGAAAAGCCTATGTGCCACCCGAGCTGTGTGCAGTACATGACAGATCTCAGAGCTGTACAAGCTGATCATCCCGGGGACGGGAAAATAACAGCCGGGCAGTGAAGATCTCCGACAGTCGATACGGAACGCCAAAACTGGTAGCAGGAGAGTGTATGTGAAAGAAAGTCACATGTAAAATTTAATGTGTTTTTTTATTTTATTTTATTTAAAACTAGATATGCAGTTTCCATGGACACCCATTTTTATCTTATAGTGTTTCCTTTTATTAAATATGCATAACCAGGCTTGCTCAGGATGTGAAGTCTGGTGTTTGATTTTCTTTACATTGTCACTAGGGAATTACTAATAGGCAAGCAGATTTCTGAAGACATTTAGGACAGTTTTACCTTCCTGCTATCAAAGATGGCTTAACCCTTGGGAAGCTAGCCAGATACAGGGAACGGACAAAGAACACAGGGAAGGCAAACTCCTGTATGCAGTGTGAAAGGCTCATCTTCCCCTAGCATGGCCCATTGTTCCACTGGATTGGTCTTTTCTTTCAGCAGGCTTTCCCACCGGCTAGTCCCTCTCATTTTGCCTTTTTCCTTAGCTTTGATAGCAGCAAATAGTTATTACTGATAAAATCTGACTGCCATGGGAGGTGTTGGCCGTGGGACTCGAAAACTCACGGCTGCATGAGGAATGGGTATGTGAAGCAAGTAAGCTCTGTGTTTAAGGGGGGAGGACTTGGGGTTTTTTTTTAGTTGTTTTATTTTGGAGACATCTTGGTTTAGAAGAAGAACCTTTAAAAACAGAAAAGGCCTCATCTGCTTTTTAGGATAGCCTGGGAGGTACAGTGTTGTCTTACGAAGGTGTCCTACTTCAGAAAGCCTAAGCAGTGAGTTACACTGAACTCAATACAGTGCCTAACCAAAGAGAAAAAGTAGGTGTGTAGGGGGGTGGGGTGCAGTCTTTTTTTGAGTTTTCTTAAATTCTAGTGCAGAATTATTTCTTTTGGCTTGCTGATGAGAAGGAATTATAGGTGGCAGGAGGTCTTCTGAAGTTTTCCTTCTGTTTTCCAGTTAGCACCAAAGCTCGGTGTTCTGAATATCTTCAACTTATGGCACAGCACTCTTAAATGATCTGACCTTCACTTAGCTTATGCCACAGACGAGTGGTTATGAAAAGCTATCTTGCCCATATGGAAACTTAGTTCTGGCCTCAGAGGAGGGGGGAAAGCAAAGAATAGCTAAAATATCTTGATTCACATGATGGTATTTTATATACTTCTTTAAAGCCAAAGAAGATGCAGAAAAAAATGGTCATGTTGTTCTCTTTCTTTTTTTTTTCTTTTTTAAATCCAGATCCCTTCTTTAAATTAATTTCTGCTTTGATGTTCAGGAACAACAACCCGTGCCAAATTCAGCGAGTTTATTAAAAGCTATTGATCCCACATTGTTCTGTGTTCAGGTCCCCACCTGGTCATCTGGTTCAGATTCATACTGCTTTTTACATTATTGCAGCCTTCTGGAATCAGGGAACATATATTTCTCTGCCAGGTTTAATGGTGAAAACGTTGTCAGTGTCTCACTGATGTGCCATTTAGAAGAGAGAAGGTGAAAAATTCAGAATTATTCTATCAACTTCACTTTATTCTTCCTATTAGAAAGAAAGACTATAGGGAAGATTCCCCACAAATGTCATCACTTATATCTGCCTATACTGCAAAGTCTTCTGCCTGAAAGCTCTCATGGACTTTTTATCCATTAGCCCCTTCTTTATCAGGTCCATTTTATATTATCTCGGACACTGTGCTGAGCAGCAACCTATGAAAGCCAAGAAGCACAGCAAAGGGCAGGTGGCATAGAGGCTGATGCGGAAGGAGGTGACTCATTTGGCATTTCATCCTGATCAGATTACTACATTTAATTTAGACATTGGAATCTGACGTCTTCTGACACTTCTCATGGCAGACAGGAGGAGAGGTGGATGTGGGGAGAAAATGCTGTACAACGCAGCAGGGCAAGAAAGATTTGTTGCCGTTCTTTTGTATTGTTACACTGGAAAATACAAAATAATTGCTTCCTAGCACAGGTAGAGGGTCCCTTGGCTGTGACTAGGAGGCAGGTTACACTGAGCTCCATGCATGTCCTTTCTGGCAGAGGAGATCAGGCCTGAAAATGCATTTACGGAGACTGCATAACTCTGCCTTCATGAAAGGCATGGATAAAGCGATCTGAGTTATAAGAGGCCCTGGTGGCCTCAGTTCCTTCTCTCTTACATAGCAAGTACAGGATCCTGGCGAAAGTCTGTGGTCTGACCAGCTGTATGGCCACATGCCTTAAAGTCCTGCTATTAATCAGTGTTAGTTTATAGCCTAAATGTGAGTCAGGTAGTTCTTCAATTAGGCAGAAATGGATTTTGTGTGGTGAAATCTTGAAATCCTTATCCCGGTGCTACTGATGAGAGCGTGAAAAGGACTTAGAGAGGTGTGTTTTTATCCCTTTCTCTGTGCCTAGGTAAATGCACACACCTGGCGCTTACCTGCCTCAGGGAGCTCCCTCGAGCATCCTCCTCTTACCATCGCTGTCCCGCTGTCTTGTGGGAGGCAAGGAATCAGAATTACCGATTAACATTGTTTCACTAAAGTGCCTTTAGAAGAGATTTTTTTTAGCTGAAGCCTCTCCAGTGATAATGATTTCCAGCAGGGCTGACTGCCCAGAAGGGCTAGTGATAACCTGCTGCCAAAGTACTAAGCAATGCTTCGATTAGCGCAGCTCGCTGCAATATGTTCAATTTGCACTTAGTGTAGACACAGTCCTGAGTTACTTTTCACACCAATCTTCTTTGGCATGGAAGGGTAGTAGTGAGCTGCATCGCTTAAGGCATGCAGGCAAGGTAATACATGTAGGTTTGGTGACAAACAGGGATCTGTATCAATGCCCCTACTCTGAGAAGGTGGTCTATGGTCTACAGCTGCCCGTGCTGCGTGTGATCAGTCAGCCCTAATGCTGAACTCTGCAGATTAATGTGTTGCTCTTCTCCCATTATATCCCTTCTCCATGGGGCAGTCTATCTCTTGCATCAGTAATGACCAGCTGCAGAGCCTCAGGGTTTTCTCTAGCTACTTTTAACTGATCTAGCAATTCTTATTTTTTCCGAGCTCTGCCCTTTCCTTGATTGGTAAATTCCCCAATGGCTTTAATCAAGCTGTGTTGAGCCTAGCAGCTCTGGCAAGTTTTCTTTTGTTTTAATAAAAGGTGAGTTTGTTCCCCAGGCAGGTTCTGCCAGCTCAATTTCAACTATTGCACATTTGTCTTTAAAAAGGGGGCCTCCCATCTCACAACCATAGGCAATACAATATCCTAGGTGAACTCCTGCAACCTGCCTTTTCCCCTTCAGAGGAAAAAGGGATTTTTCCCTCCCGCTTCACTGAGGTCAGTGTTTTGCCCAGTGCATTCTTCATTCACAGCCTCAGGCTAATGGACCCAAAAGATTTAGTTGTGTAGCTGATGTTCAGCCCAGCCTCAGACATCAGGTGGCCACTTGGGCTCTCCAGAAATGTCCTTAATTAATATTCTGATAATAAGAATAATGTTTGAACCTGCAAAGGCAAAGTTAAGCATCCCTGAGATCTCACTGCCTCACTGCCTGTCTCAGTTCTCAGCCTCTCCCTTTTTCAGTCATCTGATAAAAGCTGGGAGAAATGTTTCAAGTTAACAGACTCCGGAAAATTGCACCTAAAACAGAAGAGAAAAACTGCTTATCATTTTGGTCAACGTAGGTGAGTGGATTTATTATTATTATTTCAAGCTGTTCTTGAGATATTACCTTTGCAGCAGCTCCTAATATTTACAAGCACACACGCTGGTTATGGAACTGGAGGGCAGGTGTGGGGAATCCCAGTTAACTCATGAAGACTGAGAAGCTGAAGTAATATAGACTGTCTCTATGAGTATCTGAGTATCCCTGTAACTTGTCCTAGTGTTCCACCTAGGATAGGTTGTTCCTTCTGCCGAGGTTGTTTTAAAAACTATTCTCAGATATTTATTTTTTTTCTGAGCTTCCAGCTGACAGTAAAGCCAGAAAATTCAAAGGTAAGGCTAATTTATCAGGAATACTTCCAAAATGTAGACCCTAGAAGTGTGCAAATTGCTATTAAAGGCATCTCTGTAATGCATCTAGCCCTGTATAAATAGGAGTGCAGTGAAAAGTCAAGATGAGTGCAATTTAGGGCTGTTTCAGGCAGGAGAAATCGAAATTGAAATATTGAACCAAATGGTATGAGACATCATCAAAATTTGCAGAATGCAGTAATTTATTTGGTTCTTTGGCATATAAACCAAAATCTGTCATTCTTTAAGCACTGATTACAAAAAGCAGGTGATGGCTAATTAACAAAGGTAAGAGGGTATTAGATACCATCCTCCTGTCATTCAGTAGGTCATTGATTAGAAATAATCACCACAAGATGGAGATCCAGATTTACCTCCTTTCCTGCCTGATGGAGATAGAAACCACCTCCCCACCTCCCAGGAGAAGCAGCTGTTGGATGCCATGTGCTGAGCCTGCCCCACTTGTGTAAAACACTTCAGTGCTCCTCGGAAGGGTGAGGAATGAAGAGGGAAGGTGTGAACTTCAGGTTAGGATTTTCAGCCGGGATATGGAACTGCCTCGCAGGTCCCTCTCCAATTAACGTATGCATGGACAGTGCCAGAGGACAAACTACTTCATATCCCAGGAGGGATGTTTGAACCCTTAAAGCAAGGTCATGCCAGGATGGGCTGGATCAGATCCTGTACGCGTTTCTCTGATGCATCGCTGCAGTTCCAGATATGCAATTCAAGCAAGAGAGCCCAAATTTCATGTTGCTCACCATTCTCTAATGTCTTGCTAGGTGGGAAGGCAGGGAAATGAGGGAACAGCTGCAATGGTCCATCTTGGCTGAAAAGAGAACATGCAAATCCTGGCAGGGTGAGAGATGGCATACTGCTTTCTGCTGGACCTCAGTGAAAATTAATTGAGTGGGTCTGCATTAAACTGATGGGTAAAAGGTAACAAAACCATCTACCATTTCTTCTGAGAGTTCTGGCTCAATATTTTTTTCTCAGATGGAACCATTAGGAAATTTGACCTGAATTCAGAAATAGTTTCTAGGCCATGGAGAATACGTTTTTTGGTGACTTATTATTGACTGAAAAAAAAAATGTTTACCCAGCACCACAGCAATATAAATAGCTTTTATCTCCATTACAAACAAGCTTATTTTATCTATCAGTAATGTACTTTAAATCTCATATTTCTGTTACAAATGGGTTTGTTTTACTGGCGACTTACTTTAAATCTTGTAGTAGAGTTCTGCCAACCCTGATTTTCTTTATGGCCAGACGCAGACCAAAGAAAAGTAGGTGCCACACACTCCACATTCACAATCAGGAAAACAGTGGGCTTGGTAAGCTCTCCTTCCCCGTCCAGACTTTGTACAGAACAGAAAGAGAGGAAGGTATTGGGGCAATTCCTGAGGCTTTCCAGTCATGGAGGAGGGAGAGCTGGTTAAGTTTGGGATTCCTGCAAACAGTGAGTGAGACATGGAGGAGCTCATGCCGAAGCCACCATGCGGGGCTCCAATGACTTTAATGCTCCCTCTGCGTGGACCACCAATTATACAAATGTCATTAGATATAGGACGCAGTATGTCTGTATAAATAAACCTCCCAGGCCCAGATCGGGAAATTATTGCACTTGCTTTCTGAACAGAACAAAGATTAGTGTGGTGATGAAGCTGTGCACTTAGCATTGAAGACATGAATGTATGAAGTCAATTATAAAAGGAAAGCTCTGTGGTGTGCAAATAATTGGTACAACTACAGTGGCTCTTCTGTGTGGAATATATCCTTAGAGTATTGCTGCAGCCTTCCTACACAACCCAAGAAAAGCAACTGATTAGAAAAAGTAAACACACCTTACAAAGTAAGTGTGAATGGAACAAAGATGGGGAGTTGGGGGTTAGCAGTGGGGTACGTATTAATTAATATTTTGAAAGCCCCAACTATGAATTTCCATACTTTGAGATATTTGAGGTTCTTTTAAGTACAGCCAGAACTCAGAATCCTCTGAGTCATTAATGGCTGTGGTGATCATTAGTGCTGGGCGCCCAGTGAGTGTTAGAAACCAATAAAGACACAGTTTATGTTCAGAAGCATTTACAATCTGAACTGAAACAGGGCACAGTGAGCAGAAATGATGAACAAACAAAATACAAGAGAGAGGTTGTTAAGTCAGAGTTTTGGTAGTGCTCCAACACTTCAATGAGACTATTTAAGTGTGCAGGTTGCTGTGGCTTTGCTGCATCACCCCTCTCCATCCCTTCTCCACGGTGCAGCTTGGCCAGAGGTAGTACCCAAAATTTCTCCTGCCAAATTTCAAGGGTGTGAAATTTAGGAAAAGTCACATAAGACGTAATAACATCGTGCCCTCAAATCTTTGAATCAGCTGATCAAATTCAGTCACTTAGGCCATGGTCATTTTAAGGTATACACAGCCAGTGAGAGAACAAGTTGTTTCAAAAGCTCTTGTGGGGGTTGATGCACATGAGTACCTCTCCTGGCAGCTTGGTGAGTCCAACACACTCTCCTCATCCTCTCCTATGTCTCTTGAGTGCCTGATTTCCCTCTCATCAGCCACTGAGGTAAGAGGGCTGCAGATAAGCAGGTTCTTGAGGGTGCTCCATCTGAGGTCTTCCCAGTGGGAATGCCCAGCAGCCAAGCACCAGATCTGGCCGTGAGAGTGCTCCAGCTCCTCTCAGGAGCCATGGTAGTGTCTGTGCCCCTCTGCAGAGCTACCTACTGGCTGAAGAGGAGGAGGATATTGCCTCCTGAGAACTGAGGGCTCCCCTGGTGTATCATTCATGGCGTTCCACGTTTGGGATGGAGGATTTCACTACCTAGATGAGATTTTGGGGAAGTCTTGGTGCTAAGCAGAGCAGTACTTAATTACAGCTATATCCAGAGAGTGTAAGTAAGTACCACATTCTGTGCTTCATCTGTTATGCGTTTCATTAACCGGCTAAGTATAAAATGGTTTAAAACCCAAAAAGACTCATATTAGCTCTTGCTTCAAGCAGCAGAGGAGCACAAGAAGTATTTAAACAGTGTTCAGTATCCAGTATTAAACTCCATTTAAATAGAATTCTGTGTCTAAATGCTAGGCAGCCTTTTCCACAGCCATTTAGGACTGAAGTGGGGCTAGCATAATACACAATTTATTTGTGCATTTATAAATTGTGTATGTACAAATACACAATTTATTTGTGCATTTATTTGGCTTAATTTGAAATCAAGCCAATATTAAAAAAGATTCAAATGACATTTCAAAGGAACTCTAGCTGCACACATAGTTGCTTGCACAGTGGATGGTCCATCTGGCAAGTCATTAGAAGGCTGGGGTAAAAGGAAAATGGGCACTGAATAACAAGATGGTATAAATTTTTTAGATATGGTGAACTATTGGTCCATTTTCTGACTGGGTTTTCCTCTCTCCCTCCTCCTTGTTATTAGGGTTTATAATTTTGTCCACTGTCATAGCCTTGAAGGGATATTCTGGAGCCTCTGGCATGTCTTGTTTTTTAGGTTTCATTCATTAACTCTCCTTCCTGCATTTAGCAGTGGGAGGGGGAAAGTCTGTCCTATTCCAGGCCAGAAGGAGGTGTTAGAGCTTGAATGGCTGCAGTGACATTTCCCATGTAACGTCTTGGCCACCTCCTCTTTGGTGGAAGATGGTGACCATGGAGGAGCCCCTGGGCTAGTTCCTACCACAGCTGATGACTTCTTTTCAGGAACAGAACCCGGGCAGGCTGAGGGGCTCTGGCGAGCTCTCCTGGCTCACAGGTAGCACAGCAGGATTTGGCCCACTTTTGCTGGGCCAGTAAGAAGCACCTTTCCCTGAGCTGCTCTAGTACTGTGGAGGTAAGAAGAGGTTACGAACAGGAGTGTTAATTCCCTGCACAGCATGGAAGCAACACTCAACATCTAGTTGCCAAGGAACAAAGTTCCTCCTAAGGAATAATGAACAATGGAGAAGCCAAAAATACTATTAGAAACTATTTGGCAACATACCATGTTTTTACTTTGTCTCAAGCCTTCATCTTAGGATTTCCTTGATAAAGGTGTAGAGCACAGGATAAAATGATAGAATGGGCAAAGAGTAGAGATCATTTGTTTCCAGTTCTATGTCACTGCTTTGCAGAGAGGACGTTCCTGCCAGGGGACATGTGCGTCGTTTTTCAAGTTCTGTGTCAATCTTCCAAAGAAGATATTTGTTGATCATGCTCAAGTTTATCTAGGGAGTATATCTATCTCAGCAGAGAGAAAAATAATTCATCTTTTAGATCTGCCAGGCAGAGCAAACATCTGTCCTTACAGTGAGGAAAAATGATAGGATGCGTATCCATATCCTCCGTGACAAGTAATCCCCAAGGAAGGGATGAGTCTCACTGTTAACATGATCTGCAGGAGAAACAGTGGGATGCAGCAGTAGCAAGAATCACTTTCCTAAACCAAAGAATATTTATCCCTAATACTTCTGATTTACACTGTGCCTCATTGCTGGGAGAATTTTACACCATCCCCAGAAAATCTTCGACCCTTTTTTGTCTGCATTACTGTTCAGATTTAAAGCAACGGGGTACATCTTGTCAGCGTGAGGTCTCATGAGCTGCATGAGACTACAGACTGGAAGAAGACAGTCCCAGTCATAGATTTTGGGCTTCCCAGTCTTATCAAGGTGTTTAGGACAATGGAATGTCTTTAAAAAAGTAAATCAGACCTTGAAGGAAGACAACAAAGCTTATCATGTCAAGTGGCAAAATACGGGAGGTAAAGGAATAGTGGCTATAGACTTTGGTGAAGACACGGAAAGGAAAAAGATAAAATGAATGACAATCAGGTTGTCATGTTTACAGTGTTATGACCTGTACAATCTTAATAGAGTTTAATAGAGTGGCAAAGCCATACCTTTGAAGCTGTTATTGGAATGGATATTGCCTTATGGGGTTAATTGAGAAAGGCCCAGAATTCTGTAAAATCTCAATAGTGCCATTTAAGTGGGTAAAATAAATAGTCATTGTTATGCTGACAGAACAAAACAATTAAAGCACTGGCTGTACTCACATACTATGTGCTGCATATTATCTTTAATATGTTTTCTTTATCCTCCCTGTGTGCTGGTGCTGTTAAAACATCTCTCTCCCACTTTCCTTGTCCTTTTTGTGACTGTAGACACTGTTTTCTCCTCCTTCCCCTTTCTCTACCCTCAGTGCTGCATTCTGCTCCCCCTTGCCTTTTGCCATAGACTATGCAGGGTGGTATGATTTGGAGCCCTAGGTACAAGAGAGTAGAAAGACAAGCAGCAGCACCTCTGGAAAGGTGCTGGAAAACCCTTTCGCCAAAGCTATTGGGATGTCATATTTATCATTGCTGGCTTTGAAAGTTTACAGCAGTTTGAGACAGAACTATTGATGCAAAACCTTTACTACAGGAGGAAGCTTTAAACTTGAGAAAATATGGGAACAAGTATGGCTATAATATTTTTGGAAGGAGTGGGGATGTTTGTGTTGCTTTTCTCAGCTGAATTTCAGTTTTGACTTTTTTTTCTCCTTATTGGGTCCATTCTGTTAATGCTTCCCTGGGATATACCTATAAAACTATAGTTCTTAAGGCTCATTAGCTATGTAGTCATATTAAGATTTCTGAGAACAAGTAACACATCCTTAAGGGCTCTTAAGTACACTAGCGATAACGATAACTGAAACAGCGAGAGATCTTTCCTTTCTTGGGTAAAATACTTCTGCAGGACAGTGCCACAGCCCTGGCTGTATTCCATCAGTCTCGTCTTCCCTGGCTCACTGTCATGGCTTGCTAGTCCGGAACAAAGCTCTCAGACATGTTGCAAGAAATAAAAAATCTTAGAGAGAAAGAGAGTTAATGACCACAGTCAGAACTATTAACATCAACCAAAGCCGAGTCAAAGGAACATGTGGCAGATCTACGCACTGGGCTCCCTTTGTGACTCTTTGATCCTGTGCAGCTGTAGAACAATTCAGCATAGCAACACCTCCTGTAAAACAGCTCAGTGACTGTGCTAATTGCTAAACTGAGGAAAAACAGCATTAAGTAACACGAGGGTGACCACACTGTTTCCGCCTTCAATCACTCAACAGCAGATCAAACACCGAGCTCTGCTGATGAAATGCAGTGAGAAGGAACAGCAGACCTGGAACTTGCGCTGTACTTTGAGCCTGAGGCTCATCTAATACACTGGGGGAAAGAAGTCAAGGATAACTTTAAAGCATTTTGGGTGTTTGGGGGACAACTTTGCTGCTCTTTCATCGGTGCAGAATAGGTACATATTCCTGATGAATGGGTCTGGAAGGAAGCAAGTGTCTGCCAAACCCTAAACGCACATCAGCCAGCCCCGGGTTTCTGACGAAGGACAGTCAGTGAGGAGCAATGAAAGCAGCTCGTCACAGATGGGACAACGCTTCTGGCCACAGGGAGTTTTCTGGGAATGTTTTTGGCCCTGCTGTAAGAATCCTCTAGGCAAACAAATGGACCTGAAAAGGTTTTAGCCTGTCTGAGAAATGGACTGGTAGGTGCTGAACTGAACTACACTGAAAAATGTAGTGGATCACCTATCGTGGATGTGGATACTTACTATTCAAAACACAGGGTGTTTTTCATTATGAAATTAAGGTAGGTTTGAACTACAGGAGCGGGATATTACCTCACGAGCTTTTTTTTTCCCTTGCAATAGGTGTTATACTATTTGCTATTTGCAGATCTGAAGCAGGCAGCCTTTTGTCAACTACAGTCGTTGCAGGTGTTTTCACCGTAAAGATCCAGGGAATGCAACAAGATGGAGATTAATTTGCAGGTCTTACCTAAAATAGCCCGGGCCATGTATTTTAAGCATTCCTTCCAGTGCAAGACAGTGATAAATTAGAAAACCCTGCCCCAGTAAGGCTTGTTAGTAAATCTGATACGCAGTGAGCTGACAACTCTGATGCATTGAGTTTCAAACCTGCTCTTTGGAAACCCTGCCTTCTGCCCACCTCCCACCCCATTGTTAGAAAGTATATCCATCACATTTTACATGGGATAGCTCAGATTGCTATCTGGATGATGGCAGCAACATTTTCTGCATTAGCAACTCTCTACAGATAATGTCTTGAGGATTGAGAGAGGGAGATTAAGTCTGAATAAATATCCCATGGTATTCATATTTAATCATTGTACTTAGGGACTGTCTAATCAGTCAAAGCAACAACTGTTACTGACATATAGGTTTCATAAAAATATGTACTAAACTGAAGCAATAAGCCTTGTCCCTTTACATTCACCTCGGGCCTGTAAGTGGCTCCCAGACAGAACAAACTGTGACCTTAGAAATAGAAACTGATGGTTGTAACGAAAGAGCCATGTTACCCAGGAATGACAAACAGTAACTTTGGACATATCTACATGGCTGGAGGTAGGGGGAAGGAGAAATTTTCCTTTGAGTAGCTTGGTGTGGCAAATAGTATACATTGGTAACCCTATTAGCTTACAAGTTTGGGACAGATTAAAGCTGTTAAACCCATGTACCCAAGTACACGTGTTTCAAGACCACCACCTTAGAGTCTCTTTCTCTAGAGTATTTTCCTCCTCTGGGAAGAAAGGGGGGAAACAGCAGAGGTAGAGGGGGGTGGTTTTGCAGAGACTAAAATGTTTCTGTTTCTCTGGGTGCAGAACTACAATACTTGGCAAAAGGCTGGGAAGTGGCATCTGGGGGAAGAAGGAAGGAGACAGTGAAAAAGGGCTGAGAGAGGGAGAGAGATGGGGATTTGAAAATTTCCAGAAGAGACAGAGCAGATATATTGCTGATGTGCCGTGAGTAGAGTGCACCATAACCAGTTCGGCTGAGGTGAGCTGGCATGTGCTTTCACAATGAAATTTGGCTCCTCCATCGCATGAAATATTCTCTGGTTGCTGCCCCATCATTTAACAGCGTGGCATTCTGCTTAGGACAGAGCAAGCTGTTCTGTACCTCTGAAGACAGTGAGTACGTGTAGTTATGTCTTGAATGTTTTCACTGTAGCAAATAATAGAAAGCCTCTCCACTGTAAGCATTAGCAATGCAATTTCATAACTATCTGTTCAGACAGTGCACAGGAGCTTGAAAAACAACTTGAGACACTTTATTCCCTCCGGGAAATGCCATCCGAGAATATGTTAATCTGACAAATATGCGAAAGGCTGTCCCCTATTGGTGAACCATGAAGAATACCACCTTCTTTTTTTTTTTGTATGTACGTGAGATGTGCTCCTCCCCGCCGAGAGTAGAACAATCCTCACGCTCTCATCAAACCAGACAGATGAGTAGTACAGAGACATTGTGCTGCCTCTTTTGCCTCGCTATGTGAATTTGATATTATCTGTACCACCTTTGACAATGCACTTGAAATTAATCAGAGGAGAAATGTCTTATTTGATTATATTTAACCATGAACATTGATCAGTTGCATGCAATTTTAACTTCAGAGCTGTGTGTCCAAAGTCCTTTCTAAAAAGGGCAAAACGTTACCCAGAGATACATGGGAGCTTGTATTATCTGAGACTCTGAAAAGACACACTCGGGGGAAATTACTGTACATCTGGGAAATTAAGAATCATTTACTCTGAGACTCTCTGTGAGAGATGGAAAGTATCAAAGGAAAGATCCCCAAAACATCAATCGTTTGCCCATTCCTTGTTTTCATTGCAGTTGTCTTAGCTTGTCTTACTTTAAGATTCTTGCATTAATTTCTGGCAGACTAGAGACTCAGTCAAGTCTCTGAGGAGACCATAGCAAGACCCACTGTTCCTCAGCATTTCAAGCAGCACTGGAAGCGTCTGACTTCCCTACTTCCCTGCCTGTAGTCTGAGGAAAAAAAAAAATAGCCATGGAAACTACGTAGTCCTCTAGTCCTTTTTCAGACTTCCTTTCTGCCACAGGAGACGTGCTGTGGCCTTAGGTATAATAATAATTTGGCATCCTTAGGGCAGATCAGTTAGAGGATCTATCAGGCAGACTCAGACAGAGTCAGGTGGGCTGAGGCCTCTCCACCTATGGAGTAGGCAGGTTGAAGGCTTTACTTTGGATGTCGTCTGGTCCCCAAGATTGGACTTCCCCAGCAGGTACGTTGTTAAAAGCTCTCAAAAAACCCCAGGTGTCGGTGCAGACCACCGCATCCCCATTAATGGTTGGACATGTTTGGTGTAAGCCTGGGCTGGAGCTTCAGGCTAAGCTGCCTCTAAAAGCTACCTAGCTGGTGTGCACCAAAACTGCTCCGCAGACTGAACCAGTACAGAACTGCACCACTCTAATGAACAAAATTATTGTGTTCATGAGTACTTTGTAGGATGGCAGTGGAAAACTTTCTACTGTTGTTGCTTATATCTTAAATAGGTAGAGATAATCACTTGTCAGTCCTGGCCCTTCTCCCCCTCTGTCTTGGGATAGGGTAGGTCTCCCAAATTTGGTCTATCCCATGATAGGCCAACACTTTTCACTGACAAAAATAATTTAACTTAGGGTGAAAAAAAGGAAGAAAGGCAGAGAAGAGATGCTTATTGTAGCATGTAGCAGGATAGAGGGCTGAAGGTCAAAATATGGCTGCTCCAGTCTCTGGTCTAGAGCTTGTGATAACTTATCATTCCTCAACTGCATGGAGTCTGTGAACCCAAATAGCACACATGCTCAGGCACGCTCCTCTCTTCCTGAGAGAGAGAGACAGGATTGCTGTATTTCCCCCCACCCCATTCTTAAAGACAAGAGACTTCAGTGTAGTGGGGCAAATTTGCATGGCCTGACAGGCTTTTCTTCACCGTCTCTCAGATTCATCATTCCTTCATAAAGGGCAATAGCTTTTCCTACCTCTCACCCCCTAACTTTCCTGCTCTCCAGACACCCTAAGGGTCTTGGATGACACTTCCCAGAGGGAGAGAAGTGTCTCAAGCTGTTTTTCAATAGCTTTTTTTGGAACTTGAGGAGGAATTAGTATTTCACAAAAGCCACTGGGTGGGTGGAGGGGGAGCCTAAATACCGAATCCACTTGTTGATTGGGATTCTGGGGTGGGAGCAAAGGAAGAAAGCTTTGCAGGGAGTGTTTTCAAGCTCTTAAGAGCATGTTTTTCCAAGTGCCGTTCTTAAGCATAAAACTGTTAATAATAAGAGCACAGTAGGGTAATATAAATGACACAAAAGGCGCTCTTTCATTGCAAAGCTGAATGGTTTGTGGTTTAGTAGATTATTATGATAAAGGAGACAAAGGAATAGAAGTTTTTCCTTCTCAAAAGCTACCATTCCTAGTAACATCTTTTGCTAATAAAAAGAACCCAGCCTCCACCCTCTCCTGACATATGTTCTTACCCAATTAAAGTCCTCCTGCAGATCCGTAGGCCTATTGACAACTTGTTCTATGTCACTAAGCTTGGTTTGCTGCCCTGATACAGAAATAACAATACAGTGCCTCTTAAATGGTCCCAGTGTTAGTAAGTGGCAGAAGAGATGGAGTTTTGCAGGCTGCCAGCCTCCTACCTGGAATCTTCATTCTATCACTTATCTTTCTCTTTGTTTTCCTGTCCACCTTGTGCTTTGTCAGCAGCAGGGCTTACATACCAACAAGAAAAGATTCCTTTTTCTTTTATATTGTAGAAAATCAATTTGTGGTGGTGGTGGTTTTTGCCTTTTTCTTTTTTTTTTTTTTTTTTGCCAATTTGCCCTAAGCAGGTTGGAGGTAAGAAGCTCTGAAATGTGTAAATTTGCCACGAAGGTGCACAGAGAGGTTGCTATCTGTCAGCACGTGGAGAGGGGAAAGAAACTGCGGGAAAGAGTAACGAGTGTCCCTTAAAATGAAATCAGTCTGTAAAATCTTGATAGAAAAGAGGCAATCCTTTTCTGTGCGCAATACTAGAAGTCCAATTCAAGTCCAAGGAATGAAGCCCTTCCAAAGGAGACCTGTAGATAAGCTGTGCAAGCAGCATTAATGCCGACTATCATTTCAGCTGCAGCCCACCAGCTGGTGCAGGCTGTTTGTAAATCCGTGTATGCCGTTTAAAGTGAGGCAGTGTCCCCCATTAGCAGTTCAGTCACCTCCTCATACATGTGTACGGAATCCAAATAAAACTGACTTCACTCCCTTTTCAACAGGAGCATTAGGAGTAGAAGGTGTCACAAGTTCAAAACATTGGACTGAGGTTCTCCAGTCGTGTCTTCCTCAAGTGTTCACTTGGTGGCAAAATCTAAGGATGAAACCATGCGGCTCTAAAGAGAATATACACGACTGTAATACCTACAAGACGGCTTTGTAGTCATTTCCCATCTCTTTCACAGACTGCACAAAAGGCTTGGGTGAGTATCTGGAATGGTTTCCGTGAGTCACTGCAGTATGTAACTCCTACTGAAATTAAGGGAAAGGCCTTAAATAACTTTCTGAGGAGCTGTGCCATGTTTTATTATTGATATATAAAAGTGAAATGATAACACTTCAGGGTTTTTTTCCTCTTTTTATGTATATTGCCTGGTTATGGTCCTTGCTGAATGAGCTTTTTCCAACCACATACAGAGCTTGGCACAAGGAGGTCCCACCTTTTGGCACCACAGTAGTTTTAGGTATGGCTCTACTACACAGACAGAAGGGTCTAAGCAGTCCGTAGTCCTTCAGTTACCAGGATCTAGCACAGCACCTGCAGCAGAACCCCTTCCTTCTCTGCCCAGCCAGTGGATCCAGTCCTGGTCACACGTCTGGTTCAATAACCCTGGGTGGATCACCAATGGTTCTGTAAAAATGCATGCACAAAGGAAAGAGCGGTATTTTGCTGCATGGCTCTAGGCCAACTCACACTGCAGCATGAGAGAAAATACCTAATACACTGTTACCTCAGTCTTTGTTTTGTTTCTCTTATTAAAAGCAAAACTTTGTCTCCTCCGCTGGAAGCATTTGTTATCATTAGTTCATTGACTAGTGCATATACAGCTGGTTTTAGC
This sequence comes from Anarhynchus alexandrinus, assembly GCA_008711295.1. Lineage (NCBI taxonomy): Eukaryota > Metazoa > Chordata > Aves > Charadriiformes > Charadriidae > Anarhynchus > Anarhynchus alexandrinus. The sequence goes on from VUYV01000048.1 coordinate 2,502,565, forward strand.
CTCCATTTAAAGTGCAGTGAGTTTAAATACTGCTGTGTAGAGTGCAGCAGGATAAATAAAGACGTACTTGGGCAAACATATATTTAGTCATTTATTTTTCTACCAGCAGTTTTAGGGAGTTGTGGGGTTTTTTTAATCTAATCCGTTCAGTCAGCGGTCTCAAGAGTAAAAGCTTCTGCCTCAGCTTGGTGTTGACGCTTGGTCGAGTTTTAAAGCTTCATGGTTTTTTGACACTGCACTGAGTCTGAAGCTTTGATGTTTGAGACTGCTGCCTGCACAGAGTAAATCATATTTTAAAGTTTATCAGTACGAAGAGTGTGCCGTTTCTCAGACATACACACATGCATCCACACATAGCATCTTTCCACTTCTTTTAGCTACCTAGAAGTTTCCTTAGGATTAAATGATTCTTTCACTTACTGTTCCTACCCAAATGTTGCCATCTTTAATTGACAGCTCGCAGCATTTGTCGGCTAAGGTAGCACATAATTGTGCTTATCAGTGCCAGTTGAGGGCCTAAAGAGAAACAAAAATGGTTTTTCTCACTCCACTACTGTAGCCACTGTACCTGGTCCACGCTGGCTACGTATCTCCCTGTAAAAGCAGTTGCTGAAACTGGTGGCACTAAAATGAAGGCTGGAGATTGTCTCTGTACCTCAGCAGATACTTACTCCAGTGACAGTGCTGGCTCACTCTGCTCTTAACAGTGTCATGAAATAATAAGTTTCTTCAGTGACGACCAGGAGCTGCCACAGAGACGGATGGTGACTTTTGGTGCATGGATACGGATGACACCAGCCTCCACACGCCTCCAGGGAGCTCGTTTGACAGGTTGGCACAATCGCTGCCTAGCTCCTTTGGCTGCCACCTCGCTGCTCCCTTTTTGCTTGGGTCTGGGGAAATGTATGAGCCACCTCTCTGAAGCATAGCGTGCCACCAGTTGTGAAAGTCCAAATCTGCCTTTCACAGGCTAATGGAGCACATCGGGGCATGGGATTAGTGGGATTAGTGGGATCAATGTCTGAATTGTAGCTGTTCAAAGCTTTCTCCAGCGCACAGCTGACTGCTGGCAGGAAAGAGCCGTGGCTCCCCATGTGAAGAGCAAGACGCTGACTAAGCAGCCACTCTTCTGTACAATCAGTTTCTCTTTTCCCAAATGTGCTTTATATAAGAACCAGGTAGCACAGTTTGCATGTGCACGTGTGCCTTCGTGCCAGGTGTAAATTTTAAAGAATCTATTCAAACCAGTGACCCTTGTGACTGCCTTTGTACGTCTCCTGGTTTCCATCCACACAAGAGAGAGCACAAAGAGATTGTGCAGGCTAAAAGTAGTGCTGAATTTCTTTACACAAAGTAGTAAATTGAAGAGCAGCATCCAACATAATTTAGTGTACGTGGTACTGAGGGCTAAATAAGTTATGATTCAGTTTAGGTCTTTTGAGCAGGCACTGGAGAGATGGTATGACCAGGAAGAGAGACTATGAAGGAAGGCTGGAAGTGGGAATTTTTGGTGAGTGTACGGCCCGAGTCACAGCTACCCCATGCCCAAGAGCCCTTAGAAACGTGAGGCCGTGACTCTGAAGAGCTGAGAGAGCAGAACTTCGTTGCCAGCACGAGTCAAAAATCTCTTAGTGTAATAAAAAATTAAATCTAATCCAACATCACCTGCAGTTATGAAGGATAATGCACAAAATCTGCTGTTCCAGGTGTTAATTGCAGTGTGGCATTTCAGGCAAACCTAAGAAATGTACTACCTGTCAGTGGGACTTATGATCCTAAACCCCATGAGACCTTTAAAAAATCCTCACTGGCTCCCTCAACCATTACAGTTACCACTGCCAATGTCTCCTGAGGTCTTTTGCACCTACTGGGGAATGTCTGGAAGTTCTCAGGGCAAGAAATAAAGAAGAGGGGTTTTCTTCTCTTATTTTTAACAATGTCCTTTCTTTATGTCATTCTTTAAAGAGCTGGAATACTCTTTCTTTAGCACTTACCCCAGTTGTTACCTAGAAGAAAAAGCCAAGTATTCAGCCTTTTTCTCTCTTTCTTCAGAGTAGCTACCCAGAGCTCAGATACACATTAGTAGCATAGAAAACCTCCTCCACCTACTCTATCATCTCGGCATTTTTCCTCTGGCTTCTATTTATCTTCTATGTACAGATTCCCTGAATGAAGAAAATTCTTCAAGAACTCATGATTCAGGCTGTGGGGCCAGGAGGTAACTGGGGACAAGGAAAGAAAGGGCAGGTAAAACATAATTAATTGTACACTGCTTTCCCTCAACCATCTATATAACGCTTTCCTATGGAAGTGTAAATGCCTTGGTATAAAGGTCAAGATATTAGCGCACTGGGCATGATTCAGACAATCTTTGTTCAATTCCTGCTATTGACTCTTTGTATGACCCGAGGTAGGTCCCTCATTTCTCTTTGTCTTAGATCTCTATCTGTAAAATAAGGATAAGCGTATTTCTTCTCCTTTCTTTAGTCTGTTTGGACTGTCAGCTCTTTCAGCCTTGGTGTTAGGTGTGGATGCAAACACGTTCACGGTCATGGCTCTCAAAGCCAAATGATGGGAATGCAAATATGTAAGACTGTGCCTAAGCTTCAAAAGCTTCAAAATCTGAAATTAGCTGAAACATCACAGTTTATCTGGCCTCGGTGTTACTGATTATTTTTATTATTTATATTCTTAGTATCAGTTACAATCCATGCTTTTAAAACAGCAGACTAGGTATGAGCCCTTCTGTAAAGAGCAGAGCTTTCATGATGATCTTAAGACACCTTCAGGCCACTGAAGCCAGTAAGAAACTTCCCAGGTGACAGGTTCATTTGTAACTGCAGCTCTGAGCTGTACAGACTTTCTTTTGAACTGTCTTGCCGGCCAGTGTTTGCAACAAGGCACTGGACTACAGAGATCACAGGCTGAGCTGGCATCGAATTCCCTGTCGTCCTCAAAGGTACTATAAGAAAGAGTAGCAGAAAGCAGTATGCTATTTAAATTCGCAGCAGTAACAGCAATAAAAGGTTTAAACGTCCCCATGAACCAGCATCTTAATATCTATGTGGATATTAATATCTTAATATCCCATCAATGCTACTTCACTAACACCCCTGCTGTAACTGAGAGAAGCAATCAGGGAGATAACGGGTTTCAGCAGCAAAGCCGGCCAAAGATGCATTTCCCCCCAGCCAATTCCCACCTACCTTCTTGCAGTTCATCACCCCTCAGCTGTGTTGATACAACAGTTTATTATTAACAGTTATTTTCAGGCTGTTCGTTTCAGGAATCCAGGTTACGGCTCAGCTCCGCAAACAATCACGATGGCACGAGTGAGGCACATCAGACACGGGGGTCAGGAGGGGACGTGCAGAACGAGCAGCCGGGGAGCAGGGACTTCTGAGGCTGGGTTTGCTGCTGAACCAGGACGCAGTGCGATGACCCGGGTCTCACTGCATGCAGCCTGATGTCATCCCGTTAGCTGCATGTGAACGAGTGTACGTGCTTTCCCAAGTTGGGTGCGTAACGAATTCCTAGGACTATTCGTGGCACAGCATTCCTTGGGATCGTAGCTCTGCTAATTCAAATGCTCGTCTCACCGTATCTAGGAGTTGGAGGCACTGCTAGGCAACAGAAGACATCTGGACACATGTGCACATTGTGACAAAAAGTGGGGGACATTGAACACAGACCCTAAGAAATCATAAACAGGGGAGTCAAATAGAAGGGGAACAAATTATTGTATAGACTGACTTTTCTTGAATTTTTATTTTTCCTTTTATTCTTTTTAGAGGGTGAATAGGGACGATGGCTCAGTTTCCAGCTTGTAACCTGTAATTTTAACAGTGATCTTACTAAAACATTGTTGAACCTCATTATGCCCGAGTTACCAAAATTGACTTCAATTTGCATGCTTGTGCAGAAGCATGTAGGATCACAACATTTATGGTCTCCAGATGGTAGCTGTTTTGATACATGAAGGTCACATCTTTTTTAGATCCGTTTGTTCTGTATCCACAGGCAAATTGGTTGAGATTTGGGGCTGCTTTGGATCGGAATGAATGGCTGAATGATGGAACCTCAGCTTCCATGCAGGACAAGAGGGTAACGACTGAGAGCTAATAAGGATACACCTATTGATCAACAGATCGGCCGATATCAGCGAGCACTTTTTTAATAAAATAAATCTTGTACCTGGGGATACATACTACAAAAATTACTGGCAAGGGAAGGAAGTGATTTCACAAGGAGAATATTGCTAAATTTAATCTTCCCAACAAAAACTGTAGAGATAAGCCCATCAACAAACTTCTGTTTCTGCATCTCTTTGTATTATTTTTCTCAGTTGCAAAGTTTAGGAAAGCATTTAATATCTTACAATTTATATAGAGTTTTATGCCTATTTGTCTACCTACTTCTATTAGCAAGGGTAGAAAGAATTTTTTGTCAGTTATCATTAATCCTGGCCTTCTAGGCTTGATTTGACTCTTGTGAATAGAGTCACTTCCAGAATCTATTTGAAAATTATTATATCCATGCTTTTCATGTGCAGAAAAATCGGTCAGCTTTCTGGAAAACAATGCGCATAACACCCACTTGCATCCTCACAGGTGGAATGTGCAGCCTTAAAATAACAGAATCAAAGCCCAGGAGAAAGTACAGGTTGAAGAGAGCAGAACAAGGCTGGGTTCTCAGAAGTGACTAATGATAAGAGGGGCCTAGAAGAAGATCCGGCTTTCAGCAAGCTTTGAATGCCTAACCTCTTCAGATTAGGAGCATTTAAGATGTCTCAAACCTGAGCCAAAATCATCTTCACTCTGGAGTTTGCTCACTGATTCTTCTCTTTTTGGGCTGATGACTTCATTTGTCCCACAGGTCCTTTATCAATGCATTTCCATATCGTGCCTGTACTCCTTTCATCTCGCCTCATTTCCTGAGAGAGCTAAACTACTTGGAATTCTTTTCTTTTTCCAAATTGAGAGTTCAAAGGATGGATTTTTAATTAACTATTCCTGCTGAGTGGTTTCATTAAATGAACAGAAGGGAAATTGTTCTAATAACCTTCTGTGTTACAGAGGAGAAGGATAGTGAATTCTAGATCCTATGAATAAAGGGGTAACCTCCCACAATACTGAGAACTTCCCAGAACTGTAATATGTTGTTTTCTGCAGAATGAATGTAGATGGTTTGGGCATGCCGCTACACCTCTGCTTTGTTGAAATCAAGATGAGCTCCACCACTAAAGACAGTGCCCTTCATTGTTCACAGTGGGGATTGTCCCAGTGTGGTCACAATGGTTCACTAGGACTAGGACAATTTCTCCACAAAGAAAGATCATAGACATAGAGCCAAAATCTTAGTGCATCTCAAGCCTCTGGGTTCATTAACAGAATATTTGTACGAGAAAATGCAGTATTTGCATACACTATGACTATTTTGGAGTAACATATATGTTAGTTATAGAGCATCCAGTACAGTTCCTTCCAAGATAATTGGAATATTGCTGCTATACAGGGATCTGAACTGCATCAATAAACATTTCCTAAAGCTGTGATAGCATCAGCCATGCTCTTGAAAAAAGGCAAATTATTACTAAGATAGATAGGGTCAGGTTTAGTCTACTGTATTTAGAGGGTAAGAGTAGCCTAGGAGAGTCGGTGGTGTATTAAGCTTAAAAGAAAGGGTACCACCTACTCACTAACAGTCACTGGTCAGACTCCAGAGTGCCTGCAAACTTCTCTGAGAAGTCAAAAAAGGGCTGCTAGCCATGGATTTTCCTGAGTTAACCTTTTATCTTGTCCTTTTCAAAATGCTGTCATGTAACATGAATTATATGCTACCAGATAATTTTCCCAAAGTGGTTACAGTATGCACCAATGATAGTTATGCTCTTTGTCTGGATTATTATTTTAGAATATGCTTTAACTGCATCTTCTGTAGGATGTAGCCACTCAGGGAAGCTTTAAGAGACACAATTCTCTGCAGACAATCCATCTCTTGTGTGTAGTCATGCAAAAGGAAACAAAACAAATTAAGAATGAAGGCATCCATCATCTTTGAATTTATCTGAATTCTTTCTCCCAGGAGAAGGCAGAAAGATGGTGGTCGTAATCCTGTTGTAGCTTGTACAACACTTAAAACACTGATTAACACTGGTACGCATGTTCTCCCTGATTTCAATGGAAATTCCACGTGGGCTTTGTGCACTTTGAAACCCTCAGATGAGGAGTTCATTGAGGGTTAGCAGCTACACGGAAACAACAACTAGCTCAACCGACATTGCTTTCTGAAGCAGCTTCAGCACAGGAACGTGACATGACCAGGCCTGGCTTTGGCCACAGCCCCGTGGTTTGTACTCCTCTGAAGGGCACGGTGTGAATTTGAACTTCTTTGGGCCAAGCAGGGCCTAGTCTCTGGGTTTCCCACATTTTGCAGAGGCCTTTAAGAAACAGAAATTAGCGGTAGGAGGCACCACCAGCACAGCACCCTGCTCCAGCAGGGTTTTCCATTGAGACCCTGGGCAGAGTTGGGTGTTTTTCCGTGTTATCCCAGAGGTGTGAGAGCACTTAGGTGTGAGACAGGCGCCTTCCTGCTCCACCCAGGGAGCCTCCCAGGATGCAAAAGTGCTTAATGAGCTCTGGAGTCTAGCGTGAAGGTGCTGACTCAATTAAGTCATCTGTGGGATTAGGCAGGGTGGAGAGCAAACACTGTACATCACCTTCTGAGAGGTTGGCTTCGAACTTCAATTTAATCCCTGTTTAGACTGCTTGAATCTTTATGTCCTCGTCCATAAAATGGATTTAACAGCATTTGCCTGCCTCTCCAGACAGCTGAATAAGCACATAAAGGTGGTGGTGCGCTTTAGCACGAATGAGATCTTATGAATACTGTAAATGAGTACCCTCTAGATTAAAAAGCTTGGGGACTTTTATTTATTTTGCTGAAAATAACTGAATCACTAAGATCACTTTAGAGGGGGTATGCCAGAGGAAACCTTTATATTTTGTGGAGAAAAGAGTAGGGCCAGAACCCATCAAATGTAGAGGTACATGCCTAAATATGCATAGGGCAGTCCAACATTTTCACCCTGGGGAACCCTTTTATTTTATCTTATATCTTATCTTATCTTATCTTATATCTTATCTTATCTTTTATCCACAGCAAGAAGACTTGATTAGGGAAAACTGCACTGGGGAGAGAGCTGATGCCTCAGATCACTGCCTTTGGGCTCTGAACCCCAAAAGCAATGAAAAAATTCCCAGGCCTTTCAGTCCTCCCTATCTCATAGAAACAGAGGGTCAAATGAGAGAAGAAAAAAAACCCCATCCTTTCATACACAAATTATTTAATCCCTATCCACCAATTATTTTGATATGTGCTCATAGACTTTGACTGGTATGAAATATCTAATATCTATATCTAATCTTTATCAGAGTATTTTTATTGTGCAGAAGAAGGGACAAACATGAGTTTGACCAGCACACACGTAACAGCAGGCAGTACCTGCTTGCCCAAAGGTACAGAGGAGCTATTCCTCTCATACCTGCTTTGCCTTTCGCCCTTTACTCATGTGCGTATCCCTTCCTATGCTTGTGCCCATCACTAATGGCTGATGCAATAAAATGTTAATTTGTGTCAGGATCAGGAAGCGATAACTCTAAGCAAGAGAGGAATATCATGGCATAAAAGGACTTGAACTTTAAATTGCTACTTATGTGGGGCTTGAATCCAATGGACTTTATTGCTTATAATTTGAAATTGAACAAAACACTCTCTTCTTTTCTTGGTTTTTCTGTCCCAGGTGTTTGACCTATGATCTTTTGAAGCATCCTCTGCTGTTTATTACAAAACCAGCTGCAGAGCAGAAACATGTGAGATGTACAAGGCAAAATGAATAGACGTTGTCATTCTTTCTGATTTGTCTCTTCCTATAGGCTTTCTGAGGTTCCCTTGCAGCGATACCAATCATGTGTGATTATAGTGAGTATGTTTATGTCTGTATGCTTAGTACCAATTTCCAAGCTGAAAACTATGATTTTATTGTGTATTATTTATAAAGTTCCTGCTAGGCCTAATGCTTGCTTCACAAGTAATCACTGTTGACTATTTGAACTGAACGTGTCTCATTCCACTTAACAACCCACTTTGTCAGCGTACTGTCCACAATAATGCTGAACCATGCCCACTTCACACCAGGAAAATTTTAACTATTCCATTACCTTTTCAGAAGATTGGCCTTCCTCATTGAGAAATACCTTCCTAATACCGTGTACTGTGTGTGCCACCTGACAAGAGGGTCAGAGTTTCTTGCACGCAGGTGAATGTTATTTCATCTCCAGCATTTTACTCTTGAAACTTTGGACTATTCTGAGATTTTTGAGTCAGCAATTGGATCATATTTATTTAGGTCTGGCTGTGCAAATGTATTGATTTGTAGCCTGTTATTGTTTTGTGCCTTGTATTTATGTGGCTCTAATGGACTGAAAGTGTTTCAAAACTGAAGGGGATTAAAATATAGAGCTTTTTCTCTGAGTAAGTGCAGGGAATATCATCAACTTGAAATCTGTTTTAAAATGTGAATTTACAGCATATATACTGTTATTTTTGCCATACAGTAATTGAGTACAAAGCCATGAAAAGAGTAGACAGAAAGTAGCGTACTAAGAGGAAACAATGAAGTTGGCAACCCAAACCCTTGTCAAATGTGAGGAATGAGGTTTGAAACAAGTTCTGACTTTGCCTTAGTGTCACTTGCTTGGTCGAACAATCTCAACCCCTAGCCAGACGTCACCATATGGCCAGTGACTACTTTCCATTAAAGGCCTGTCATGTTTATCATCTCCTTTTACATATGGATAAAAAGCAGTCCTGTCATCTGTCCGTTGCCTCCGAGAGGTGTTCGTGCTCCTTCTTTAAAAGATGTGTGTGCCTGGACTCACCCCCACCCTTAGTGATTTGTTTCTAAGCCCAGTTTTAGTGTTTTGAACCCTCGTTCATCCACTGCCAACCCTGGAAAGTGGCTCGAGCCTGCGTTTCCAGCAGTTCCTAGGTGCTGAGGGTGGTTTTTGGAGAAGCTTAGGGCTCAACTCTTAGCAGTGCTGAAAACGGCATTGTTGAGTCGACTCAAGCCCCACATGTTGCTGCACCTGCTTTGGCTGCCCACTTATCCAAGGGGCATTTTCAGAGCACGGCTACAGAAATACAAATGTTGTGTCGTGCACCTCAACTATCGAGCAAGGAACCTACTGTGTTGTAACAGCACCAGTCACACATTTTAAGGAGTCCTGACACCCTTAATGAATGAAGGAAAGGTGCTAATGATCCAATCACCCTCTCATTCTTGAGATTGCTTAATCTTTATACAACAAATTTGATTATAGGAATTACCATGTGCTTTAAGTTAACTGGATGTCCTCATACGTGTGGCTGGGCTTTCCCAGTAATCCTATACAGCGCATGTATCCAAGGCACTGTTCAGTGGCTCCTTGCAAATCCCCACAAAGCAATTACTGGCCTTTCTACATATTCGGGAATTGTCAGTTTCAGGTGCAATTAAAGTAAAATTGCTTTCAGTAGGTACTTGGCTGTGATGACTTTTGCTGGTCATAATTCTCCCTACACTTCGTTGTTTCTTCAGATAAAAATTATATTTCTCTTGTGCCCTGGAATCTCAGGCTCGTTTTTGACCCAAAGTATCCTCAGAGAGTTATAAAACTTAGATGATATAACTGCACATTACCTAGTAATGAACATTGTGAGAATCAGGCCAGGAAGATGAAGACAAGAGATATGAATTAATGTTCTAATAATCTTCCTCAGATTAGTACAAGTCATACAGGCAGGGATCCCAGTAACTGCTGGTGAGCAATGCAGCTCCTCCAGTATGGACCGATATTGTTTTATAACTCTCCAAGGAGATGATACTCTATTGTCTTGTCATGGTTTAAGCTGAATTGACTACTGGGGACGTGGGGCACCACAGATGGGGCCAACAGATGCTCCCCCCCCACCTCTCTTCAAAGAGAGAGGCAGAGGAGGGAAAAAGAGACTTACGAGTTTAGAAGGAACTAAGCTACTTTAATGAAATATTAATAATAAAATAAAAGGAAAATAATGAAATATATACAAAACTATACCAAGCTCCCAGGGTGACAATCGCATCACCAGCTGGCACTGGGGAAGTCCCAGGAACTGGATTCCAGATCTGGATTCAGGATTGGGATCAAAGGCAAATTAACAGAGTCCTCCTCAGACGTCGGCCATTGAAGAAAGATCCCTCAGCCTTTATACTGAGCATGGGGCAGATGGGATGGAATACCCTGTTGGTCAGTTTTAGGTCACTTGTATTGTCCGCTCCTCCCCGCAGGTGGGACCCCTCTACCCTTTTCTGCTTCTGATCCTCCAATCGGGCAAGTAAAAAAATCAGTTGGCCTTGGGTTTTACAGGAATATGTGTGAGCAAGAGCCTCTCTGCATACCGTGCCTGCCATCAGCTATAAACGTAGGTCTTATCACTCTGAGATCGAATATTGTCTGCAAAATATGCTGTTAATTTCAGTAGTTAGAAGAGGCCCAGCTAAGAAGTAAAGTTACTAAACAAAATTGGTTCTGTTTTACCTCAAACCAGGACATGTCTGCAAGGACAGATGGTCACTCAGCTACCAATAAAGTCATAACCTTGTCCCAGCGGTATGGTGCAACTGTGTACTTTGGGCAGAACTGCTATTTACAATGCCACAGTTTTTGCTGAAGACACAGGAAGCTGATTAGTTTATTTTTACTTGTATTTAATCCTAGGCTATGCAAGATCCAGGGCAATCATCATTTTTATAATGGGAAACAATGACCTGTTCAATTTCTGATAGACTAACACTAGAGTTGAATAGAAATACAGCTGTGAATCATGCCACTTGGTTCTACCATGGTATGACAGAATACTTGTTGGGGCAATATTTCTGACCGCACCCTGCTGGTGTTATCCTTCTCCAGTACAGGAGTCAACTGACAGGAGACATTTTGCAGACCTACACAATGCCAGCCTTCCCACGCATACACGTATGCGCTCAGTCAAGATCTGCTGCGATTGCTCCATGGCTGAAATAAGCAGAAGAATAGTGTCTTGTTCTTGCATTGTAGAATACAAAGAAACTTCCAAGTCAGTGCCAAGACTGTTACGACATCTCAAAGTGGCACATCCAAATGCTACAGAACTAAATGTTAGAGAAATGGGTTTATCCATTATAGACTAAGAGGCTGTCTTCTGGCACTATGCAAGGTGTAGGACTTTCCTGAATTACTCTTTGAACACAGCTTTTCTCTGGGAAAAACACCTTGTCTGCTTTTAAAGATTTTGTTCAATGATGGAGAACACAGTACAAATCTTGTTTACCTGTTCCTGTGTTTGCTTACATCCCCTGGTAAAAATGTGACACTTTTCTATTCTGAACTGGTCTAGATTTAAAATCCAGCCAGCTTTGTTAAAGCTTTGTCTATATCGGATGGAAAAATTTCTGTCTTCTAATTTCTGTTCCTTGTTAGGTACCTGCAGTCAGTGTTCAAGACAATACATAGTGATTTTTGTCATGAGATTGCATTGTTAGAGATTTACTATTAGCCATGCACAGGCTCTTAGAATTGTCCTTTTGGCTCTTCTTGGAACCATCTTCAATTTTTCCACACCAGTTTGACGAGACAACACAACTTCCATTCCATGCGTGTTATTATCTGTGTAGCAACAAACACTGAAAAGGATTTAATCTTACATTTTTTTAAGGTCCCGACTGCTGTGAGATGTAAAGCCAATGTGCCTCAGTTGACTCTATTCCTCCATTTAGGTGAGGCAGAAAATTTGGCTTCAGTACAAAAGGGAGTACATCTGCAGTGGCTCTAGCAGGTATAGTCTTCTCAGCAAATTTCGCCGATGTCAGTAAACCAGAAAATTGGGAACAGGGGGCAGTTAGTTGAGAAACTGTTATCGCCGCAACCTCCTTTGTTTTCTTTAATATAACTCTAGCTATGTTCAGTGTTCAGAGTTACCTTCCAGTTTGTCAGCCACCGTTAGTCCAGCTCCTGGTTGACGAGTGTTTAAAAAAGTCAGTTAACCGATAAAAACCTCAGCCAAGCTCCAAATGAGCATCTGGCATTGGTTGTTTCGATGTGTCTGTGAGTAATAGCAAGCTACAGGAGAGCCAAGCCAGTATTCAGACATTACTTTTTGGCAATGGGATTTGCTGTGTTATTTCTCTTCTGTATTAACGGAAAGGGTCTGGCTTTTGTTTTTTAACCTTGTTGTTTCAATGCCAGGACAGTAGAAATATAACACAAGTTAAAACAATAGCTCTTAAAAGATGTGATATTTTCTTTCACCTCCTGTTTAGTAAGCAGCCTTGGTAGTGCCATTTCGTATAAAGAACTGCAAAAGTCACAAGGTCCAGAAATACAATAATTCAAGCTATGTCCAAAAAAATGACCTGCTTTGTCTTTTTATTGGCTATAAATGCGGTGAAAAAGGCCATTCCACATCCTCAGCCATAACTAGTTAATTATTTTCTGTTGTTTTTTGTAGATGTTTCTAACCAACATTAAGCAAAATGTACATCGTGGAACAAACCATCCATACAGTATATGCCATAATTACTGTTTAGCAATTTCACACTAGCAAAAATTTATTAAAACTTCACGACTCATTAATAGTAAGTGATCATAATCGCTTAATAGAAAAGGAAACTGAGCTAATGATAGAAGTGCTGATTTATGTTTTTGACCTTAAGACAGGAAGTCAAGTGAAATTAATGTCACTGGGTGTTGAAAGTTAAGTTATTGTCAAGTGTAGACAGTCTGTAATCACACAAGAAACCCCCCAACTGCACAAATTTTGTGTTCTTCGGAAGAAAAATATTCCTTTTTTTACTGAGTGGCATTTTAAAAAATCTCACTGCTGCTTTTCAAGTAAGCGCAAAATTGTTTCATTTATTATAAAAATTGGTTAAAAAAGTTATCTAAACATGCACATATATGCTTACTTCAGGAGGAAATCTCACAGCGATACTTCACGTGCTAGCAACCAAGCGGCATCATATGTAGCTATTTATCTCTTTTTTGGTCAACAGGATTTCTTTTGTGAGCTCAGGTTGAATATTATTGAAGGGAATAACACAGCACAGCTCACCAGTCAGTTGCCTATTCACATATCAGAAGTGGGGCACCACCGGACCTGACAGGACGACTGTTTCTACAGCCAGCTGTGTGCCTGGAAAGCATCTTCCTTAGCTGAGCATCTGGCTGCTTCTGACGCCCAGGGGGGCTGTAGCAAGTGGTGGCATTTGAGGTGCAGCAGGCAGCGGGCTGCACTGAGAGGACTCGTGACCGTCCTCAGGTCAGAGTGATGCGGCAGTACCACATCTGCGTAGACCCCAACGCGCAACGGTCGCAATGGCTGAGGTAACACAGGTACCAGGCTGTAAGTGGAAAAGTTTCCTGCTTCAGCAATAATTTTTTTTTTTTTTTACATGTGCTTCTTTCTATTTTTTGACATGAGACATTGATTTAAACCAGAGTCACCAGGACATGCTCATTCTTAATTACGCCACAGTCCCGTGTGGGGTGTTTAAGGAGGATGAAAGTTCTGGAGCCTCTCACAAATTGGTCGAATCCCAGCCCACTGATGATGTTGAAGAGAGATAACTCAGCTTTTCACCCAAGAAAACAAACTTCTTTCTATATACTAGCTCAGGCTGCTAGCACTCCAAAACTTAGTCTGAATAATCTTCCTTAAATTATTCGACAACTCCCATGACGGACAGAAAGGGCGAGACAGTTTCTTGCAAGTAGGAGCAGAATCCTGGCTACTTGTTAGTGGGCTTTAAGTCCATTCGACACCAGTCAAAGTCACAGAGGGAAGGACAAACCCCTTCTAATAACGTCACTCAATATTTAGCCTGCCTACATTTGTATTAATAATAAAGCCCTCAGGCAGCGAGTTATGTATAGCCATTGATCCACCCAAAACTCAGCACTGCGGTATTGACAAATATTGTTTTGGAGACAAATAAAAGCTAAACTGTATTTATAGCCACCAGCTTCTGACCTCTGACAAACAGACAAATATCACTGCTCAGCCAGGTTAATCCTACCTTTGAGGCCTCTCCCAGCCAGAACGAAGGCAGCAGTGGATTGGTGAATGGAGATTTATTTTTCAATTTTTGTTTTTGTGCTTGTAAATCTCTGTGCGTCTATTTTGCAAAACACTTTCACAACTGCCTCTTTTTAAGATTTTGGCCCTAACGTTTCTTTTGAACGCAAGAGGGATGTGGCACACTTGCAGAGCCAGAGATAAATACCATCTGTTTAACTAACCTCACTGAGAATGTTGGTGGAATGTTGTTATTCTGTTAAAAAAATATATACAATAGCAATTCAGAGGCTTGAATGCCAGGTCCTTCCAAAGCAATTGACTACCTGTCTTTATTTTATAATGCTACAAAACATAAATGTGTTTTTTATTAAAGACTCTGTGAATTATGCTTTCTACCTCAAAGCAACATATTTTCTAGCATCCTCTTCAGAAAAAGCAAGCAAAAAAAAAAAAAAAAACCAAACCAAAAAAACCCCAAACCAAAAACCTTCTGCACAATTACTTTGGAGCAACATTTCCCAGTCCCGATTTTGGCTTGTTCCTGGCTGTTGCTCTGCAGTTTTTTGTAATTAATATAGATAAGAAAATTTGGCGATGCAGAATTAGGGGGTATAATTTGTATTCAGGGCCAAAAAAGACATGCGTATCACCAAAACAATTGAGTTTATTGTTACCAAAAAATTGTTTCAGGAAATCACAGTCCTGTCTCTGAATGTAGAACAGAATTCAGCATGAAGCAGACAATAACGCAGACGGTTTTTGTTGCCAACACACAGGAGCTGTGTAAGTGCCGGGGCTGGCCGATTGCTTGGGCAGAGGGGTTTGGAGAGCTGTAGGACCATGCTTGGAAAATGGTTCGGACCACCTTTCCATACCCATGTCCCAGACAGCTGAGACCCTCTAATGGTTTAATGACACGCTGGAACCGTATCTCTAAGAAAACTCCTCATGGGAAGCTGGCCAATTTGCCCCCTCTAACATGTCCATCATATCCCTGCTTTGAAGATGTCAAACCACTTTCTTCATCTGCTTACCAGGGTGTCTTTTAAAATGTCTCTGCATAACTCATCCCCTTTAACTGAAATGATTCTATGGGTGTCACTAAAGGTAGATAACCCTACTTATCTGAGCATCACTGGACCTTACCAACGTTCCTACCGAAAGTCAGACAAGCTGCCTGGTGTGATGGGTGTTGTTTGTTTAACATCCAGGACGATGGAGAGAGAACACAGTTTCTTCATGAGGACACTGGTCCTCTCTGTCACAAGAAGACATTGGTGCTATGAGCTATCATTCTTTATTATTGGCATAATATATACACGTGGAAGAAGGGCAGTGTGGCACAATGCTTATGTTTGTGCACCTTCTAGGCAGGTCCCTGGTACTAACTTACCCAGTTGGCCTTCGTCCAGTAAAAGTAGCTCTGTTGCCACTATCTCTCAACCCAGAGGGAAATGGTGAAAGGGAGCCTGTGCGTGAATAGTAACAATTAAAANAAGGAAAAAAATCAGCAGAACAAAACCTAAAAATCAAACCCACAGATGAGGCACACAAAAGAACCCATCTGGCCATGCATAGCTGGCTGCTTAGTGGTGTCGAACACAGCCTGGTTTCATCTGTCCCCAGAGAGGCTGCTGCTCAGCGAGTTTGTCATGGAGTTGTACCTCTCGAGTGGAGGCTTCACTGCTGTCCCTCCCTCCGCGTTTTCCTCTGTCACAGCGCTGGTGCCGTGGCAGCACAGAGAATGAGGGAAAGCAGGTCGAAAAAAGCCCTAATGTTAACGTGTACTGTCCAATGTTTTGCTTTTCTGCACCACATTTCCCAATTCTGTGTCTTTGAAATGGTTAAACACTTGGAGTTGGCACCGCAGGAGCTGAAGTACCTGCAGCACTTTATCCACAGGACTATAATAGCAGCAGAGTGACTCCTAAATCCAAGCAACCCCGATGGGTGGCCCAGGAACCCAAGGTGAGCTGTTGGATGCTCCCGTACAGATTCTGCTGCCTTCCCTTCCCACCTCCAGAAACACAGACCATCTGAGCAGCAAACGATGGCAGGACAGCTAAACATCTCCTCCTGATCGCATTGCCCCATGCAGCTCCAGCCCCTTCTGGAGCTCCCAAAACATGATGGTGAACATGTAGGATGGTGATGTGCTGCTGTGTTAGTTGGGAAAGTATTTTCAGCCCTAAAAGAGCAGCCCTTTCATCTTGGATTATGTGCACTTCTACCAATCCCATCTTTCCTTCTTGCATCCTGCCCCCACACTTTGCTTCCCCTCTCTGAGACAACAGCAGTTGAAAGTGTCTGGTCTTAAACTGGTGGGAGGCTCTGGCCTGCCCTTTGCTGTGCAGCAGTTTTTCACAGGCGGGTGTGACTGCTCTTTGCCCGTAACATATTCATTCTTTAAGTCTCAGTTCGACTATGAGTAAAAGCTCAAATAATTTGCCTGGTTTCTAGTCATCAACACGAGCAAGTGCATCGTGAAAGCTTGTTTGTCCACCTTCCCCTTCCAGCACAATGTGCATTTCCCAAAATATCCCCCCACCCCACCCTCCCCGCCGACGGCCCTTTTGTCTTCGGAGCCTTTTCAGCTCTTTTGCTCCGGTTGTGTGACAAGAGGAGGGCGGCCTTTCTTTCTGGCCTGGCAGGACGAGGGGTGGGATGGGTGTGGAGGCGTGTTTGCGTGCCAGGGAGCGAACAAGTATGAATAGGGCCAGCTGGACACGCTTGTGCCCGTCTTCCCATCGCTTCCATCTGATATTCCCTGCTCATTGTCATTTTGCAGGCCACTTTCACTAACGCAAAAAAAAAACCAACCCCAAACCACAAACTAGGGAGAGCAAGTGAATGCACAGATATTTAAAGGGAAAAAGCTTTATTTCTTATTTTCTGAGATCATAGTGGACTGTAAAACAACCGGGAACAATGAGATCAACCTTTAATAAGCTTGTTCTCCTTTTTTTTTTGCCAGTCAAGCTTCCTTTTTTATGTATAAATCAAAACAGAACAAACAAGAGGAAATTTTTCTCACAAAAACATGCTTTTTAATAAAAAAAAAGAGAATAATGTTTATTGAGAGGGATTGTTCTCTGGATATGTACAATACTAATGCAGGAGGATTACGCTAACAGAAAACGCCAAACATCATGAATTGACTTCCAAAGTGTGGACGGTCCAAAGAGCAATGTCCTCAGAGCAATGTCTGAGTAAGTCAACAGGAACAAGTGAACAGTGGTTTTATTTTTTTACAACAAATTACCAGCCATTTATGACTGAAGACCTGACACATAATAACCTGCAGTGAGATGTACAGAAATCCATAAGACAACATAGAATTTTCACAAGAAGGTAACTATTTGTGTAAGAATTTCCTCCAGAAAATGGAAGCGTGTTCTAGTCAGATAGTTTTGGAAAAAAGAGAAGGGAAAAAAAAAAAGAAAAAAAAAGGCAGGAAAATACTAACATTGGGTATCCTCAGTTCACAGTGAATGCCAGTCTTCCTGGGTCCAAATGCTGCCTCTTACCTTTGTCTGCATCCTTTCTGCCTACCCTTAGTTAATCCCTTTATCATTGCGATGTAACAAAAATTACTTTTACCTGAGCCTTCCCCTGCGATTTCCTCTTTGCTGCAGCTCCTGTCAGCTTGCACTTTACACAAAAACCGCAAACTTAGACATACCCTCAGGTGAAAGACACATACACCTTCCCAGCATGAGCGGTACTGATCACAGCGAATCATTTCAGCACTAAGTAACGCTACACAAAACATCATACAAACCCCGTTAAGTGAACTCAGTAGCAATAATTCTGGGGGAGGGGAGAACACGGAGATTAATAATTACCACCGGTTAAGTTTCCCACGTGTTGCAGTGCTTTGAAGCAATTTCTTCCACTGCCTGCCTTTTGGATTTATTGGGGTTTTTCTTATCCAGAAACAGTGGAGGGTACTGGGAAGAGGTAAGAGGTTGATTTTATGCCTCACTTCTACTGTGACCCTCCCAGAGAGGATGTAATATAAAATTCAAGACCACATTTTTGCTTTCAATTTTTACCTCCACTTACTTTTCTTTATAAGCAGTGTGTGAGTCAGCTCAGTCTGGGCTGCGCACTCCCGACTGCCAGATGCGATCCACTGCGGTGCTTTGTTCCACCTCTAATAATCCTTACAAACACTCTTCCTGAATTAACGTTCACTTAAGGGTTAAAGACTTTGTCCCACCCCAAAGCGCGCAGAGGATGTCATTACTGCTAATCAGGTCTGGGGAGGCGGGAAGGAGATGCTGTGCTCCCATCAGCTGCATTTTGGTGAGCATACTGCTGAGAGAATTGCTTCACCTCTCAAAATGGGGAACAGTTTCCATGGGTCAATGCATGAAGTCAAATAAAAAAAAAAGTGTGATTTCTCTGTCCTCTACCTATCGGCACACACATTTCTACTTCTCAGCATTGTGTTCTCTGCAGTATCTCCTGCTAAAATAACTGGTGGCAATTTTTGCATCTTTAGCTTTTCTCCCATTTTTGACAAGAGCTTCCTTCTGTCATATTTATCCTATTCCATAAACATCATCAGGAGAAGACCGTGATGTTTTATTTTGAAAATTGCTCCAGAGTTTCAGCAGATTTGCCGGCTTCTGTGCTTGAAGGAGTTTACAGCTCCCTGTGGTTCAGTAACTCTATGGGGTTTAGCTTTGTACCTTTTAAGCTTTCACCTAAGGACAAGTGCAGTGGTCAAAATCAACTCCTTATTCTTTGCAGACCAGCTAACGAGTTGGAGCTAGCAAGCCTGGCATGACCTACTTGTCAGCTTGTAGCTCTGAAAAGGTTTGTTGGTGTAGTCTAAGTGAAGTTCGCACTGGCTAGACGGGCCTGGGCGATGAAGGAGAGACAAGGACTTGGTACAATACAGACCAGCTACTGCCATCATACCTCATGTTACCAGTGCATCTGTGGTCAGCCAGAAGAACGCTGCAGCCTGTTGGTGCCCACTGCAGTACTACTTTTATGCAACTGGCCAGTAAATATGGACTGAGATTACTGACCTGAGACGGACTTGGGTTACTGACACTGACACCAAGAACTCGCTGGCATCGGGCAACCATTTTCAGCTCTTTGGTGCTTCCAAGCAGATCAAGCAAATGAACTCAGAAAAGAGTGGCGTGGGGGCTGTATTTCAGACAAGAATAAAACAATAAAAGACATAACTTTTTTGCAGTTACAACAGCAGGACTTTGAATGTCATTTCCTACTGTCAAAGCTATGTCCAACTGAAGGAGTCATGAGGAACTTTGCATCATTGGTACCAATGCTGGAAAACTGCTTGACCTGAGCTGGCCAACATGGGAAGTAGCATAATGCCATGACGCCACCTCTAATTACTTATGTTTATCCATAACATCTGTTTGTAGAATAAGTGGCTTGAAGAAGCCTGAAAACAAACATGGCCTCATTTACTGGAAGCTGAATCACCAAAACTCCTGCTCAGTTTCACAAGGACTGAAGGTGCTGGGCAGGGGGTATTCAATGCTTTGGAGGACAGAAGTCCATAAGAGGTCAATTACTGTGGTATTCTGGCAGGAGGAATTTGAAGAAAATTGCCCTTAAATGTATGACTCATTTTCTCCTGGATTCTAGGAAGTCCTCCTTTTGACAGATTAAAAAGTAGTGCAAAAGAATTAAAGTGTGTTGGAACCACTAAAAGCAGGAGAAAATGGGCTAAGGGGAACCCTTGCTGACGTGGGATCAGGTTTGGCTGCTGTAATCTAGGCAGCAATTAGCTCTAAGGGTACGCATGGCAAAGTTCGGCTATTGGCACCTGGCAAAGATAAACCAGCAGAAACTGCAGCTGCTCTGGTTAAATGTACTCAGAGAACTTTACTGAGTAGTCTAGGTGGTACCAATTTATAACACCACGATCTATATTGATAAGAAATGCTACTGAGAAATTGGTTGACTCTGTGCTCTTTTAAACTTCAGATAATCTTTAGGCTACATCTTGAATTTGTTGCTCTGGCTTTTATGAATGATAAAAAAAATGGAGCATCTACTTTGGAGCTGCAGGACTTGGCTTCTGATTATTGAGGTGACCATATCTAATATGAATCTATTAAGCATAACCATCCCCAAAAAGCAAACATACTTACATGAAGAGAACATAGAGCAAGGCTGTATGAAAGTCAAGATAATATTGAGTTAAAAATGAGAATTCACCACCCTCCCTGATTTTACCTTAAAAATGGATCCATGAAATTTCCCAATGAAACTCCTTACTCTTGAAAAAAAATACCACTTAGTGAGACTTGATCTATTTGACTGAAAAACTAACTGGAAAATACATTAGAAATATCTAAATATTTCTAAAAGATTGTAAGAGTTTAAAAGTTTTTAATCCTTATTCAGTACCAAACTAAATTTTAAATTCCATCTGGGGAATAGCAACATCATGTTTTAACTTGTTTTAGTCAAACTAGTGCTAAACAGATAAAACAGGAACTTGCAATTTCCTCTCCCTCTAAAGGTGTTGGTCATTCAGTAGAGATATATTCCTGATCACATTTTTTCCTTCTCAGAAACGAAGGCTGTAATTAAAAAAAAACACCAACACTGAGGCAAATCTATAAAGTGGATTACTGTAGAGTATGGAGAAAATGACCTTCCAAAGTTAAAGGAGAAGCTGAAATAACCAATAATTGAAATGTCATAGTAAGAACCGAGCTGGTAAGAAAAAGCAAATATTTAAAGATGAGAAATATTTAACAAGTCACTGGATTAATTTCTCTGCCAAGTTCATAACAAGCAAATATATTTCTATTTGATGTCAGGGACATCAGGTAGAATCTGACTAACCTTATGGGTATAAAACAACCTTGGGGGCCTCTTTACCCCAGAAGAGTTTTAATGCAGAAGTCCTGTCAGTGAACATCTATGTTTCAGTGAGGTAGATCCACCTTGGTGTTGAAGACAAACAATTGCATTTTAGAAAAGAAAGTTGTAATGGCTGTACAAATAATTGCTCATTCTTCCATCTTCTACTGCTTGCTCTGAAGGAGCTGCTGTTCCTGGCAAAACCCAGCTCTTCTATTTCAAGCTAAGTATGAGATACTCCTGTCACTTGACATACACAAAATTTATGACCCTCAGGGAGCTGTTCTGAGTTTTGCTCTTTGCCTTCACTGGTTTCTCGCCATCTCTCCTCTATGGAAATAGTGTCGTGATTAAGCCAACAATCACAAATTAAACTTAGATTGAGATTTCAAGGTGATTCCTTTTCTGTTTTCTTCATCTCCAACGTAATTGCACAGGCTTAGCAAAGGTGTATACTTTCACGTTTTCGGTCTACTGATTCACACTGCAACATTGCTTGGACTGTGAACAGCCTCATATTAAAAAGGTTGGGTCTTGGAGGGACATAATTTCATTTAAAAAAAAGGCTTGGAATACGTCTGCAGACAGGGTCTGCCTATGCAATGCTTTGAAATGATTACGAATTCCTGTTCCTCCTAATTCTTCCTAATGACACAGTGGGAATGAAGCTGTTCAATGGAAAGCGGCCAGTGCCCCGGTGAAGACGGACGGACGGTGCCTGCTCACTGCTCGGTACCTTCCCTCCCGTTCCCTTGAAGCAGCCGGGATGTCAGGGAGCCGAGTCAGTGAAACGAGGGCTGCGCTCCTCCTCACTGACCAAATCACTGCACACGCACTCGGGTAGGACGGCTGTCCCTTGGGGGATGGCACTGCCTGCACCGCCTCCCCTGCGCTGGGGCAAAGGAGAGCCTCAGTCGCTGTTATTTTTACTGATCTCTGAAAGGTTCATCTTCAGTCCCTCTTTCATTGGACTTGTGGAATTAGTATCTACGTTAAATACTGCAAAACCGTAGCCATATATTTCAGCTCAGTCTGAATTTTATCTTTGTGTGTGCTACTTTTAAGAAGAAACATAAACATAATAATAAGGTTGTTTAACATGGCGGAGTACACACACTCCTAATAACACTAATGACAATGTCTGTTCCGTTATGTTAAATGAAAAAGATGATTTGTGTATGTTTACGGTAGCCCATGACTTAATTTACAAACAACTGAATCGGTTAAGTTTACAACTTAAACAGTAGATCATCTGTCTGTACATCCTGTATTTGGACAGTTCCTACATTATTGTTATATTGATAAAATTAATGTATATAGGAATATAGGGCCCCGCCTAAGCTTGTTCACTGAGGACTCAGCTCATGGCATTTTAGTGGCTGGGAGGGGAAAAAAATTAAACAATTTGCATACTTCAGTACTGTAGCAAATGACTTCATTGACAAGGTCACCATGCTAAACTGACATCATCCACACCACATCCAACTTCTAAAAATCCTCCAGTATTTGCATGGTGATGCTTACAGAAACAGGCTCTTAGGGTTTTTTGTCCCTCTAGCCTGTTTAATAAGCCATTTATTTTTTTTAATTAAGAATTCAGTATGCGTTTAATTTATATGGGGAAAAAAGCTTGAGTGCTCTGTTTTGTTTGTGGTAACATGGCTAGCTGTATAAAACACCGTCTCTTCCTCTACTCCATACGTAACTGTATTTCCAAAGGTAACTCTCATTGAATCAGATAAATAGCAATTTCTTTTGTAATCAGAACCTAATTAGGTTGTTGTTTACAGTATAAGTGATCAATAGCTTTTATTCTGGATCACACAGTGTCAAAGCTCTAATAATTGGTATTAAATGTAACAGAGAGACTGTAATCAAACCAAATGTAAAAAATCTTCAAAAATATGTACTATACTGGGGAGTTATTAAAATTCCTGATACTGCTTAAAATGTTTAATGTGCTGAATACAAATGATATTTTAAAGAAAGCTTTGTGGATCAAAGATGGATTTAATAATTGTAATGTTTATGAATTTGTTTTGAAAATATTTTTAATTGGATAATGTCAGAGTTTTGAATTATAATGCTATGTTCATTAGCATTTCAATAGGTTATACTATCAACTCCTTTTGACATAAAAGAATTTGATTTATTTTTTAAATCATGAATCTCGTAATCTTTTTTCCTGTTGTCACTAGTTTTCAATAATTTGATTAGCTTCTACAAGGAGAGCAACAGGAACCACATGGGCTTTGCTGGTAATGATGTGCTACATATTTCTTCTCCAAAAGCAGCTCTGATGCCTTTGAAAGTAATTTGCAGTTTCTTATCAGCACAGAATTAAAGACTAATATTGTCTAATTTGTTATGTTCAGTGGCACAGAGTATCCTAGAATTCTATCAAATACACAGTGCTTTGAAACCTATATTATGTGGCCGTAATCAAGAGTACATAAGTGAATTTCAGAATTTATGAAAGTGTTTATTATTAGCTAAGAAAAAGCTCAGAAGATGAACTTGTCAATAGGTCTAATAATCTCTTAGTAAGACGTGTATTTTGCACACTCCCAAACTTCATTGCAGTTTATAAACCGGCAATTTGGACTTCATAGTTGTACTGCAAATAACTGATGTGGACCTTTCAGAGCAGGCCGGGGCATAATTGCGTAAGTCTCAATGTAAATCTGTAAATTCAACATGATGAACTCCTTGCTTGGCGAAGTCATCTTCTACTTTCAATAGAAAGAAAAACTGATTACTGTTGATCATTTAGACATAACTGCTTGTAACAGTCAACAAGCCATCACAGTAAGGTATAAAGACAGCCCTTAGGAGAAATGCTGCCTATTTGATGACATTTAAAGCTGTAAAGAATTCCTTCTAGGTACCGCAGAAAATCATCACGAGCCAGCACAGGCTGTCAATGTCACTGAATGAAAACCAAAGCGATCAAATCACGTATACTGGCAATATTGCCATCCAAACCATTAAAACAATTTATAGAACTGGTCTTGCAAACAGTTCATCATGTCAGCAATGCCATGGTCTGCAGTAGGAACTACCAGGGTGAGAGAAGCCTGTCACATGGGTGAGCGTGCATGACGCTGCCTTGTAATTGGATCAACCATCCTTTTGTGTTGACTTTAGCAGTCTAAGAAATAAAACACAGTTTAAACGATATCCTACTAACTCTCTTCCCGCTCGATGTTGTGATAAGAGAAGTAAGGCATGAAGTTCCTGTAACTTTTTGAGCTGACGTTATCAGCTGTGTATGAACAGATAATGCTGTTTTAGTAGAGCAAATAAATTGTATGTCATTTTTTATTAAACAAACAGTATAATAACTGGAGTATATTATCACAATGGAAGCATAGAAGACCATAGACTGTACAGCTGAAACCCTGTAGCAAAATTTGTTTCTACCGCTTATCCTCAAATTTAAAGAAATGTATCTTTATCAAGCTTTCACAATGGCTGCTTCTTGTTAATTTAAAGAATCTTCACCCTCGTTAAGGCTAGATGATTATAATTAAAAGATAAATGTACTGTTAGAAAGTTCTACGCCACACTCTATAAGAATTTAACTGAAAGACGTACATTATACCTGTATGCGAATTATAATGGCTTCTCAGCAGGGAACGCAGAATCACTTACAGTACGTAAACATTTAAAGAGGAAAATGCTAATACACTGAAAGAGTTTAACATCAGTAGCAATTTATCAAATGAAGAAGTTTCATAAAGTCCACTCTCTGGGAGAACATTCACCGTTAGACAAAAGCCTGGCATCCTTGATAGTCTGAAGTTCAATCAATTTGAAAACCAAAACCACTCAATAGGATAAGTAGGATCTTAAGAAAACTGCCATCCTCCTTCTCAGGTAAAAGCCAGAATTAAAATAATTATTAAAATAATCCAACCAGGTCGCTTTACAGGCAAATTTACACACTGTCTCTTTAAAACACTGCATGCCCAAAAGCCTTTTGGGTTTGGAATGTAGCACTGCACCAAGTATTTCACAAAGCCTCTAAATATCACAAGAAGCTTTTTTAGAGAGAAAAAAAAAAATTCCAGCTGACTGAAACTGTTCTAGCAGGAGTGCCTCAGCTTAGCTCCCAGACCTGGAATTCCAGATAAACAACAGAGGACAGGAAACAGATTTTTTAATTTTTTTTTTTTAAATGTCCTTCTGTAATGCAGCTACAAGACGACTGATGAGCTTAGGAACAAACAGAGTGAGAGTGCAAGTGTCATCAGAGTGAGCGGTGTGCTTAGATAGGAGCTTGCAGGAAGAGCGAGCGAATTCTCCGAGGATATGTGACTGGTGGAGACTCCTGCTGTGTTGTCTTTCCCAATAGCATTCTGCAAGACATAACACTTTCCTTGGTCACCATTACACATTTTCATTGCAAAATATTTAAATCTACAGCATGAAATTCATCTTTTGGTTCAGGTCCTGCCCTCTACTGTTACCTATATATCGCTGTCACAGACCAAAAGATACAAAAGGTGTAACAGCAGATGCTAAAATGACAGTATTTTGAAGTCAAAGGATAAAAACTCCATTACAGTACAATTAAAAAAAAAAGTATTAAAAAATTCCCTACTTTAGCAGTGGTTCCATGTGTAAAACCTACCCTTGTTAAGTACAGCAATTTTTTTTTAGCAACCTGTGTTTATCATGCCAGTTTACTTTAAAAAGCAAATGCAGGACCCGCAGTGAAACTGCAACTCCTGCATAGTCAACAGCACAGCCTTCTTTGATAACAAATTACTTCTGGATAACAATAGATAAAATCTAATGCATCAGATCAGAAAAGATAGATGTTTCTAGCTTATGAAAAAATTTCTTTCTCAAGCCTTTTTTCCCTTAATCGATGCATTATTTACGTGTCTTGTCTTCTTTGCCTCAATAATTAAGCAGTACGTGTATGGAAGTATAGATTGGCAGATGATAGTGAGCTATTTAAGGAGGAGGTCCAACAGGAATATTTCTCATTGCTTATCATCCTCAGTTTAAAATAAAAAAACAACAAACAGGTGTAATCACAGAAGTAGAACAGTTTAGACTAGATGGGACCTCTAAGGTTATTAAGTCTAACCTACTCCGGGCAAAGTTGCTCAGACCCTGTCCACTCAGGATTTTAAAATCTCCAAGGATGCAGCTTCTCGCTCGTGGAGAGGCAATGGGCCAAGGTACAAGCTAGAAGTACCCAGAAAAGCCGATAAAAAGAATGAGTAGAGAGCATCAGTTTCCACAGGAACGACGGCCTACAGAGCCAGGGAGGCATTCACGGATAAATCTCTGCCCTATTCCCTCACTCTGCTGTCACCTTCTAGGACTAGCTAACTGGAAGGCCTTGAGATGCAAACTGTCAGAATGGAGGCATTGGTGGAATTATCATGATATGCTTTCTTCTCCTCAACCCTGGGCATTTGCTTTTTGGAAACTGTCACAGACAGAGTATGGGATACGATAGACCAGCAGTTCTTATGGTAAGCCACAGTTACTATGGCCTTCTTGTGAAAGGTCTTTTAGCCAGCAGAAGGTGTCAACAGATTTGTTAACATTACTGCATTGTTCCCTCATGTGTTATTAGGCTTCATTCTAGTATCTACAGGAAATTCTTAATAGAACCTAAAGAATTAGGAATGGGCTATAGAACTGTCATTGTTTAGAAGAACTGTGCAAATTTGTACTGGCGAAGGAGAACCTGAAAGATATGGTCACGTAAATTTGGTGGCTTACGCCAGTACAGCTGGTCTTGCTCTGATGCCAAGGCTACGTGCTTCCACATTGTAAAAATTAATTTATGTACCTCACTAATTATTAAGCTTCCTGAGAGACTCAGTACAAAGGATATGGACTGGCAGACATGGAGACTGATGTAATGTTTACGTCTGAAAGGGGGCCTTGGAGGTCAGGCTGAGCAGACTACTCAAACAGCACTGGGAGGTTCATGCCTCTTGGGGCTGTCAATCTGTCTTCTGATGTATGAGCATCACATCTCCTGATGTGAACGTCATTTCATGCCCTAAATTGGTGATTTTTGTTAGCCACAGAATGATGTCCAATATGTTTCTGTGTATGTTAAAAGCCATATCATCTTGCGTTCCTGAAGGTTATTAACGAATCATACTTGCGAGGTGCAATGGTAATTACCATGGGATCTGCCTAGACATGTACTACAGAGCTATTAAAATATAAAGTCAGCAGAGGACACTTTGAGCCCAGCTCTGAATTTCTGAGTAAGGTCATTCTTTAATGTATTATGGTATCCAAACATAACAATACTAACAAGACTTCAGTGTGAGGTAAGCCCATTATAATCTTAAGAGACGTTGAACCTTTTATATTATGGGGAGCCAACTGTGCTGTGAAATATACAGAATCCACACTCTTACCTCGTTAAGACAGAGCTCTGTATCTGCAGATTCATTGGATTTCCGCTTCTTCTGTGCCTATGAACAAATGCAAAATTTATTCCCTGTAAAATTTATACATACAGCAGCACAAAACAATTAGATAAATTCACATGGATTGTCATACTCCTATAATTTTGACAGTGATTTGCACATGATTAGCAAATAAACTCTCCGAATGTGACTGCATGTTTTCCAATAACATTCACATTCTGATTTGAATTTACAGCAAAACTTCAAACAGTGAGCTAAGGGTACTTAGTAATTACAATGATGAGTGCCATCAGCTGCAGAGAACATGTTATGTTCTGTGGCCCCTTAAAAATGGTGCTGGATTTCCATGAGAAGAAATGAAATATGACAGTTATTAATTACCATAATACCACTGAATATTAACAAGACCTATCATATTCCTCAGTTTTAGGAAAATATACAACACAGGAGTATTTTACCCTTAGTGATTCTTGCAATTTCTCCAAGTATTATTACGAAAATACAAGTATAATTTTAATATATTGCACGGCTGCCACACAGTCTCTTCTAGAAAGTTACAAAAAGAACATGTCATGTCTTTTAATGTATATACCTGTAAGTCAAATCGAGCTGTTTGTTTACATTGCGTTCGCTGATTATTGTACATGGAATATTATTAAATGCAGAAACATTTTAGAAGATCAAAGCCTAAAAAATGAATCTGCTGTATCTTCAGCCATGTCTTATGATGAGCATCCATCTGTTGCTATTACTGTGTGCTCTCCACACTGACTCAAGCAAGAAACATTTCTGGTGGCAGCATCATACAAAATGAAAGCAATAGGATGCACTCTGTCTAGCATCATAAGGTGTTTAATATTTCCATTGCTCAAGTGAACACGACTGGGCTGGGAGTTTTCTGCTTTTCTACAATAGCAATAGCAATCCCCACGGTGCTGAAGATATTTTCAGTAAATGGTGCTGTGGTTGACTTAAGTACTTCAGTCATTCTCAATATAATTTCTTTCTTTGTATATTCCAGAAATATAAACAGCACTCTTTTATAGGAGCTACCAGTGTTACATGTACAGTCAAGTCTTGTAACAGAAGACTTGGATTTACACACCAAAACTACTGACTGCAGTGAGCACGTCTGATGCTTCCTGGAAGTTGGGTTGGACTTGCAATTTGTTTCCTGCAAAAAAAATGAGGATCTGAATCTCACTGTGTTGCATTCATTTTATGCTACAGAATCCCTCTGGTTTTGGCAGAGATGGACTGGACTAAAGACGATGTGAGGAAGTGCTGAGTGTTTGATTTTATACCCTCAAAAATTCAGTTCCACATACAGCTATTTTGTTCTATATCTGAGAGCCATTGGTGCTGCCTATGGATACAAAATAGTATTTGACCTAATTACTGATTTTTAGAATCCAAATGAAGGAACCGAACTTCTCATTAGGAAGCACATTCCCTGCTTTTCATGATACTTTTATGTTTATAAATAGATACATTAGAGGCAACTGAAAAACTAAACCAGCTGGGATTTAAGAGAAAGACAGCTTAGCAATAGTAAGAATGCATACTGTATATATGTTGATAGTTTTCAAATATATGACAAAATAATAGCTCAATTCATTAATAAACACCCTCTGTGAAATCTCTCTCTTACATACCCTTTCTTCTAATTAGTACCATTAAAGTGGTTATGGTAAGCATAAATTTAACTATCGAAATGCAAAAAGAAATGCCTGGAAGTAAATTTGCTACAAGAAGAAGGAACGCAGTGAAGCCTTCCTGTTGTGTTGAGTGGTGGTGGTATCGGCAGAGGTTAGGAAACTTCTTTTAATGGCAGCTGGGTAGATTTCAACTCCTAAGTGGATGGCTCCAAGGAGATGGGTAAAGAAGGTGAAACTGGATTTCAATCCTGATTTTCTTATATCCTAAACACCCATTCTACATTGAATTGGAATGTGAGGCTTCACAGGAGGCCTCAGATTCAGAGCTTCAGATCTCAACAGTGTAAACCATAAGGGTCGTACAAGCCTCGTATTTCTTAGTTCATCATTCAGTGCTAAGTTTCCTAATTCACGCAAACATCTGTCTATTGGAAACATTGTACTTTGCTGCTTAGGCCTGCTTTGGATTCGAAACACTGTGCTAACTACAAGTCCGCTCTTGGTAGTTGGTCTCAACACCAAAGTTAGAATTTATGCTCCTTCTGTACTGAGTTTCTCAAAAGAGAAAAGAGAAAAAGATCATTATTTTGTCTATATGCAGTAAATTCCTCCTTTACTTCATTCAGCCTGATAAACAATAGAGTGCAGCAGATAAAACATATTTACCTTTGAGAATGCTATTTTAAGGGTAAAATCAACAGCTAGAAACAAAATCAACATAAAAAAAAGCTTTTCAATCATTTTGATCAATATTCCCTAGCTTTCATTTGGAAGGCAATACTTCTCTGTATCCATATACTTAAAGCAGTCATTCTAACATCAACAACACTCATTCACATGCATCCTCTGTTATAAAGTCCTCCTTTCTTAGAATTGAAAAGTAATTTTAATAAACAGGCAGGCTTTTCTCTTATCAAAACAGAAAGGACAGTATCTTCCATTTAAAAATACAGCAAAAATGGAACCTCTTTTTTTTGGGAGAGGGAGGCAGAGGGAACGAAAAGCTATCATTTTGAGGATGAGATGGCATTATATGCCAAGTTTCAAATTGGAGGAGTACGTTTTTACTGTTGAGTTATAAACCTGTAAAAATGGGTTATAATGGAAACGCTGGCATAGGCTGCACTACTACGATACAACAGTGCACCACTAAATCACAAGTAATGGAAAAAAAAACCCCACCTACATGTTGAAGAGAGTGCTATAGAAAGCGTATGTCCCGTAATTACAACCTAAGGGGAAAATTCTTCCTGCCCTACTCTTGGGCAGAAAGGACTTTACATGTAGCAGAAGTGTTGTATTTGTGCCACAGTGAGTGTACACCTTTATCAGAGCTAAAAAATCGGGACTTGGAGATTATGCTGATAGTCCTGCTGGAAATACACCCGGACTGGGAAACGTGCATTTGAATTATGAAGGATAGCCTCAGCCATTGGATATTTACCTTGCAATATCTTCCATTATCCAAGAAGATTAAACAATAGAAACGTGTGCCCATCACGTACGGCTGCAGACAATTCTGACAGGGAGTATCTCAGCCATCAACAAATTTGGGAAATGAGAGTTGTTCATTATGCAGGATGCCAAAGTTTCACTGCCAACTCCCATCCCAGGTCTCCTACATGCTTAACACACAGGCAAGAAGGTACCTTCAAAGGTGCTAGAAGTACCTAATTCCACAGGAGTAAAACTGCACACACAAATGGCTAATAAGTCTGTATTCAAACTTTTTTTTTTAAATTAGTTTAATATAAATCTCTTATGTGGTGACAAAAAGATCTATAGGGATTTCGTCATTAAACAAAACACAAGCAGGGCTGGGCTGATAAAAATAATAATTAAAAAAACAGTAAAAGAAAAGCCGCTTAAAATAAGTGGCTAAACATATGGAAAGAGGTATGAGATCTTTTCTACCGAGGTAAAATAGCATTTGCTAATGACTTACGCACTCAGCTGTGACATGCCTCTGACTGTAAAACAAAGTTACGTAAGAGGGGTTGACACTCACCGCGGCTTCGCAGGGAACTGTAATTCAGTAACGTGGGCTACTCTGACAAAGCTGCCCCCGTACTGCCAACAACCCTGCACTCACTTAAGCTTTTATAGTCTGCAAAAATGAACATCTGCTTTTACAGAGAATCTTAGCGCTGTGGTAGCACAAGCAACAGATGATATTTAGAGATAATCATATTCATGCACCTCCTGATGAGCTCTTCAGTATCCCGTCTATTAGTCACACCCGCCTTGTTTTGGTCTTGGCAACCTTCAGCTTTTAACATTTGAACTAAAGTGCTGGACTTAGTCAAGAGCTGGTAGAAAAACCAACTGCATGTCCAGAAAAGAAAAAATTCTCATGATCAGAAACAGAATATTGCTTATTTCTTTCCTAAAAAGAAAGGAGAATCAGGGCTAGCAGAGGAGCTGGTGGTTTTCTGAAAGGAGAAAGGAATATTGTTTATAGAGATATTTCTCCTCCAGACACAGGACTCTCCACGTTTCCTTCTAACCCCAATGGCTCCTACATGAGTTCAATCATATGTCCTTGCTCAGACATACCCTAAACCAGTCTTCTCTTGGCCTTCACCTATTAACCACCGTGAGATCCTCCAAAGCCTAGTAACTCTCTGCTTCCCATCCCCCAAATCCTTCTACCTCCATCCTTTGCAGACACTATAGCCCTGGATTTATTCCCAGAAACGCTATCTTGCAATTATGCATCCAGCTTCTACAAATCACAGCACTACATGGTTAATAAATGCATTAAACACTGCAGTGGTATCTCACCAGGAGTCAGTACACACATTATTTATGGCTTGTCATCCAGCAGTATTTTTATATGCCCACTACAGCATGCATATCTACGTTACTCACAGCAAGGAAAAGGTTTGACTGGGGATGGCTCCAGACGGAGGTGAGCTTTAATTTGGAGGGAGGGGAGGGAAGGAGAAGCACGTAAAGGGAAAGAAATGCGTTGGACCTTAATGCAAACAGGCACAGAGTGAGCATCCGAACTCAGAAACCAGTCCCTTGGTGTTAGCTAAGCACTTTGGGCCTTATGTGCTTTACGGAATGTACTGCTTAGACATTACAGTGAGAGACAACAGAAGTATCATTACGATAGAGATCTGTTATGTGGGTTGTTTTTTCAGCTCATTTTAATGAGTGTGCTTTTGTCCTCTCCTGAGATGCCTGGTTAGTTATGCTCATATTAACAAGCCTTTCTGAAGAAGAGGGACAAATCTCCCAGAATACATCCTTCAAATGACCACGCTTCTGAAGTAACTGTAACAAATGAGGGCGCTTGCTCTTTTTGTTCTTCTCCTGTGTTGATTAGAGAGATTTACTATGCAGCTAACCTGTTTTTCCAACAGCAGGACACAAACAATAAGCAGAGAAATATACAGACTGTAAAAATGCAATCAGTTTAACTCTTCTGCGCTCACTAAGCGGTAGGTGAATCTATCACAATTGTCAATAGTATTTTCTTATTAGCACAGTAGTACTACGCCACGCTGGAGTATAAATTACTTTCAACAGGGATGACAAGCGAAGCGCGGGTCAGAGACACAGGCTACTAAAATAAGGATCCAATTCAGCACAGAGTAATTTTGAAACCCATACCGTACAGCCAGGATGCAAAGCTATTTAAAGCTATAAAAACAATCAGCTTTGCACAATCCCATAACAAAGAAGTTAGATCTTTTTTTCTGCCGCTTTGTTTTTTTTCTCTGCTGAATCAGCCCTCAAGGTACAAGCTTGGGGCATGAAATTATCGGTCGTCACTCTGCATAAAAGCACTACGGTGCTGTCATCCCACTTTGTACAGTGAAGAAAGTATCATTTAAAAACAAGCATTACCAAGTCACTGCTGGCACTAGTCTCCAAAGCTATGTAGATAACACCCAGTATAGTAAGAATCAAATCACAAGTTTTTCAGCTGGGAGACATTAAATAAAGCAAAGCAATTATCCCCTTGTGCCCAAATATGCACTGGGGAAACACGCACAGAGTTCTCTGGCTGCAATACAGCGCAACGAAGAGTTTATCAGCCAGTCCCTTCAGATCCCATCCCCTCCCCGCACTAAGCTTCTGTCCCCCATAACTTTGTACTGGTCCTAAAATCACACAGTTTGTCCCTGTTCTCCTACAGGGGTCTTGTCTGGCTTTCCCCCCGCAGCTTTGCCCGAGCTGGGCAGGGTGGTGGACCCCAGGCAGCCCTGAGCACCGCAGGATGCCCTGACTGCCTTTGGGCCCAGCGACCCTCTGGTTTGCCAGTTTGAGCATTCAGAAATCATGAGTCAGGCCTCATGCAAAACCAGCAGACAGCTGCTCAGTGGGCAACACTGCGCAGCGCCAGATCTACCTTCACAAAGCACTGGCTTTCTTAAGGGAACACACATGGCGTTTAAAAAGTCACCTCATCCCTCAACATGAATAGATTCTTGTGGTTTTGAGTACTTAAGCACCAGAAACAAGGGAGAGAGGAAAACCTCAAAGCAGGGAGGTGTGTTTTATGGTCAGGAAAAGGATAAAGGGATGGTGGGTCTCCTGAGATTGTTTCCACGCATTCCTTCAGGAGGAAAGGGAGATGAAAAGAAAATGCTTCACCCCAGGGCAGGCATGAGGAATCCTCTGGGAAGAAGGGCTGGGACACATGTAGGTCCCTGTTTTGCTTAAAGCCAACTTTCCAGCTCTTTGGTCACCAATGACGTAGCACTGCCAGTCCTTCTGGACATGGCCAGGTGGGCTGGGAACGGTCTCTCTTCCCCAGACCAATGGGTAACGATGGATCGAATTAGCTCTGGTCTAACAGGTGTCCAGTGTGGACACCTGAGTCTCTGATAGCTGTAGACAGAAACATACTTAGCAGCAGACATGACTTCAGAAATCTGAAAAACAGGCCTATTAGTTGATAAAGTCCAATACAGGTAGAGGAAAACCTCTTCCCTCCAACCTCTTCAATCTTAAAATTATGAGAAAATTGTATTGGGGGTGGGGGTTTGGGAATAATCCTCCCCAAATGAGCAGAAACAAGTGTGGAAGGAAGGAAAGATGACCTGTGCTGTATGGGACCATTCCCAGATCCTTACGTTAGTAAAGATGAGACCTAATTAAGTCCCATCTCTCACTGCACTTATATGGTGGGACAACATGGCACAAAAACTGCCTAACAGCAACCTTAAAGGTTTTATAAAAAACAGATCCTATCAGAAACACCAAACTGATCAAACAGCTTACAAGGACCAGACACAGAGATCTTCAAATATTTATTTCAAGCAATTAGTCTCCCAGTGAGCACAGCACAAAATATGACACCGAGCCAAGACAAGTGAACTGACTGACTTACCTTTCATGGCAGTACAGTAACTTGCTAACAATTTTGTTTTCGTGTTCAGTCATTCATTTATCCGAGTAAAATGAATTTGTATAGTCCTAGATTCTTGCTTCCTATTTTTAGGGGATATTATGCAATTCTCCTAATATGGTCTTTTCATGGATTTGCCTCAAGCAAATATTTTTTGCATTAAGAAGGGCTGAGGAGAAAACAGAATACTAAAAAGCATAGAAGGAATAAGTTTTGTTAGGTTACTATCTCAATGGCTTAGGCTGCCTAGTTTTTCTTTTTCCCCCCCCTCTAGTTATAAAACTGAAGAGCCATGTAATCCAAAGTTGAGTTGTTTGGGATTTTAGTATTAAAACCCTTTTCCCTAGTGATTCACCACAGCTATCAACCCAGTGCCATAGACGGCAGTTACAGGGAGCACCTGGCTGCTGCGCACTGAACGGCATCTAAAGAAAAGCAGCGTGAACACAAAGCCATTACAATCCCCGTTAAAAGACACACTCAGCTTTTAATTTTGAACAAAGGTAAGCCCTTGAAGAACCACAGATCCCACAATGCTTCCCCAGGCTGGAGTGTGTGCCCTTGCGTGTCCGAATATGCAAACAGAGTTGTTCCGTCTGGCAGCAGGCGCAGTACCTACCTCCCCTATTAGAGCGGGCTACGTGGTGCACCGGAGTGTGCTGTGAACACTCCTGAGCAGCTGTCAGCCATGGCTACTCGGGGACTAAAAGCAGCTCAGCCAGAACCGCGCAGGCCCGCGTCGCGCTAATGAGCCTTGAAAAGAGGCGCCACGCTAACGGAGCTCCAGCGCTTCCACACGGCTTCGCACACCTCCAGGTGTGCCCCGGCAGGTAGCCGCCGGCCGGAGGGCGGCTGCGATGTGCTGCTCCGCGCCAGGCAGGCATGGACGACGCCCGGTGCTCGCAGGCACCTTGTCCTTCACACCGACAGGGCAGTCTGCGGCTGGGACTCCCCGCTAAGAAAAACTTGGGAGCCTCCCGCGCCAGGGAGAGAGCTCAGCGGGGATGCTCGCCGCATCCGTCGGCCTCGTGAGACACCCAGCTCTGAGCCCTCAGCGGGTGGAAGACATTAAGAAAACAAGGCCACGCATTGCCTCGGCGCTCGGGCAGCAGGACCAGGGGTGCTGTCCTCTGCTTCTGCAGCTGGAAGGAAAGATCAGGCAAGCTTGTTTGAGCACCACGTCTGCATGAGGCCTTGAGCGCTGAGCATTACGGGCAGCTTCTGCTTCTGCTATGCCAACCTTAAGCAACCGATATTATTGCTGGTTTCTTGAGCACCGCGTTCGCTCATAAATTTTAAAAGGGAAGGGAACAGAATGACCATGAACATCTGCTTTTGGTTAAGTGACTAAAAATGTTCAAGAATTTTCTCTTTATTAACCGTATGTGCGCACGTGTGTGCTGTGAGTACTGGCACGGTTACGCTCAGAAAGAAAACACAGAAAGCCTTAAAAGGCTCTCGAAACACCGCCGATAACAAGTGACTTCGCTGCAGTTACAGGGAAGCAAAAGCAAAGCTGCAGATACTAAAGTATCCCTGCACAGAAAGAAAGGCAGAAGAAACCAGCCACTTAGTTGAGGCGCCCATCACACAGCTATGCCCTCCCCTCCTCACTTTTGTTTACACATTTCAAGCCCAGCGTATGCCTTTCCTTACAGCCGCAGTTATGTGACTACGCCTGTACCCGAGTCCCATTAAATCATGACATGATTTAGAGATTGTTGTTTTGGTGGTTTGTTTTTTTTTTCTTTTAAAGTAATTCAATCTTGAACAGCTGTGATTTGGATTAATTGGTAAATTTTGTATTTTTGGCACAATCTGCTCCAGAAGTGCCTCTGAAATAAAAATTTAAAGCATTTTCTCCCTGTTCCTCTAATCCCGTAGCTGAATTCTGCAGGTGCACAGATGCATCCTCAGAACTGGCTGGGCTGAGATTTTAGTGAAGTTGCTGCAGTACTTGCCTCAATATCCATGTTCCTCTCTAGCACTGAAAATACCATTCAGGAGAAAAATGTCAGAAAGATTTTTTAAATAATGCAATCAAATTTACCAAGGCGAGTCTGTAACACAACCAGGCTATGGCATACTGGGGTTTGGACAGGCAGCTCTTCCCCAGGAATTCAGCCACAGCCACACACATAACATCAAAAATTTCACCCAAATAGTTAATGTTTTGGCAAAGTTCAAAGTCACCGAACACAGGAATTTTTTCATGCGAAATCTAAGACAACTTCAATTTTAAGCAGAGCTGCTAGCTGTGTCTATAACTATTTTTATTTTCATTAGAATATATGTCTTTATACTTTTGTAGAAAGGTATTCAAATTCACTATTAGTATTCCTGATTAATAAATCCTGATAGCATCTTAATTGCTAAAAGTGAATTAATATTATACAGTTTTGATAGTTGGCATGTTATTTTCTACGACAAGCGTGTTTCAACAGATTTAAGTCACGACTGAAAAACAAAATAAACATCCAGTTGGCCCTGTCCACAGATCTCCATTAGCTAAGCTAGACCTTGGTTTGTCCTGTCAGCTTCCTAAACATTATTAAAAGGCCCTTGCAGTATGGATCTTAAAACTCAATACTGGCGAGAGACTTTGATGTAGCATCCCACATTCATTCTTCCCCTGCTGAAGTGAGTGAAGCAGAGAAAAATCATCCCTTCTCAAAAATAGTCGGAGTGAAATCCTAACACTAATTCTCTTTAATGGGCTATGCTATAGCAGACTATAATGGATGATGTTATAGTGGCCTTCCTCATATCCATTATTTACACATGAACGATGCTCTCACACACAACAGTTATGCAGTAGTTAATGAAGCTATTCAAATCAGCAGAGAAACTCTCATGTAAGAGGAGTCTGCAGAATCCTGACCTTATTAGAAAGGTGCCTCATTCTCTACTGCCCTGATCCCACTGCACCAACAGGAATTCTTCCCTTCGCCAGGCAGCAGCAAGTGAAAATTAGAAGTAACTTCCTAATATCATCTGCATATACGGCCTCAAATTTGTGCTCAGTATGAAGCACTGAGAAATTTTTTCCATCACTGAAACAATTTCATAGACACAAAAAGTATTGTGAATGTTAGATGTTTAACAATTATAACCCTATTAAAACAAATCTGAGCCTATAATAACCAGATTATGAAAATAATTATGAGATTATTCAAAACTGCATTCGCAGGATATGATCCAGCTTTGTTTCATCTTACAAATCGCTCACAGAAGGACAGAAGGCTTACATTTATGTTTACATTTAATAAGCCAGAAAATAAAAATAGACGAATGCTAATAATGCAAGTAATGGAGATCGAGGGGATCACTTTGAGTATATTTTGTAAGGTTTCCATACTAAACTAGAAGAAGCTTTTGAAGATTTATCGTGAGCAGTTTGCCTACTTTTTGAAGTATTATGTTGCGGCAGACTGGATAGTTCAGGGGATTATTAATGGGATATACAGCCTTATATTCTGAGGTAGCTAGTTTAATCTAGCTCAGGTCAATACTGACAACTATTCTGTAGGATTTTTGAAATGAGGAGGTGGTTCTGGGGCACTTCTTCTCTTAAGAGGACAGGTTCAATGCACAAAAGTGGCACTAATTTGCACCTCAGGCAGTGCACTCCATCAAAGAGACTGAGGAATTAATGGGATATAGGTTTATAACGTCGCAAAGCACTCAGGATGTTTCCCCATGCCCTTCATTTCCCTTTCCGTGAGACAAGCTGCTCTGTTAAAAAGGGACAGTCCTCCTATATCCTCTGATTTTTCTAATTCCATTGCAAACCCTACAAGAAAAATCTTAAAGGTGCTCTATGCTACCAAATTTTAACATCCTTTAGTGGGACTCAAGAGAGAGATTAGAAGGTTGCACCTAGAAAAACATCTTGAGAGTGCTACCTGAAAAGAATCTTGATTGATGATGGTTGGGAGCAAATATTTCCCTGAATGCTCAACGGTTTTATTAACAGTTCTGGACTGAGCTGAGGCAAGTAGAAAAAGGCACCAAGTGAAGGGTGGGTTTTGTGATCTACCTACTCATGTATCTAATACTTGCAAGCATCTGCTTTGTCTTACTAGCAAGTTTCAGCGTCAATACGTTGTCATCAAGTTTCCAAAGAGGAAGCATTCAAAAAAAAAACCAAACATATGGGTGTGTGTCATCTACAGCAACGATACATCTTCTTGTGTTACTCCTACCTCCAGACCAACGGGTAGAAAGTCAGAACTAAGAAAGCATTACTAGAGATGAGAGATGAATATAATGCAGACTGTGTCTACTGTATATTAACGTACGTATATCATATATGCAGGCTGCATAAGCGCACCAGCACTGACACTGCATGTGTATTGAGCTGTCCCAGTGAGAAGTGAGCTTAATGGGTTGACGAGATGCCACGTTCAGTGGCCAAGATGGGAATAGCCTCTCTAGTATTTGAGAGCAGTATGCTTAAAAGGGATCTGGGGTATGGCTACGCTGCTCACACTCAGTGACCGCTTGAACAGCGTAGGACATGGCATTTCTGACATGCTGTGCATGGATGGACGTCATTGCACTACAAGAGGCTTCGTACATAACACAGGGCAGCAGATGATGAATGAGGACTTGCAGAGCACGTATAAGCAGATGCGTCTCACTGTCTTGGAGATTTTTTGGGGTTGCAACTTTGCCAGTTGCTCTCTCTAAATGTTCGTGAAGCACCAGAGTCCAGTCTCCTGTTACCCTGTCGTGACTTGTGCTTCAGGGGCTGTCCCTGTGGTGTGGACCCAGTTCTGCTCCCAAATAGCAGAGCTCTCTCACTAAGGGCACTTACCAAAGAGTTGTACTGCTGCTAAACAACATTGTATCTGAGCCATCAGCCTGAAGGTGAAAAGCCTCTGCTTAATTAATGATTCCTAAGTATCCTCATTATGCTGTTCTCTGGCTATAGACCGGGTGTGTTTTTTATCTAAACCTTTTCAGAGGTGCCTATAACAATCTGAATTTCTCATCTGCAAATAACCATGACTGAATCCTTAGGAATAATCAGGAAATCTTAATTAAAAGTAATAGGGGTTAGGCCAACTCTTGATGAGAGCATGATTCTGCAAATAGTTGCAAGAATTTGTCAAACTAATTAAGTTCAAAATCAGTATGAAAGAAGGGACATTTTTTCCTTCTGAATTTGCATTTGACTTCCGAAACTGTCTATAGGCAGTTAGTTCCCTGCAGGAACAGATCCCTACAATTGCCCTCACAACCAGATAATTACAGTGCATATATGACTGAGGTGTGCAGAGTAGCACACTTACACAGAATTCATTATATAATGGTCTTCAAGAATTTAACTCAGATACACGCAACTTACAATGCACTACTTTTCTAGAGGAGGGCAAGCACATGTAAAAAACATACTAAACACTGCTGATCAGAAAAGTTCGGACCAAACCACTCTTTTACATTTCTGCAGAGACAAATTTTTCACAGACACTTGTAACTGCTTTGCTTTCATCCATGCACACTTAATTTATATGCCCACTTACCCAACTCTGCACAGATTAGGTACTTACGACGGCAGGTAGCTATTTACATCCTACCTGGTACACGTCTTACCTGCCATGTACACAAACAATCTGAAAGCACACCTTTCAAATCTGAGCATGAATTCAGTACATCCAAATGTTTGCGTGCATGTGGTAATGCATACCTGGCCTTGAATTAGAGGCAACTTGAGGCTTCTGAAAATGTCAAGCTGGAAAAATAAAGTACTACCATGTAATGCAGTATTTAGTAAATTACTGCCCTGAATACCTAATTCTGTTTTGAGGGAGACATGAGGGAGGATAATCCTGTAATTCTTTAGGACACACGCTGAGGGAACCTATGAAAAAATATCCTGCATTATGCACAACAGTCAGTCTGTTTACTTGTGGCTCACAGAAACAGCTAAGCACGCAGGAGGGCTTAACCTGAGGTGGGATTATTAGGCCAAATCCACTGATGAG
Organism: Anarhynchus alexandrinus; assembly: GCA_008711295.1. Classification (NCBI taxonomy): domain Eukaryota; kingdom Metazoa; phylum Chordata; class Aves; order Charadriiformes; family Charadriidae; genus Anarhynchus; species Anarhynchus alexandrinus. Next base: position 2,542,991 of record VUYV01000048.1, read on the forward strand.
AACTACAATTTGGTGTGAAACAGTTAGGCTCTCCTCCAAAGCACAGACTAAAATAAACTTTTTGAACTCCTATTGATTTTGAAGGCAAGGAACTGAAATGGGTGACAGTGTCTCGTGTTCTGGAACTCAACAGCAAGTTGAAAAATGCTGTAGAGTACATGGCTTGAGGGTAACGTAGAGATCTATTATTTAGGTGAGACAGCTGATCAGGAGTCATAGGGATAAAAAGTAAGTAGGAGATAAAGGGTGTGATTTATTACCAGTATCTGATTACTAATGTACAGTGAAGACTGTAAGTAAAAAGAGCAGAGAGGTAAAAAGCAGGAGAAAAATATATTTCTGTTTAGATGTTCTGTTATAATTTATTTTTATTAAGAGTATATGTTAGCCAATGTGGTTAAAAGGCTGTATTTCATTTTCTGTCCCATAAACTTGGTTTGACTACTTGAAAAATTTAGGCATGCTATGGAAAACGTTCCAAATTTTAGCTCTTCAACAGTGTACTATTTTTGCAGCTATGCTGCCTTGTCACCAATGTATGATTTAGAATGATTACTTGTTATTGTATTCTAATTTCCACTGGTCTTTTCTATATTTCATTTGCTGCTGCTTACAAGGAAGAAACTATTCCCAAAAAATCTTCTCTATTATCACTGAAATGCTTTTGATCATATCTGCCACATGATAACTGAGAGCCTGGGTAATTTATTTTTTAAGAACATTAGTTTATGGGTTACATAGAAATATCAAAGAATGATGTATATATATGTAAGGAGTAACTGATAATTACAACGTACACTTAAGGATAATTGCAGTGTACACAACTGTGGAGTTATTCCATTTTTACAAGTGTATAAACAAAAGCAGAATTTGATTAGGTTGTGTGATTGCCTCTTTAGACTCAAATGACTTTATATGCATAAACATACTTCATGGACTTGGGTTTGCTGTTGGCAGAGGAAGGCGATGTACCCTCTTTAATCAAGGACAAGGAAGGAAGCAGGGTTGCCTCAGACTTTTTTCCCCAAATCAAAATACAGACCTACTCCAATCTCTTAATTGCACCCCAGCGTGGTCACAACCCCCAGCCCCTTCCCCCTTCCCCACTGTAGCTTCCAAGGCAGCCAAGCCAGTGATGGCACGGTGACTCCTGTCACCTCCGTACGGGTTCAACATCCCTCCTGCTCAGTCTTGTGCAGGCTTTTCCCCCCCCGAATCTGCATTTAGTCATTACATCGCTAGAGGAAATATAGAAAAATGTATACTGATAAATTTCATACCAGAATAAGTCTATGAGGCAGTTGAGTGCCCAAAGATTACAGAACGGATCTGCAAGAAGAAAGGATGAAAAAAAATATAAAGAGAAAAGGACAGATAGGAAAAGGATCTAATAAAGACTAATGGTTAACCTGAAGAGGGGTTTCAGAGATGGAATAGATATGCCAGTAAATTGAGACTAATAATCTAACAACTCACGTCACATAAATAGGCAGAACTAGTCTTGGTTATCATTTCCCAAAGCAGAACTTTCCTCCATGATAAAATAGTGTATTTCTTGAATTTCTATTATTTCTAATAGGGAGGGTTTCCAAGAGTACAGGAAGGTGTCTAAAAAGGATCTTTGTGTTTAGAGCTATCTGTGTATGAGTTTAAGGGAATCTATCTTTCTAAAAGCGGTGTCATTTTCTTTGCTGGTACTGCAGAGATGTTTAGACCTCCAGAGCAAAGGTTACAGTTCTGTGCCAGGGAAAGTAATGTTGCTGTGAGACTGAGTGTAAGAGGATGAACAAATCTGCCACATCCACTTCCACAATTGGCATGTTCTGCAAGAAGTGTAAAAGGGCAGAATACGGTAAACGCCTTCAAGCCCATTTTCATCCAGTGGGTAACATCAGGTTACGCTCTACTTTTCTGAGCACCGGAGTACTCAAATTCATACACCTTCCTCAAATGCTTTAACTCTACTATATTCTTCACAATGATTCAGCTAAAACCAATGACAAAGCAATGTGAACACCTGAAACTACTAAGAAATAGACAATTAAACACGTGAACAAGACTCCCGAGGATTGTGGAGAACTCTATTTGCCTGATACCTGTTCAGTACCCACCACAACAGGGCAGAGGCTTCTGCATACTACCCAAGTCTTACCTTCTTTAAAACTATTTTGGATTGAAAATAAACCAGAGCTGTAAGCATAAGACAGCGAACTTTAACCGACGCTTTGCTATAGCAGTAGACAAAATACGATCAACCACTTGTCCCAAAGAACAGCACAGGTTTGGTGTGCTCTAGGAAACAGATAGCTAATCTGTCCAAACAACATGTTGATCATTAAGAAGCGCAGAAGTGTCCATAAGTGTCTGCAACAAGCAGATTGCAGAAAGCCAAGAAGGGTGACAGCAAATCAGAGAATTACAGCCCAATTTGAATGCAGTAGCCATCCATGAGCTGTTCTCTACCCGCTTAGATACCCAAGGACTCATAAGAATACGGAGAACAAAGATTTTGGGAAAAGACTCTGGTGTTAGCAGCTGCACAACCCTACTCCAGGATCTGGGACCATCTCTCCAGCCTCCAGGGAGTTCAGTGAGCAGGACAATAGACAAGGGAAACCTCACAACCTTGCACCAGGACTGTGCACAACAACGCATCAGGGTCCCTCTCCAGCAGTGAGCCTTCGCCCCCATGGGATGAGGAGGTTGTGTAACAAACTGGTACGCTGCTCCCCTGACTTCTCACCCCCTCTGTACCAAAATTATTTAGCCTCCACACCGTCACTTGCCTTAAACTCTCACACTACAAAACAAAAACATCAATACCTGCTTCAATAACAGTGTTTAAAAATACATTTCAATTATAAAAGTATTGTGAAATCCTTTTGCTTGCCTAGCAAATACCAATTCTTTGCAGAAATGGCAGAACTGATGAAGAAAGATTTTATTTGTTAAGTTTTGATCTATTCTGGCAACTGCTGAGTTATTTTCATACTTTGGAAAGAAACATCTCTGTATTGACAACTGTATCAATTAACTGAGATAGTAACAGTCTTTTATTTTGGTTTTCCTCTTGTTATCTCTGTGGATATACTCTCTGAGCATAACATAATGCATTGACATAGTTTATAATAGTAAAATATTTATTGTTTCTAGAGCACTCAAATACACTATGTGGTTTTCAGAATAAATAAAGGCTGTGAGATGATATCTTAGCTTCACTGAAATTAACTGTAACTCATTGGGTTTTTAAGGTCAGGAGTACTTTTTCATTATAAGCCTGTGGAACAGCTAGTATGACAGGATTCCGGTCTCTAAGTAGGACTCCTGCAAGATATTCCTATTAAAATAAAAAAGTACTAATGATTTCCAGGATTCTGTTTTTGTTCTCTGTCCCATTAGAAACCTGGTGGCATGATGGCTTTTGCCTGCACTGGCTTTGCGACAGGGTGAGCCTGCTGGCGTAACCAGAGCCACTTTCACTTGCACAAGTATAAATGGAGGCAGAGTCATGGCAAAACCCTAGTATTTGCTATCAGCAAACGGTATGTCTTAAAGAAAGCACTTTGTCAAGTCTCATAAACGCACAATATATTATGAACTATACTTCCAAAGACAATATGATTAAACATCTACCATCACAATGCAATGACCTAGAATTTTTATTAGTAGTAGTTATGCCTTAAAATTAAATTATAATACTGTACTGCATTTTATGGCTGTTTTTTTGCAGGCTATATTGAGCTGTCTTAAAAGGGAAATACATGATGGACTACATATTTGATTGAGAACTAAAATCGGCTGACATTAGGAATACCTCTAATATGATGAAGAACCACGTAAAGTAATAACATGGGCTATGAATAGTTCAATTTGGCTTATCGGATGCGATCCAATTTTCTGATTCCAGTTTATTCTAGCACTTTGTATTTTCGTGGGTATTCCTATATGAGGATACCAATGTGAAACACAGAAACAACTTGGCTTAGGGGAACACTGCAAATGCTACATCTGCTTTTAGTAGAAATAATTTGCAAAATTCTTTCTGAGGATAAAAACTATAATCTGTCCATAGAAATTTCAATTTTCTGTAAAGGTGTGTAGTACATTTTAATAAAGTTGTATTTTTGTAAGTCATTAAATTGGTTTTTAGTAACCTCATACTCATTTTCAATTGAACAATTATTAAACTATAAAACAAAATTGCATGATTCCTAAAACTGTAGTCTGGAGTTTTACAGTCTGCTATAAAGCGCTGTATTATTACAATACACTAAAGATGCTCAGACTATTAAAACTTTTTTTTTAAATGAACTGTAAAATATGTTATCATTGATGAAATAATTTTACAGTATTATGCTCTCCAGCAGTATACATGCACAATATTTTGGTATAATGAAAAGCATGCTAATCAAAAAACCACAATTTAAACTGTAATTCTAATATGCAAAATAAACCATTTTGGTGTCTTTCAGTAACAGAAATTTATTACACCCGACTTCCAACATTAAAAATGTTTCATTGGAGTATTGATCATTAAATATAAGGTCCAGCCTCACAGAGAGCTCTACGTGCGAAAGAGGCTGAATGTTAACGAGTCTACATCTGTGTAGCTCTGATGATAACAGCAGAGATGTGCTGACTTACACTGCTGGAGAGTTTTAGTCTGTATTTTACTCCACAAATCACGACTGATCATGCAAGGGGGCCCGATGTTCAACTAAGAAGTTCAGCCAAGGCTGGTAAATGAGAACAATTTTCTACTGACTACTGATGGTTGATGTCTCATAGCAACACTGACATGAATATGATACATCTGAGCCTATAGGGTATGATACTTGGCTGCATCCTCAAACTGTTCCTCTGATGTTCAAAAGAGAGGCAAAAGACTCCCTGTACTTTGAAATTAATCAGCTGTATTAATCAGATCTTTAACTTCAGCCGGATTTCAACAAGTTTCAAATGATCTATCTTGTGTGGTCCTGAAAGTCTTTGGCAATGACGGCGATGAAGCCAAGAGCAGCCTTATTCCCAGTGGGAGCAGTCTACATGATCATGGCGTTAGTACATATGTATGTATATGTTCACTGCAAAGCAGCCTTTCGCTGCTGAGGTCCACTGTTCGCACAGTAATGCAGATGGACTGCTGATTGCTTTCCTGCCTGTGAACACCGAGATTGCCATACAGACTGAAAACCCAAACCTGTCCCTCGCTCATGGTGACCTGACCTTCTCTGGTTCTGTCTGAAAGGTGCAAGAGCCATGTAGTAAATGAATACAGTCTCGGGGAATTTTACACTTCCACATTTTTTGAGGACCCACTCCAGCACGGTGCTGAAGCAAACAAGGATTAACTTTGCTGAAATCAATGTCAATGAAATCAATGGACAAAGCAGACTCTGTTTTGGTAAAACACAGAATTTTGTTCAGTGTTCCCCAAATTAGGAGTATAAGATTAAAGATGAAACTTTAAATTATCCCTGGCTGTCAGATTTGACTCTGAACATGCAAAGCACACAAGACTTCTTTAGGTACAACAGAATTGCTACTGAAGCAAATTAAAGATGTTGCTTTTTCAGAAGAAAAGCTGCCAATAGGTGTTCTCTAAATCACTTGTACCAGCAGGCTGACCCCATTATGTCAGCTAATCCTGGAAATACAGGAGGTAAATTTAAATCTTTTCATTCGAAACATTTAGTCAATATTCTTTTTTCTATTTTTTTTTATTTATTTTGTTCTGGCACAGCATTGGGAGCTTTATATTCCTGTCCGCCTTTTGCCCCAGACTATAACTTTTTGCATAGCTGCAATGCCAGGAGGAAGAGGTCCACGTACAACTTCTCCTGAAGGACAGAGGGAAGGGAATTTGAAAGGACAGCGCTTGTTTTTCACAAAATGAAAAAGAAACAGAAAGATCACGAGCTGTGTGAAGGGGTGGGGAAAAGAGGGTGCCAGGTGTATGGGCGAACTAATACTGGTCCACAGGTTAAAAATCAAGCTCCCTTTGTCTCTATTCCAGCGTACCTTCTCAGCAGTTGTTCCATCCCCTCATCAACAACACACCTACATGCTGCCCGTATTTCCTGCTTATGTTCACCCACCACCCAATTGCCAGTCCACGAAGCTCCACACCTGCTGTGTCTTGATCCTCAGAACGCTACGCTGAAGCTTTTAACCCTCTCCAAACACCTACACAATGCTTCATGCTAATAATATTTAACACACGGGAAGCTACATTAAATGATTACAGACGGTACTTCAAACACCAGATTAGCAGATCCTTACACAGGGCTGAAGATCTGCAACAGAAAGAACTACAAGGGAAAAGCACAGTCATTTTCAGCCTGTAAGTCATGTTTGAGTCCTAGTCTCCTCAGAGAACGGCGAGCCCCACCTCCTGTTCCTGTCCTAAGACTCGCTATAAGAGATATTTTTTAAAGTCCCAAGTTTATCTGGAATTATGTGAATTTGTGGAAGAACAGCTTGTAATATGACCCACGTCTATTCTAAACACTCACTGATCTTACATGTAAATAGAAATAGAAATTTTCCCACAAAATGTTTGAGCTTTTTAATTCCTATCGCATATTTTTTAAATTTTGCTGCTGAGAGTACAAAGACGTTCACATACTGGACTCGACTGAGAAGTACTTGCCTTCAGTCTGAAGGGCCATGTATCTCAATTAAATGTGTCCACTGCTCACACTTCTTCAAAAGCACAGAAACCTTAAATTCCCTCAGAATGCTAAACTAAAGTTAACTGGAGCAAGACATTTATAACAAACGTGGGAAAACAAAGTATAAAACTAGCTAGGGAGCCGATAGATTTCAATGCATAAATTTAGACTTAAATGTCCTTAACCACCTTGACTTCTATCATTTTTGTGCTGTGCAGAATGTCCTCTAAAATATTATAGCAAACCCAGTATGAAAATCATAGTTTTTTATTTATCTTTGCTGATGATGTAGTAACACTTAGTCTAATCTATCACTTGAAGTTTATTTCATTATCATCTTGCAGTTCCATGCATCTCTCCTAAATGCATAAGCAGCATTTTTCTTGAAGAATACATGGTGTGAGTACACATCCAAACTCGTTCTTTTGTCCTTTTCAAATAATCCAACATGACGGTTCAAGCAGTGGTGGCAGAACATGAGACTGAAAGACCATAGCCTTTTTTTGACTGGTGTACTGAACACAAGTTACAATTGGGGATGAAGGATAAACAAATATGTCAGTTAAATAGAAAACATTACAGTGAAGCTATCAGAAAAAAAGATAGGGATGGCAATTACTTAATAAAATACGCCTGTATAAGGAGCATGCTGTTGGCATTCATCTTCCTTTTTGTTCATATAATTTTATAAATTATTTTTATGTGGTGCTGAGGAACCTTTGCAAGATGTCAAGCACCTCAAAAAATACTTTAATTCAGAAATTTATATAAAACTAACCACTATTTACTCTCTGTGTTTAGCAAACTTTGTTAGAAGCCAGATTTATAAAAGAGTTTATAGGATGCTTGACGAAGTTAAGCATCTTCCTAGCAAAGATGGAGTGCTGATTTAATTTAGGGATAGAAAAAAGGAGCATATTACATAAATCCATGCATATGTAAACATAAAATGTGCATAAACATAGAAGAAAAACCATTAATAAAATAAATTAAAAAATAAATAAAAAGTAAACATAAAATAAGCATAGGTTAGAAATCAACATTTCTCTATATCAATTTGAAATAAGAAAAGACCAACATAATGGGAGAACTGTAAGGAGAATTGTAGCAACGGTAAGTTGAAATGAAGAACAATTTCTAAACAGCATCACTGTAACATAAATTATTTAGAATTCCAAACCTTCAACAGCTACTAGAAATAAATATTGAGTACAGGTAAACAAATAGTAGCTCATATTTTCTTTAAGCATTCACAACCCTTCTGCTTTCCAGGTTTGCCCGTGTGCATGGCACAGTGACAAAACCATGAGCGTATTCTTGCTTTCCATACAACCATTCTGAACAAGTCAGAAAAAAACGTATCAAAAACTGCTCAGCCGGCGACGCTCTTGGCAGATTGGGTTAGTGCCCTGTATTTTACAACCCCAGGAGGTTAGTATTTGTTCATTTCTATGGCAATTTATACTAATCAATCACTTCCTGCTCTTTCTTCCCTTACTGTATTTATTTCTATGGCAATTTATACTAATCAATCACTTCCTGCTCTTTCTTCCTTCACTGTATTTTTAAAGGCACTAACTAGGATACGCAGCCTTGTAGCATCTCAGTGATCATTCCCCCATCCCCTCTCTGCCATTGTCTTTTTGTGCTGAGACTAATGCTTTTAATTCGACTTTTCACAGTGTTTAGGCTATATTGCCTTTTTGAAACCTTTCAGCTCAACTGCTAAGCAAATAACAAAGCCCTTCAGATTGCTTTTGGTCGCACTAGTTCATGTTTTGAAATACTACAAAGGCATATTTTTCATGGGAGGAGAGCCTTGGAATGAATACCCTTCTCCAAGTGCGATATGAATGCCTCCAGTTCTTTTGTAAAATTTGCATTGAGGTTTAAGTCTCACATGCAAAGTGGCACCATACTGCCCAACAAACACAGGTTTCTTTTTTAAAAAATTGTGGGCTTGTTTTGGCTCTATTCCTAAGTTATTTTTTGAAAAAGGCATTAAAATATAAGAGCTTTGTTCTTCACGTTCCAGTTGTGACACGAGGAAGTAGCGAGCACCAGAATGTCGTATTTCACAAGAATAAAACCGCTTGATTCACAGAACTTCAGTGACCTTTTACTACAGACTTATCTATAGTTTCTACAAAACAGCAGAGATCATTTATTTAAAGGAAGCTGTTTTCCCTACAGACCTTTACTTCTTGTGTCAAGTACATCAGGGGTGCACTTGAAGTCGCAACATAGCTTTGAACCAGTGCTGATAAACACACGTGGGATGGGACTTCAAAATGCCAGAGTAACAGGAGTAAGGACAGGGAAGAATTTCATTTATTTTCAAAACACTGCAGCGTCTCTTCAGGCTTGGGGAACATTTGCAAATCAAACTGAACCCAACGGGATTTGTGATCACTTGCCATTTCTTCAGTTCATTATTTATCACGTGTACTCTGGTCGCATCTGGAGGCCTTACTCTATAGGGGACTGTAGAAACACTGAAGGAAAACGTGCTCTCTCCCATGAAAAAGCTTTTTAATATAACATGGAGTGAATTAATAATATCCCATCAAGGTCTTGCTTTAAATGCAAGATATTCCAAGTTACAGGTTTAAAAGATTACGGTTCTTTTTAGCGTATTCTATTTGGTCAAATGACTACCGCATGTAGAAATACCTGCCTACAACTATCTCCCTCTCATCAATAACTTACAAAGCTTAACTAATAGTGAATGCACAGATGTGAAAAATAGAATTAAAACACAAGGACCTAAAGTCAACAACATCTATCATTAACCCCATACTTTGTGACTCCGTAATGCCTCTGAAAAATTAATTAAGTTAATTCATACACAGTTTGCCAATGCAAAATAAATGGAGAAACTAGAAAAGGACGAAGATAAGAGAGTGGTGCAGGAAAAATTAAGAAGCAAAATACATTTCTGAGGGATACAAACTGTCCACATTAGTGAACACGAAAACTTTAATACAGTTTAATATGAGGAATACAAAAGCAATTTTTTATAAGTGAAATGTGAATGCTACAAGTGTGGAAGAGTTTGTGAATGCAGAAAAAATGTATCTAAATACCAGATGAGACCTTAAAACTTGGGCACTTTCATTTGTGTCACATAGCAATTTTCCTTCTGTAAAGACAAAAATAAACAGGCCAAGCTGAACTATCCTTTACCTAATTTTGCAAGTAAACCACCAGAAATTTTTATAACCCCCGATTCTAATCTGGCCTAAGGATATTTTCAGTTTACATTCCCTGTTGCCTCTTTCCTGCCCTGATTTTGCAGTTGTCTCTGCCCAAGTTCTTCAAACTTTCTAAGAGCTGAGTATACTGCCTTCAGCGAGTGACGAGCTTCTTTAAATCCAGAATCAATGACGCAACGTGAATAGACTAATTGAAGTGTCAAAGAAAATCACGACAGCCATTGGCCAGAATCACTTCATGACCTTGACCCCAGTTCAGAAAGCACCCGATTCAAAATAGCTTCTATCTTGGTCCAGCTTCTTCACCCTGTAGTTTGTAGCACCACATATTCTCTGATATCCAGACCTACTCTGCCAAAAAACCTCTTAAGTTTACTGCCAATAACATAAGAAAGAAGGCAGCAGGACACGTTAGCTGACATTTAAGAGTTCCCGCTGAATTTGGATTACTCAAGGGATTAATTTAATCTGACATATCCTGGCAGGGACTGGAGAGTGCCACATTCATATCCAAACCTGTGATAACAAATTAAATACTGTGCCCTGTTTCAGAGTCAGAGAGGCAATGAAGTCCACTTTGAAATATGCATTTTTCTGATTTAAAATAAGAGTGTCTGATATTTTGCAATATATCTGGCTTGTAACTACAACATGGGAAGAAACAGATATTCCAATTTAAGCAGGCATCTACTTATGCAGCAGGAGACTACTCTGTACACGTATCTATGAAAAACTTTCATTTATGCAGTGCAACAAGTACAAGAATCTCTTACCTGCAGGTTTGCACATGCTGGTGAATCGTTGTGGGTGGGTATTTCATTGTTGGAGGTCTCTGAACCTGTGTTTTTAAGTCTGGAAGCTGTTGTAGTTGTGGCTGTCGTGGTCTGTACTGGTAAGATTGGCTGCCACACATTCACATCAGTACCATTGCCGAAGGCCTGAATTGCATTTTCTGTAAAAATAAATTACAGGCAATTTTCTGTTTCTAAACAACTGGCAGAAAGCAGTACTGAGTTTTTAATCATTATGATTATTCTTCCACTGAAAATGTGTATTTATAGAAATGCAATTTTTATGCTGAAAAATGTGTCTTAATTTTGAACGTATCAGAAAGACGAACTGAGAGTCTGGGGTCACACAATTATCTGGTGCAGCCTCTTCTTTGTAATGTTCCCAGTAATTATTGACAGAAGCTCTAGGACTTACTGCAATCATATCTGTTACCATCCAAAAGCCTCAAAAAATTACTTTCAAGATTTAAAATACAGTTTGGAAGTTATGTCCTAATTGAGGGAGGTGATGTTACATAGCAACCTAAAAACAGAGAGCAGGCAAAAGATTAATTTATTTCTACAGCCTGTTGTAGTAAAACTAATATGCCTGTAACTACAAAATGGTTTAACTAAGACAATCTTCTCCTTACAGTTTTCAATCAAAATCTGCATAATTAGGTGAGGGAAGCATGCTTAAACTAAAACTTTAGAATATAAAAGTTAAAAAGCTTATCATAGTTTCATGGGATTAAAGAGTGTGTTTATAGCAAGAGTAAATTGGTTGGGGTTTTTTATAAACAAATAGAAAAACAGTTTTTAATCAGGTCTTTGGGGATTCAACATGGATTTAGGGATTTCGTATTTCAAATTCTTTGTACAAGAAATCAAACAATTTCACTGGGGACTAATATGTGGAAGTTATTAATACTTCTTCTCAGTGGTATTTCTTGCCTTATAAAATAATTTACATTTAATTCTCATCTGAAAAAGATGTATTTTATTCTGGTATTAGTTCTTAGAACTCCAACATGCAAAGAGAAGAATTTGTAAAAAGCACCACAATCAGCTGGGTTGATGGAGACAAAGTGGGAAGAGTGCAATTTTTCTTGCTTTTATCTGAATAAGGCAATATATAAAGCAAAATTTTCCCATGATTTCCTAAATTAACAGTAACTCTGTTTCCATTATTATAAGAAGGATCACAGAAATACATACAGTCCTTCCAGTTTTCTAAGTAAAAGTGGTCTTTACAATTAGCCTTTAATTATTTCATAGAATCATACTTGATGATTGTCACGGATGGAAATACTTGACACGGTTATGATTTAGCAGCAGTTCAAAATGTATTAATGGGGGGGGTTGCACCACCACAATGATCCTTATGGGTTCCTTCCAACCTGAGCTATTCTGTGCTTCTATGATAGAATCATGCTTCTATGATAGAATCATAGAATCATAGAATAGTTTGGTTTGCAATGGACCTTTAAAGACCATCTAGTCCAACACCCTGCAATGAGCAGGGACATCTTCAACTAGATGAGGTTGCTCAGAGCCCCGTCCAACCTGACCTGGAATGTTTCAGGGATGGGGCATTGACCACCTCTCCAGGCAACCTGAGCCAGTGTTTCACCACCCTCAGCATAAAAAATTTCTTCCTTATACCTTGTCTGAATCTACCCTCTTTTAGTTTAAAACCATTACCCCTTGTCCTATCACTACAGGCCCTGCTAGCAGGTTTGTCCCCATCTTTCTTATAAGCCCCCTTCAAGTACTGAAATGCCACAATAAGGTNGGAGCCCAAACTCTCTCAACCTGTCCTCATAGCAGAGGTGTTCCATCCCTCCTCATAATTTTGTAATATTTCAAACATAAAAATTATATTTAAATATGTATTTTAAATATATAATTTTCATACCTATTTCAAATATATTTCAAAAAACATAATGACTATAAGGAGGTGCTTTGAGTGTCTAACTGCTCTAGTAAAGGTCCTCTCAACAATTTTTATTAACTGACTCACTGCTTTATGCTTTTCCTCCCACTTGTCAATTCTTTTCACTGCAGTATAAAGCAGGTGTGAACAAATCCTTTGAACAGATAGGTAGATATACTGAATCCCATTCAGTTCAGTGGGAACTCCAGAGTATGTAAATGAATGTCAGGACACTGACTTTCAAAGTAGCTAAACTAAAGTCTTAAAATGGATTTCCAGAATTTAAGATTGACCAAACCCTAACTGGAGAGCCAGCAATTAGGACCACTCTAATATTACCTATAAACTTCCATCTTCCAGTAAAGAGGATACAAGTACAAGCGAGACAATGCACAGCCCCAAATTTTAGGGTAGACTATATTGTATTTAGGGCCCATTAATTTGGACTTTTAGCTTTCTTGAGATTGCGCCAATTTCACAGTTCTGATATAAACTCATATTCTGCAGGACAATGTTGAGATAAAGAAACACTTTATCTAATACATGTAGAAAGAAAACAATGCAATGTTTGTCTTTATTGGGACTGATTATTAAAACAGACTGAATTTTCACTTGTATTTTCACACCCACCTTGTGAAATCAAAACTTCCACTCTAGTTTCAGCTTAACATCTGTTGCAAAAGGCCTTTCAACTCTAGAGTGGAATTTCTAGACAAGTGCACACAGAAATGCAAGAAAGACCAGGATTTCAGGGGTGTGTGTGGGACATAGTAAACTCGGTGCCATATCCCAGCTCCACATCGAGCGCCGTATGAATGTGATCCGAGGCCTCCTGCTTTCTGCGTCCCCTAGCCCTCAGGGTACAGTCTCAGCTATTCCACTTTGCATAAATAACCAAGCAGGGTTTTCAATAAACATTTAAGTTAGGTTTTCCACATCTTCTGTAAATGTCCCAAATCACTGGTTTGAAGTGGAAGTATACTTTAACAAAACAGACTAGCAAGAAATTCTCAGTTTCACCCCGTTGTGGAAAAAGGATTTTTGTTTTGTCTAAAAAAAGTGGGAGGGATTTTAATCTCATCCAATAAAAAAATTGCATTTTCTTCAGGCACTGTAAGGCCCATTAATGACAACAGCAATTAAAAAAAAATTGGAACTTTTCCTATTCTCTGTAAGACAAAAAACTTTCTATTAAACCAGAAACATCTTTAATTTCTTCATGAAGAAGACATCTCTTACAGGTAGGATGACTATAATTTGTCTCACAGTAACCTCTAATGTCTTTGATTTGTCTTCATTAATGATTTTATACCGATAGCAAAAGAAAGGACAGGGGATCACTCTGTCTTTATGTTCTAAAAGGAACCAGTAACATTCTAGCAATTAATAAATTCACAAATGAATAAAATCTGATGTATTACAGTACATATAAATGGCAGCCCCGTTAGGTTTGAAGAAGGTGTGATACGATATTGTTAACTTTTACCCAATCACAGTCTGACTTGTTTTCTGGGTACTTTTGTTAAACAATCTGGCGTAACTGATTCATTCTTCCAAAGCTTAATAAATAGTGTATCAAATAACACCTCAAGTCACTCACTTTTTGTACACAAATCTCCCCATGTCTTCCCAACATGCTGCCTATTGAGAAGCTACCAATAGAGATTTTCAGACTGCTGTACTAAAATACAGACCGAAGCCTGCATTAGCGTTAGCTCAAGTATATAGGGCTGGATGGGACAGTCTGGATCATTGACTTCATTCGCCATTTTTGAAAAAAGCAACGATGTATGCTTCTTTTCATAAACTGATGAAATACGACTTCTAAAACCGGTAAAAACTTTTTACCCCCAAAAAAATCCTGCTGGAAGCCTATTTCTTAACTTTAGCCTGATGGTTAAAAAATTTCCAATTTCAAGCCTAAATATGTATGGCCAACATCTCCCTTTTTGACCTTGTGCCAACATTATCCTCTAGGTTAAGTAATCCTTTTCCCTCCCTGGGCTTGCCCCTCTAATGCAATTTCAGAGGACAATCATGTATCCTTTCAACTTCTGTTCTGCTAGGCTAGGGAAGCCAAGCTCTTTTGGTCTCCTCATTTATCTGAAATTAAAACTCTGATGCACACTCCACATCATCCAATTATGCTGCTCCAGGCAGACAGGAAATTTGAAAAGAGAACCTGCCAAAATCGGCTCCACTGAGCCATTCTGAAATTTATAATAGTCCCTAATTTGGAAGTGAGTTTAACTGAAAAAAAAAAAAATCAATAATTTAACAAAATCTTGAAAATAGGTACCATCCAGACCTGTGTTAAAACCAGGCATCTGAGATCGAGTAGCCTAAAAAACCTGAAGCTTGGCTATAAATTGCAAACACAATCCAATTTATACTTACCTACAGCAAATCCTTCATATCATAAACTACATGTCTTTTTTATATGAAGTTCTTAAATTATACAGAAGCCCCTTAGGTGTTGCAATTTTTTGGTACAGATGCTGCCTGACTGTTAGGGTCCGAACATGATCTGTGTTGCAAACATATTTCTATATGATACAACTTTGTTACCTGAATTTTTTTCCAAGAGCTTCTTATGTTTGCAATCTTGGCCATAAACCACAGTATCAGGTATATTTGCTCATTTATTTAATTCTTACACATACAGCAGAGCCATGCTTACAAAGTGCAAAGAGACATCCTTGATGTATTGTAACGTACTTAAACAGTAAAGAAATTCCAGACAACATGCTAAAACACATTTAAAGATATCTAATTTTGTACTTACTAAGGCATATATTGTCCTGGAAGAAATTCAGAAATTTCTCGCATTCATGTATGTCATTACCGCTGTTGCTGCAGTCACACCATGGGGCAACGCTGAGACTATTTGAGTCTATGTAGTTCGGTGTCATCACTGTGCCTATTAACAAAGGGTGAAGTACAGTACTGTGAGCAACTTTTGTACTGAAATATACTTTCCATACTAAGAAGATAGCAAAGAACACTTGGTAAGTCATGTATTCAGAGATGGATTCACAACGCAGACCCATGCAGGGCTCTTAAGTCTCCAGATGTAACTGTTTCTGGCTCCCTTTGCCCTTTGACACCCAGCCTTGTGCCATACTTCACACCCTCCGTTGGCTGAATGCAACCACTTTAGGGACTGTAACATGACTCGCGCATTAAAGACTTGCTCCTTTCCTCCAAAAAGGTTTAGATTGCATTCCCACAGAGAGCTGCATCAGCAGATCTGACAGGTGGAAAACCATGGCACAGGGGAGGGGTGGACTGGGAGAAGGTGGGGAACCTCTTAAAATGGCTTTGCTACCAAATCAAACATAAGTGGATCTGCACCCTTAGAGTTGCACTCTAAAAATCCATTTTTTTCTTCCTCGCTTGTGTTTTTTCTCATTTTTGTTCTAGCTGCACATAAATGGCTGAAACTCGACATCCAGACCTCAGCTTCCTCCTTGGCTCTGCAGCCAGCCCAGGAGAACAGTTCCGAAACACATGAGCGAGGAGAATGCTAGTCATGCTGAGAGGAGCCCTCATGTGTCTCAGAGAAGCATTGACCCCAGGGTGCCTGTTAGGGACCACCAACAATGAACAAAGCAAAAACATAACCAGCATGCATAGAACTGTACAGTAGATTCTTTGCAGGCAGTAAATTACTATTAATCTTGCCGTGTCACTGCTTTTTCACTACAGGGATTGCTTCCTAAACATTGTCAACAACTTGAAGCACAGGTTCATTCTAACTCTATTACAAATTCTTGGGTAAATATTCTCACATTTATACGTTGACTCAAGGCTACCAGCAATGAAATGAAACCAAAGAATGCATTTTTGTCTCCTAAAAGATACACAGCAACTGTTCATCACTCATGTGGATCAGGCAACTGTGATATGATCAGCACTTACTCAAACCAGTAGTTTCACTGAAGGCATCGCCCCAGCAGGTCAGAGATTTCAAACTTCCCTAAGGATTGGGAAGTTTGAACCTTCATTTTATTTATCTGACCAAACAGGGAAATTTAAATAAAAAAGAGCAGGTATTCCAGACTTGTACTGATGACAGCTGCTTCAGGAAACACGTTCCTCACTTGGTAATCTACAGTTCTAGGACAGGCTATATATCATGAGGAAATGTGACCACATCTCCTCAGAACTGACATCAAAGTAGTCATTAAGAAGACAGAATAGATGAAGGGTAAATATTTGAGACCCAAAGTGTACGCTAGCAAAGAAAATTTGGTCCATAGCTCCAGTGTCCCAGAGTCTGCAATAATGCACAGGAAAAGGCTATCAAACATCAAGCTAAAAAAAAAGGAGCATTAGAAATAACACAAATCACAGAATGACGTCAAACAGCCTTTCGGTCACCTGGCAGCGCTGGGAACCCAACAAACCAACATACAAACCGCTTCATACATGACATGGGAGACAAAGCAGAAGAGTGACTTGGGGCTGGCCTGAGAAAGGCAGTAATGTATGTGAAAATGAATGCAGCCCCACCGCCAAACTCACAAAAAGCATCTTTTTGTCTTGTTTCGGGATGTTCTTAAATTAGAATGCAAACCCATACCTTTATCTGCTTCCAACTTTTAACAGATAGTTGCAGTAATAATTGCTCAAATCCTACATGAGATCAGCACATGAGTAAATAGCATAGCTCAAAATTTATTAAATGGAGGTAGAGAATTTAGTAAAATAGGCAAATATCATTTGCACCATTAATGGAAACTTGACAGTAGATAAATAAGAGGAGGAATTATGTTAAATTAAAATAAAACAAATGAAAATATCTGTCCATTATCTGTTTGATGGTTCAGTACACTATTTCAGAGATGAGACATGATTTGAAAGAAGTGAGAGAAAATGAAAATCAAGAGGATTTTGCAAATGGAAAGAAAACAGGCTTAAAAAAAAAGGCTAATTAGAAAATGCTTACTGAAGGGTTAAAAAAACAGAAAGGTATTGAGGAAATTAAAAAGGTCACTGAGGTAAAACTTTCTTATCATGCAGAGGTAATAAAGTAATTAAAATGGGTCAAGGAAGGGGCTAAAAGTGTAACAGATACAAAGCTACTATTAGGGTTGATGAATACAGGAAAGACAGGACAAAGAATGTGTATACACAGCACACAAACTGTACATCCAGCAAAACCAGAGTGGCTGAAAGAGCAGCAAGTAGAAAATCAGGCTGTCATTTAAACCTGGGGGCAGATGTGAACCCAAGCGGATTATATGCTTGGTTTCCTGGGGTGAATTTTCTTTTTTCCCTGCAATGTGTGTTCCTTCCCCTCCTCCCCCCGCTAGCTGGCATCTTGGAAATTCTGCTGAAGGACACTAACGGATCAGAGGAACCATGGTGGCTGGCAGTAAAATAGGACATGCTTGGTTTTCTGTGCTCTCTCTACCAAATAGTTCCGTGACTGTCTCAGTAGTAGGCAGTCGGGTCTCCGTATTTTAGACAAAAACAGAGTTGACCTGAACACAGCCAAGATGCTGCTCAAATTAGGGTCAATTAAGAATGCGGAGATGGATGGTGAGTCCAGGAGAAGGGGCACGTGACTGAAGTTCCTTTGGCCCAATGCAACTCCAGTTTATTCAACATAAACTCTCATGGAATTCCTGGGAATCCCGGGGAAATTAGATACATTTTATGGAAAACAAGTGAAAATGTGTCAGAAAGTGAATGCTAAAGCAGATCTTGAAGTCCGCAGTTAGAGCGATACCTAACTGATGTGGGAGTGCAGACAGGTCCAGATGGCTTAACTAGGCTGTAACCAAAGCACTGAATCTCAAACATGGCTATCTCCAATCTTATTCTACATTTAATAGTTTTTATATTTTTCCTTTAAATTTAAAAAAAATATTACTTTATCCCTATTATTATAACAAGGACCCTAAAGCAATGAATTCAGATTTTCAAAATTCCTGTAAAATATATGTAACTTTAAAATTGTACATATACACCCTGACGCAGACCTTGAAGAATCCCATATAGACTGTTCTCCATTTAACTGGTAAAGAACCTGATACAAAACCTGCCTGACTCTATTCCCACTCAAGTAATTTATTTCAGGTGGGATTCCAGTAATTTCAGTGAAGTTCACTGATTTACATCACTGTATGCGACAGCAGAATCACATTCACTGTACCTTCCATAGAGAATCCTCAATTTCCTGAACAAACTCTACGGAGGCATCATTTTTGCTACATTTAATGAAACGGCTAAATGAAATAATGTTTTATCTTAATGAACAATATTTTATCTTAATTAAAACACCTGGAGACCCTGAAGCTCTGATGAATGAATGGATCTGTAACAGGTTCTTACCCACAGTCTATCTATCTCTCTCTTCTTCCTGTGTTTTATATATAAAGCAGACATTTGAGAGATTGTACCTCTGATTTCTGTCTCAGCATCTTACAAGTTTGATGATCTTCACGTAATTTACTCCACTTTTATATCAGCTTGATATCAGAAGCAGGAATTTACTGCTTAAGCACATAAAAAATTTGTTTTGGTAATTTTCTTGGTTTATCAGAATTACTACCATGAAGTAAAAACTCTTGTAACACTAGTCAGTACCCATCTTTTTGCATGTGTCTAGGGGCTAGCAGGAAGGAAGAAAAATTATTATTTTTCCCTTTGAAAATTAGATCTCCTTTTGATTTTAACTCCTTAGGGATCCATTACACATTTCTGATGTGTGGCAGTGTTTTGCAGCACGGTCATCCACAGTAACACAAAGACACCCGACTATCTGAACTGGGTCATCCTTGGGGTTAAACTGAAAAATGGATCCAACAAAACTGCCAGCAATATTCACGAGGTACAGCAAGAACTTCTTGGCAGTTCTTACCCAGAAGTATCTATTAGCAACAGTTACCCTTTGCCAGCAGCTAGACTTCTTAATCTCATTGACTAGATCAGATTTCAAGGCTATTCAATTCTTTGGTTTAGAGTCAAATGACATTCTGTCATAACTGTTCATATGTTATACCCTTTGCATACTGTCTTCATCTCTTAAGTCATAGAAGCATATCCTTTGAAACCATGACATCTTATTTTACCAGTTGCCACGGGGACTTACCTCACTTGTTAGCTGCTAGACTAATAAGAATGATAATAATAAGGCAGTGAATGTAGCTTTCAGTCATTTTTCAGCAAAACCAACCCATTTTAGAAATATTTTATTTTGGATATTATCTCCAGAGACATTTATTTAACAGCAGGATCTGCTTCAGGGCCTCAGCTGGGACCTTCACGCCCAACAGAAGGGGATATTACTGCATCGCAGCAGGTGCAGGCTGTAAGCTTAAAACCATCTTATCTGGTAGCCTTTAAAATTTGTTTGTTTCAGAGTTTTGACATTCACTTATTCTTTATTGCCCAACGATGGTATTTCTACAAGTTCACCTTCCTGAGATGATCTCTCACTTTCAGGAATCAAATAATGCGTGTGGTACATGGAATCTGGTTTGCATAAAGGCATCCTTGTCCCTGTTGACAGTCGGGAAGGTGACAGCAAAGAAAGTTGGGGAACAACTTGCTGGGGAGTGAAGAGGATTTCAGAAGATAAATTTGGTCTCTGTTCACCTCCATTGACAGACATCTTAGAAAACATTTAGAGTGGACAGAAGGACATCATGAAAATAATAGCAGCTGGAAGTGAAACTAGGTTGGGTTGGCCTGTTGTGTCATTCCTCAAACGTCCTGCACTTTCCCTGAAGACCAAGAGGTATTTACCCAACCTTGTGATGACAGCTGCAAAATCAACCAAGCTGTAGTTTCACTTGTTCTTTTCAGCTTCCTACTTCACGGTCCTGTCCAAATTCAACCTCCTTAATAAGCTTCACTTCGTAAGCTTGAATTTATTTCAAATTCAAGCACCTTTCTCTTCTCTCCTTATCCTATCCTTAATTTCCTTGCAAGGTATAAATTTACCCCAGGAACCTCTGTAAGGTAAAACAGTGCCAATACACTTAGGTGGAGAATTTTCCCTAGTATCATATTGTAGAGTATTATATTCCACAGTTTTTATTTCACGTGGGCCTTCAAGACATAGTTTGGGTGTTTTTCTTAGATCGAGCAAGCCCCCACCCTTCCCTGCCTTCTTACCAATAAGCCCCGAGTAAGCGAGGAGGCAGTCAGCATAGTTCTCCTTCAGACAGCTACTAACAGACCGTGACTCAGGCTGGCAGTTTGTGAAGAAATCTGCAAGGCGAGATCTGCAACGTGAAGAAAAATGCATATCTTTAAAAATCAAGCCTGCAGGCATTCTTACCTTTTACACTCTTTTTGGTTTTGGACAAGGCTTAATATTCTTTAACTTAAATATATATTGGACGCATTTCAGCTGATGAGAGCCTCTTGCTAAGATGCATCTCTTTCTAGAATGAATTTTTAAAGTCAGAACAAAAAAGTGTAAGAAAACAGTAAAAAGGGACAGAACAACAGGGAACGCCTGTCCTTTACTGAAAGAAATGCTCTGCGTTTTCATGCCAAATGAAAAAAAAAAGACAAAGAGCGATTTTATCAACTGAGCAGTCTTTTTGCATGGATCTGAACTCTGACTGGAATCTGTTATTCTACAGACTCAGAACACAGTTTCTGCTGTTTTACTGATTACACAAAACTGTATGTTTGTGCTCACAGAGTCCTCCTACTACATGACTTGAGGCAGGACCTGCTTTGGTACCGCCCTGAGTTTCCAGGCAATGGGCTTACCCCTGCTCTGGACTGGCCTGCAGAACCAGCTGGGATGGTCTCCACAGCC
This sequence comes from Anarhynchus alexandrinus, assembly GCA_008711295.1. Lineage (NCBI taxonomy): Eukaryota > Metazoa > Chordata > Aves > Charadriiformes > Charadriidae > Anarhynchus > Anarhynchus alexandrinus. The sequence goes on from VUYV01000048.1 coordinate 2,564,374, forward strand.
CCCAGGAGCCATCGTACTGAGAATCTATTTGTTCTTGTAAAATGTGAATTTATCCGAAGTCTACAGTATTGAGCCCAGCGCTGAGAAGAAGGGAATGTGCGCTCTGCATCAAGTTCTGCTGCCAAATGGCTGTGTAATCTTCATTTACCTCAGTTACCCCACATCCAAGATGGGGAGAGCACTGCTTACTTGTAGAAAGTACTTTAGGACTAGGACTGAAGCTCTATTGCACTTAACAGATCACTGCTATGTTGGAAAACAAGAAAAGGACTAGCAGCCAGGAACTCTTCTGGTTATTTGCGCTTTAAAGGCCACATAATGCTTCCATTCAGGTCTGTAAAATTTGAGAGGCATCACTGAGGCGGGTTAAGGTCCCACATCCTACAGCCGCTCTCCTGCCCATCTTGGCCTGCTCTCATCAGCTCCACTAGTGCTTTCACTTAGACTTGTAAACTTGGAGCAGTGACTTTGTTTATTTATAAAGTGTCATTTAGATCTTTATCTCCATGAACAAAATCATTTAACCTCCCAACTTCGATCTTCTCTTCTGTGAAAAAGAGGTGAAATATTTTTTTTGCATATAAGAACGCAGAGTGATGTTTCAGGATCAGGTGCCTAATCTTTGCAAAGCCCTCTCAAAATCAGAATAGCATAACCTGTGCATTTTCAGCACTGCTTTAGCATTATGTAGATTTGCAATATAAATGCCCTTTTCTAGTTTTGCAACCAGAACACAAAAGTTAGCAGAAACAAGTGATTTGCAAGTGATTTACTTTATTTGTTTACATGCTCCAGAGACTAATTATCTTTGTTTGCTTTATTGTTTTACCTATCTCAGAATGGGATTGGCTGTACACCGTTAATTGGCCTGAAAGTAGCAATGCGCAAACTTCAAAAGGTTTACAGGCTTAGTTTGAGAAAGCATCCTATAAATAGACTGTATGCAAACTGTACCTGAATTTATCTGAGCTATTCTCATGACCTCTTTTTAGTTCCATCCCTTGCTGACTGCACTGACACCAGCAAATCCATGGTTGCCTTCAAACCACAGTCAACTGTAAGCTGTTCAGTCCTTCCCTTCTCTCATTTAACCTTGAGATGGACACCTGTACCCAGTTGCCTTTAACAGCTTTAAAAAGTCAAGCTCTCTACCGATCCTTCAAGATGTATACATGTATTTCTAAACTTCCATAAAATCTCTACTTTGCTGCTAAATACACGCTGTACCTACCAGGGGACAGGCTGAGAAGAAATGCATCACACAGCACGGTAAGAGATAAATAGCAGCACCATGAAGATAATTTGGGCAAGGAAACCCGATGTCACCGCAGTGATTCCTCTCTCAGTCAATAATTAAGATAGTGGCTCGGATCCAGCCTTCTGAGCAATTGGGAACAAAGGCAGTTGACAGTTTCTAAGGTTTTTACAAATTCTACTAATACCTGGATGAAGTCTGTTTTAGGACAGAAGAGAGCCTATTACATCTATCCAGTATGAAAAATCTTTGCCACGGTCAAAAGAGCAAGCCTGCTGTATGTGCAGTATTTTTGCGTTTCTAAAACAAAGCAGCTCCGCAGATTTAAATTTCATTATTTATGTGACCACAAATAAATCTTTTTGGAGATGCAATTATACAATCAGCACCTTGATAATCCTGAGAAACACTTTTTGCAATCATTTCATCATTCTTAAATGTCCAGTTGTCCCTTAGATTATTAGGTGCATTGGTCCAGAGATCATTTCATACATTTCTCTTCTCTAAATGTTTTTAAGGACTTACAACTATGGAATAACACCAGTCATTTACTACCCAGTCTGCTTAAAGAATGTATTTGTTGTAAACCCTAAAGGAGACTAAAAATTGCTCTGCTGATCCTTTTTGCCTGCAGCTTGATTTCTATGTTAATTTCCAAGGAATTTTTGTGGTCATAAAAGGTAATGATCTGACAATGTTGCACATTTAAGTTTTCAGAAGCCAAATATAGTTCAGATAGCTCTGGTCCAAGCATTACTGGACATCATCATAGACCTCCTCCCTAGTGAGCCATCCAAACTTCATACTATTAAAGTCCTCACTCTCTCCTGAGCTGTTAACTACACCTGATATTTATGTGGACTCATTTCCACCGGAGACAAAGTTAAGGCCAGCAAACAAAAACAGAGACAAACCTCCATCTGCCATAAAATAACTCCATTATTTTCAGCAAAGATCTGCTGATTAACACTCACTGAAGATCTAGCCCCAAACATTTCCAGTAGACTGGCACTGATGACAGGGTGCTCATCAGCAATACCAACACAGTGGTACTGCTCTTTATCTACAAAGAGACAAATTAGCCTAATTAGGAACCATAGAATCATTTATCCTAAAGTATTGCACATGATATTAAGAACCATTTAGGTAAAAGAGACGATCCTCCTAGGGATGCTGAAAAAGAGCAATCAAATGATAGCGGTCCTATAAAAAATCCGCACACTGTGTTAACTTAGTGTTCCTTCAGCAGGAAGCAACTTGTAGGCAGTAACTTGTGGGTAAGTGTCTAACCCATGACTGAGCAGTTTGGCAATCTAGAGAACAAACAGAACTTGCAACACGTGCGGCGTTCAAATGTGCACAGTTTTACACGTGCAATGTACATATACGTATCTATTCACTAGATGGCTGGAGAGAGACAGGCAGTTTTATATTGTGCACAACATGTAGCAGGACCAAATTTAAAAGGAACTATTAATTTCTTTTTCTGTTGAAGAATCACACATCCTCTTTGTGCACAGCAGCATTAACGATTTTTTTCCCCTCCCTTTGCATAAAAAAAAAAAAAGGAACTGAAGAGAACCACACAGAAATCTTCTTCCCTGACAGAAAAAAATACCTCTCTTTGTAAGGCAAAAAACCCACGAAGTCCTATCATAGCCCTGGAAAATCTCCTCAAAGTAAACTGCAGATCTTCTGGAAAGCTTGCTTTAAATATTTTGTTTACCACTAACTGAAAAAATAAGAATAATCCTATTGGCAAATTCAAAGAAAATCTGCTCAAACAACAAACAGTCTTTCTGAGAAGAAGAGAAAAAAATCCCAAACCTGCTATTCTCTAATGCTTTGTATTAGCCCCAGTAAAATCATTTGTAACAGTTAAAAATACAAAGAAAACAAAGTTAATTTGTTTTCCTTATGATAGTGGTTCTTCAAATACTCAGCAGGATAAATCAAAACTTTCAAATTGTGCTTACAAATAAGCTTTGTTAATAGCAGTATTCTGTTTAATCTGCATATAATTTTTGAGGCAACTTGATTTTATATTAGCACAGCCTGTTGCGTAGGCAACATTGATTAGGTTTTCACTATTTTTTATTCTCAAGGTTCTGTAAAAGTTCTTTGATGTTCTGAAATTATCTTTGATATTTATCAGTTCTCCCTCTTTAAAGTTGGTCAACTCAGCTTCAGTACTGGTGCAATATTTAAAAGCGTAATATAAATGATGAAGCTGCAGAAAATTTCTAAAACTGCATTTTTAGTTTGGATCTGGTGTCAATCCCGGCCTACTGGAAAGAAGCTCTACACACTAGCCATGAGTCCTCCCCAAGAAGTCCCGCTATTGCTGGGCTGGCAGCTGTTGATTTCTCTTACTTTTTTCCCCCTGGCTGTATGCGTGTTTAATTGCTGCTACACAGGGGCTGAGCCAAGACAGAGAAACCTTCTCTTGTAGCCTTGCCCTCGCATTGGTGATCTTCAGACCAAGAAAGACATTGAATCCGGATCTCCCGCTGTTTGCACTCACGTACGCTGTGATGTCCGACTGTGGTTACAACTCCTCCTTGCCCTGTGAGAATAGCTGCTGTCCTCCGTGCTCACCCCGGTGACGTTAGGTGAAGGCTGGACATGCTCACTACCACCTCTCTTTACGTTACTGCTTGTTTAGGTACCTACTTATGGCTCGACAGCAGTAATATAAAGAGTATGTAAATGCCAAAGCTGAGCGACTGGGGTGACTACACTAATTAGTCAAAGCTGCTCTAGCGTCTAGACACCATTTGGCAGACACAGTATAGTCACGTAAGGGAAGTGCTGCATCAATATTCAAAACAGCAAAGTATAAATCTGACACTGAAAAAATTCAGACTAAGTCAATGAATACGTGTCACAGTGATAAATGACACCATTACAGAAAAAAAACCCAAGCCAAAATACTTGTTCTTCTTTTGTGGGGGGTCAAACGCAGTATCCTCCTCTGTAGCTACAAATAGCTCCCGTATAGCTTGGGTGGTGCTATTTCTGCTGGGATGCAATAGCGGCGAGAGGGGTTGGTACGTGGCCAAACTAATGGCTTCATTGTTGGAGGAGCTTTTCGTTTTCTCTTCGTTTCATAAACACACAGTGAGTGGGCAGCAAGAAAATGAGGCAAAGGATATGTAAGAAACTCTATCAACCAGTGAGCTGAAAAAAGCCTCAGAGCAGCTCCATCATAAGAGAGATGACCCTCCCAGCACCTAGTAATGGAGCTTTGACCCATTATTATTTTTTTTCATTAAAAGATGCTAGAGCTGAGTAATACTAATACATCTCATACCTCCTTAGTTACATACACACACCATTGAGCACGTGTGAGCAACTATAAATTTTGACATTTTTTTTAAAGGGTCATTTTTATATATATTTATTAAACAGCACCTCCATAATTTTTTTTTTTCAGCAAAAAAGGTTATTATTTCTTTGGTTGCTACCCTCCTTCTCAAATAATGACAGTGCCCGGGCCTGAGGGCACTTATGTCCCTGCTCTGCCTGTCCCAGGGGGGTCCCCACTGACCCCAGGGAGCCCCCAGCCCAAGCTGCACCCTGACACACAGCTCAGCGTTTGTACCCTTTGGGAAGTGGGAAGGAAGGGGACATGGCTTAGTGGTGGTTTTGGCAGTGTTAGGTTGATGGTTGGACTTAATGATCTTAAAGGTCCCTTCTAACCTAGACAATTCTGTGACTCTCTGATTCTAAAAGCAAAGATCTGATGGCACACCATTTGTCTCCCAAGACCCAAATATTGAAAGCAGTTTCTCTTACTTGAGCAAACCCAAGTCTTTTGCAACACTGGCGGAAACCATTACAGGATCTTGGATACTAAGTACCAGCTACTAATCGAAAGAAGCTGCTTTTTATCCGGTTTTGCTTCTGTTTTGTTATTTTAAATGACCGGCAGCCTAAGCCCGTGCAAATATTTGATTCTGTATTTGATTTATCTCTAAAAATCGTGTTGTTCATCTGGAAGTAAAATACAGACGATCCCCAATTACATACAGGCAGCCTATTTGGATTGTAGAATAACTGGATACAGAAACAACCAGAGACCCCACGAGATTCATTCAGATGCCTCTGAGCGTCCCGAATGCTTGCTCAGAGCATCACGCACAGGCACAACAGCCCACCAAAGCTGGTTCCTCCAGCTGAGCACCCGCACTCAACCCAAACTGGCTGGCTGGTGGGCTGCACTGTGTTCCCCACCATGTCTGCCAGTACCCATGTTACCCAGGCTTTTTGTTTACCATGAGACATCTAATACCCCAGATAACGGAGAGCGAACTATCAGAAATTCAGTCATGCAAAATAAAAAAATATTTCCACCCATAGACTTCCACGTCTGTATTTTAAAATCAACAGTACAAACATTGTATTCTTTCTATTCTTCTATTAACAAAACTAATTTTCTGAGTAACGAGTGCTCTAAAATAAACATACCCCACACCCATGTTCTATTGCTGTATTTTATGCAAAGCAAAATATAGTTATGTACCATTTTCTGTTAATGTTACCCTTTCCTCTTGCTCATGTCATCTGCTACAGATCTGTTAGATCTTTTTACACAATGTCTGCTACAGAAAATCAAAAGAGCTTAACAAAACACTAATCTCATAGTTTATCAATGTTAGTGAAATCCTCTAAGTGACTCAAGATCATGCAAGAGAGTAATTTTAATTTAATATATTAGGGCTCCTCTGGGTTTAAGGAAAACTACTAAGCTCAAATGTGACTCTAAACAAGTATGATTTATTTGCAATTGGGTAATATAAATACTTTTATACTACTGACCTTTTGTGTAATAGAACCAATTTTGAAAAATATGGTGCAAATCCTGAGCACAAGGTAATGCAATAAAAATTAGAACAGTGATTCTCAGATGCAGTGACACAAAACAGAATTTTCTCTTTCTGTTTGCAAAAAAATTACCTCAGACCTTTTTTTTAGAGGCCTGTTTGAGAGAACATCTGGAAAGCATTCCACAGGAAATCAAACCTATATTAAATATGTTTTGCGGGGCTCTGTTTCCTTGCATTGACTTTAAGCATGCATAATGTGTTTCTGTCTTCTCAGCTGCAAAGAAAACACTTCTCTGAGAATATTCTACAAAATGATAGGCTGAACTGTCGGTCTGTGATTTCTATCGGGGATGCTGGTACGATTTCTATTTAGTCTATCTGTCTCTCTACCAAATCTCTCCAACAACATGAACAAATCCACGAGCTGCTTTCCGAGTACTGTGAGTTTGTGTATTTTCATTTTATTTCATTTCCTTTATGCTGTTTAATTTGAAGCTTCTAAATATAAATGACTGTCATGTTTAAAGATGTCCAAGCCTCAGAGTGTCTCTTGATAGCGTGTTCCTCAGGAAAGAACTAGTGCATTACGGATAGAGTCGTTCTCCCTTCATTAGCTGGGCAGACAGGAGTGTCTCTGAATTACAGGCTGGAAACCTAAGGAAATCATTGTCACTCTCAAAAAGCGAGCCACAGAAATTAATGCCACCACAAGTCCTTGAGTGCGCCACGGGATGCTTCGGTGTTTATTAGCAACTACATCGTGAGTGCACACTGAAAGGATGTGGATCCAAGTACCTGAGAAAGACGTCCATGACAATAATATTCTCTGTAACCACTTGAATAAACTACAATAGATTATTGCTGGCTCAAACATGAAACTGTTGTGGAGTCTGGAGACAGAAAACGATCTTAAAAGTCCAATACAAGTTTTCTCGTTACCAGGAAAGTTTCTGTTGTTAGACGCACTGGATCATCAGGTTTCCAAAGGTTATGTAGGGATGCTTTTTGCATAGGAAACCCCCTCAGTGGCACTGTGGTATGTGTGGTGGCATTCCTGAATGAAACAGCTCCGTGTTGCCTTGTCCCAGACCTGGCTGAAGCAAAGGAAGGGTGCCCAGGGTGTCCTTGCACTCAGTCGTGCAGGGTCTGTGGGCAGCCAGCATACCCGAAACTCATCCTGACGCTACTCTAAAAACTGTTCTGACTTCAGGAGTAAGACAATGAATATAAAATCAGAACTACATCACATAAAAGCAGATTAGAGTCTCTTTTATGTGAACCCTTTTTTTCATGCACAAAACAGCCCCATCAAACAGCAAGTGAAAAAGTTCTGGCACTAGCAAACCAATGTAGCATTGATCTTATTCAAGGTGTTTTCCTTGCTTTTAGAAGCTATATGTATTTATAATGCTAGTACAAAAAGCGCTGATTTGTAGCAAAGGATTGGCAAATAAACCATTTTTACCAGTTAAGGCTGCCTTAAGAGGGTTTTTTGTCTCCACTGTCAAAAAACATGAACACAGCCACTGAGGCTGAGACCTGACAGCCTGTGATGTATCCAGATGTTTACAGAAGTTGCTCAGAAAGACACTGTCCGTTCTGAAGAATATATTGCAATGCTGCATGATGGGCAGTTACTGAGATGTATCTCCAGCATTTCACAATGCCTAATTAGAAAAGGGAGAGGACATAACTGAGAGGACAACCACTGTAATTTATGCTTGAATTGGAACAAAAGGAAGTGAACTGAACATTCAAACGATACAGTCAACTTTTAATTTAACAGAGGTCTTGGTCACGTGTGCTTTGTAATAGAAAAGCTTGCTGTAGTGGTTTGTAGAATGTGCTTGAACAAATGTAGTCTAAGCACAAACATGTGAATGTAAGGTCATCTATTAATAACCTTAGGCAAGGGTCACAGTCAGCTCACACAAAAAATCTATATTCAACAGTAAACACACACCAGAAAACTTTTTCTGCGTCGCTTGTTTTCAAGCCAGCAGATAATCAAAGCACAGGAAAGAACCACCACCTCTGTCGAGAAGTCTTTGCGGAGAGTGGTACATTTCCAACTGACTTCTACTAAACAGTAGTTACTCCACCAGTAACATGGTAGTGCTTAAAGCATAATGAAAGCAATGCAATTTCTATTCAGTAAACATTAAAATGCTAAAATTTGAAAATATGCATGTGGATGTCACTTGCTCTGTTGAGAAACCAAGTTTTATTTTTAGTTCCAGTGCTTACATTTTCTTGCAGCTATTTTAACAGATGAACTGCCACCAGAAATATTCTCTCACTGGGGCCTGATGTAGAATGATATAAATAACCTTTACAAAGTCCAGCATAATGGAATGGTAAAATCAGTTGACATTCTTTTAATTAGCACTGCCTGAAGATTTACCTACACAGAACAGGAATAGCCAAATCCATCCCTGGAATAAATCCACTGAAGTCACTGATGTCAGAGGAAGTACACTGGGAATGGACTTGATATAATAGCTCTGTTATTCACATTAAACATACAGCAGCTTCTTGCCTGTAGCGTATACATGGTTTGAGGTAAAGGAGAAAAAATTTTGATTTATTAAAGAAAATGCTATTGTGCAACACATACACCCTTTCTTTGTCCCAGAAACAGCAAGTTAGCCAACTGTGACCGCGTGTACATTAAATGGGACCAAAAATCTTCTCTTCGCCAGACTTAACAGACTAGTGGGTGGAAACTACTCATGCAAACTGGTGGATGCTAAACTCCTGCTCTCTACAAAAATCTCTCAACTAACAATTCAACAAAACAGCGGTAGCAGTACTCTTACTGGAACCCCATCCAGCAAAGCAATTAAGTGCTTGCTTAACCATAAGAACATGAGTAGCTCCAAATTCAGATCTCCATTAAAGTTTAATGCCAAATTTAACTTCCCTGGATTTCAATATTTTTGACTAAACATGCATGAAACTGCTTCATTAACATACGTAATTTAATCTTTCCCTCCTGATAAACGAACAAAACAAAATGGGTCACATTTGCCCTGATGTAACCCCCTTCCTGGCTCATCTTTCTAATCTGTAGTCTTCTTATTTCTTATGTTATACACAGTTTTCCTTTCTCACTTAGAATAACAAAACAAGCCTTTTCAGGCAAAATGATGATGAAGTACCACATTCAGGTGATACAAATGCCCCCAAGTTCTCAAAGCTAAGGTTTACCGGTGGCTGCGAGTACTCCAGCCCACTGGATCATTTTGCCTAAAAAGGGACTGACTTGGAAGGCAGGGTATCTAAAAACGGCCTATAAAACTCTAATCATTTGTATCCAAGTTTATTTTGTGATTGCTGTTCACACATACGCACTTTATTCCCTCTTTCACTTTTTCAACAGGTAATAACGAATATTCAGCGCCACGGTTTGTTCTTATCCTTAACAGCAACCAGCAAGGGGTAGCAGGACCTCAGCCACGTCAGGGACACTGCCAAAGCTACACCATGCAAAACAGAAGTCGGCTGAACCAAACAGCTCTGACAATGTTGAGGCATGACTTGTGTTTTGCAGATAATGGGCACAAAAGAATTACGCTTCCTTTTCATGGAGACTGGGTTTCAGGAATCAGCAGAGGTTCTAGCTGACTGAAGGGATGCCGCTTGGAGAGTTTCAAGCTTGCCTGACAAGGGACATCAGCATAAAGATACTGTCTGGTTACTGCTTCTTGGAGCATAAACCCCCTGTGCGTGAGGATCTCTTCGTTGCTGAAGCACAAAGCGATGTGAAAAGTTCGGTGCGGGAATAAAGCTGAGCCATTTTTCTAATTACTATATCCTTGTATCTCTGCTTCTTTTGGAGAAACGTCAATCATCCAGGAAGCTTTTTAATCTTCCAGACCCTCTTAAGCAGAACAGAGGGAGTATAAATGAGGACTGGCCAAGCAGATCCTGGCACCGCAGAATGAGATCCATCTACACTTTAACACGGACAAAGCAGTCTTGTTTTGCTGGGTGTTCTGATTTTTGGATTCCAAAGGGATTTATGGATATGTTTTAAGGAGGAAATGCTTGATTCATCCTGAGCTTTATTCAAAGGGAAGAAATTTAAAATTACCTTTGTTTATGAGGGGGAGGGGAGAGTAATACTCTATTTTACTCCGCTAACAAAAGACATCAGTGTAATGAATCACATAAGGGAATAGAAGGGAAGAAAATAATACAATATTGCAGCATTTTCTAGCTTTACTTTTCCTTCACTTGAAAGGGTTTTTGCTTATTTTGCAGACACTGCATTAATATTTTTTTCCAGGCTAGCAATTCCGCACACACATACTCCACTACACCATCAGGTTTTCCCTGCAGAGCATACCAGCTTCTGTCCCAGCTCCTCCCAGATCCCATTTTTTGAATTCTCTGAACTGTGATCATTCCTCACTATTAATTCCTTAAAATGAATTAATACGTGGGTTTTTTTCACTTAAATAAATACGGTGCCTTTAGCAATATATACATATATGCATATATACACACACACACACTTGTATACATATCTACATGTAAAAATCATTCTTCTTCAAATTCAGGTTACGTTTATAGATGTGAGGTGAGCTTGTGGGTATGCTGCAGTATATGGGCCGAAAGGTAGCTTTACTTTTTTTTTCCTATCCCACTTGGCATTGTGCCGACACGGGTCCTTTCCCAGCAAAGCCCTGGTGTCACGCAGAGAGAGAGCAGGGAGGATGCGCGGGTAGCCCGAGCTCCGGCTAACCCCATTACACTGCAGACATCCTACATCGAGTGCGGGGTGAGTCAGGCAGCACATGAGGTTCTCCGCTCACTCCCTGACTCAGTCTCCAAACATACAACATAGGCATAGCCTGCGTGTCTCTCGAAATCAAGTGTCCCTGTTTTAATGTCCTTAACAGCATCACAAAAACTACGTTGTTGTCCTGGTTTTGCATACCCACAGCAAAACAATCATCTCAAGGAGCTGCCAGAACAGCTTTGAGTGCCAAACTGATAAAAATACCCCGGAGGGATGCAAATCCAGCTCTGTTATACAGAACCGTATAATGCTACTGTGTCCTTCAAGAAAATATCCACTAAGTGTCCTTTTAACACGTAAAGCTACAGCCAGTCTGCGTCCCAGCAGTCAAGCTTAGTAGCTGGCACACGGAATCGTAACCAAGATAAGCTACAAGGCTCAGAAAGGGAGGCAGCACCTATGTTTTCCCTCTGATTTTCTGAATTACAGATGACCACTGGACTGTGGCAGGATATTGAGGGAGGAAAAGAACAACACACAGAGGAGCAGGTGAGGAGGGACTGTAAGTGGCCGTAATAGAGAGAATTCAAATGCGGCAGACAGGCGGTGAAAGTCAGATAATGACTGGGAGATCTGGAAAGAGATGAAAGAAGACTAAGGGAGGGGAAGAGGCATGAGAAAAAAGCAAGAGAGAAAGTGGGAAAAATGAAAGACAAGTCTAAGGAATTGAGAATTTGAGGAAAAGGGCATATCTCTTCTTCCCCCCTTTTCCCTCTCCCCTCACACATCCCCTTTGTGCACTCCTCCCTGCTACCTGTTAAAACAGTGAGGAAGGCTCCCATCTCACACAAGGTTCTGGGCTCTTCCTCTGCTATATCAGGACAGAAATGGGTGACTGCACGTTTATAACACCTCATCATAGACTTGCTTACAGTGTTGAACCACCGCCTTCTCTGGCAAATCTTATCCATGAGGATGTAGGGTTTGGAGGCAGTAATGGCCCATGTTGCAGGAACAGCCCAGAAATCATACGCAGAGAAGCCACTTTTCCAAACAGGTACTGGTGTAAAGCACTTGCAGATTTGCACATGCCTTATGGGAAAGGAGCACAGATACAGTGCTTCCCTTTCCATGGTAAATTATCATTAAAAGTTTTCAACAGAATATAAAGAAGGAAAATCAATTTCTTGGCAAATTTCTTACATTTCAGGCAATGTAGCAAGCAGTTGAGCTTTTGTTCTAGCTTTTACTGTGGATGACCTCTTTTACGCACTGATGAAAATGTTTCATAGAATCATAGAATGGTTTAGGTTGGAAGGGACCTTGAAGATCATCGAGTTCCAACCCCCCTGCCATAGGCAGGGACACCTCCCACTAGACCAGGTTGCCCAAGGCCTCGTCCAGCCTGGCCTTGAACACCTCCAGGGATGGGGCCTCAACAACCTCTCTGGGCAACCTGTTCCAGTGCCTTACCATTCTCAAAGTGAAAAACTTCCTCCTAATGTTCAATCTAAACCTGCCCTCTTCCAGTTTGAAGCCATTCCCCCTCGTCCTATCACTACATGCCCTAGTAAAAAGTCCTTCCCCAGCTCTCCTGTAGGCCCCCTTTAGGGACTGGAAGGCCGCAATAAGATCTCCCCGGAGCCTTCTCTTCTCCAGGCTGAACAGCTCCAACTCTTTCAGCCTCTCCTCATAGGAGAGGTAGGTATACATCTTATACCTGTAGATGCAGATATCTTTCATACAGAACTAAATGGGCGGTTGCAACAAAATTAAGGCTGGATAGAATAGGTGACCAGAAACTAGTCAAAAGGTAAAAACATGCCAGTGAAAGCACATTTGTAAAGATTTAGCTCTCTGAATACACAGCACTAGAAGTATCTTCATTGTATTTTCAGGGAGATGACCCATCTACTGAAACCTCGTAGGACATTTCATTATTATCCTTCAGACATCCCACAAGGAAAAGTTATTTAAATATATTATGCAGCCATTTTATCTTTTTTTTTCCATTATCAAATAGCTGTAGCCATCAACATTTGCTTTTTACAGAACTAAAGGCAAGAATAGTATTTATTTTAGTTAAAGAAAAGAAGTCCAAACAGCTGTCTTCTGAAGTTAGTCAAGAACTATTTTCTGGCTATTTCACCTTAAAAAAGAGCCTCAATGACTTTACCAACCATTTTGAATATAGTAATTGTGGAGGACAAGAAACATGCTGTTACTGGATTCTTATATTAACAAAAAATGTCTCATTTTATGCTATCCTTCTTTTCAGATCTTTGCAGCAGGTGACCAGATTGATACTGTTTTTTCAATAAATAATGTGTCAGTATCATTATCATTCTGGTCAGTGCCTTCTGAACATATCCAGGAGACAGAGGAAGTATGCAAATTCAACCACAGATTATTAAAAAGACCACACTAATGACTCACATTTCCATTACTCAAAGAAAATAGTGTTTGAAATACTGTCAAATATGATAGTGGCAAAAATGAAGCACACTGCCCTGCATTTACAGCAGAATGATATTTTTAAAACATGCCAGTCAACTTTCTGAAGTTTAATTGGTGGCTGAAGTGATCAGAACAGGAGGTTCCTCAGAGGTTTGAGCTATTCCAGGACAACATCACTGGTGAAAGTTTTTGACAGTATATTGACTTTCCTTAGAAAATTTGTTTATGTTCATAATAAAAAGGAACTCTAATAGCTTCTTTTTGTTCTTTGGGGTTTTTTTATTTCCTTTTCAGTGAGCATTGACAGGCGTGCCTGAAAGACTCCAATCAGTTTCAAAGCTGGGTATGGACTGGGATACAAGTAGAGGCAGCAGAAAAATGATAATGAAAGTGAACCATTCAGTATTCTGATTAAGTTGAAAAATTAGGACTGTTTACATAAGTCAGAACTTATTTGCATTTCCTGACATTTCTGGTCTCTTTTTCCCTCAATCGAGAGTTTATGTTATATAACAGATAGATTAAGGAATAAAAAAGAAAAAAATAAGCAAAGCATCCTGCCATCTCAGTTAGCGGTACCTGCAGTTTGGCCAAATCGCTTCCCTGCTCTTAACTCAGTTTCAAAAACAGATTCAGTGATATATGCATCCAGGACCAAGCTTTTAAAAAGCATCCAAAACTGAATGTTTAAATACTTGTTTGCACAGGCCCAGTTGATATTTTATACAGAGTATGGGCAGATTCAAATCTTGCATTTCTGAGTAAGCAGCATTCGTAAACTATTTGCGAGTGTACTTTCAGAAAACCCTTTAGAGCTTGGCTCCTTTGTCTTAACTAGCATCATGAAGAAGCTTTAATAGATGTAATAGGCACACAAATAATAGTTTCTAAATTACTCTGTTTCACAGTAGGCAGAACATATTCTCAAATTATTCTCCCATTTAGATACCCTTTCTGATTTCAAAATGAAATAGAAGTTATCAGAGTTAGAATTATATGCCTACTGACTACTGCTTTCAATTATTCTAAACATATCTGGAATGACTATGTAGACTGATATTTATCAGTGCCAATACTTTAAATAGCAGGGAGGAGATCACCTCCCCTTTCTCTCCTCTCCTCCCCTGCCCAAGTCCCTGTTTTCCTGCAGAACAAGGGGAACAAATCACACCAGCTCTCTCTAAGTGCACAACAAGTCACAGACACAAAATGTCTTTCACCGTATTATGGATAGGCTGGAATAGCTCTGCTGCTGATTCCTCCTCTCCATGACAGTAGAGAGGGAAGGCATTACGTACACTAGCAGTTTAGGTATTAAGACCTGCGTGAGATGACTCTCAGCAACACATCAAGCTTGCTTTACCTCTAGCAGAGGACCTGTGCCGTATTCACTGACTGCCCCAGACCCCACAGGCATTTGCCCACCCGTTCCCTCGTACCAGTGCTGCCCCTCAACCTCAAGCTAAGTCTCACTGAGCCTTGGAAGAGTCCAAACTTTTTAACTTTGGTATTTTGAAGAAAAGAAGCCACAGGAAGAACCTGTAAAGAAATCCATTTTCAACCCAGTGCCAGCTGCAACTTTGGGCAACGGGAGCAAAGATTTTACCAAGCTCCCCTCTGCAGCATTGCAATGGAAAAAGCACACCACCAGACTCATGAAGTCAAATTAAACAAAATGCCATTAAAAACTTAGCTACTAAGACGACATAGATCAAAGTTACCAAAGGAAAATATAGTCATGAGAGAAGTAATGACATTAATTTAACTAAGTAATTCCTGAACACTACAGCCTGAATAATAGGAAGAAGTCTTCCTATAAAATCCTCTTTCCCATTTCCTTGGCACTGTAACACACTGAAAGTTTGGCAGAAAACACAGTAAAGATACTGTAACTCTGTTAATTAACAGGGCCTGTGTATAGGGAAGACAAAATGCATAAGCAAAAAGATTAATGGCAAAACATGGAAATGGAAAACAGGTCATTCTGAGACTACATGTATCCAACTTTCATGAACTGCAATAGCATCAGCTATGAAGGTGCCGGATGCAACTCACGGGACTGAAATGAGAACCCTGCTCTAATTTCAACCTGCTCTAATTTGGGGCAGCAGAAAACTGTCTCCAGATTTCCCCTGAGCCATCAAGGGTAGGGTGCTGCTCGCCTCCTCACCTCTGAACAACACTGGGGCATGTCTGAGGTGCTATAGCTAAACATTTAAGATGAGCAGCGGAGATCTCATAAACAAACTTCAAAGTAAATATTTTACCAGGCGTATGTAAGTACTTATTAAGATTTATATCATATCTTCAGCGTCCTTGACATTTTACAATAGTGTTTATTTCCTTGCTTGCTAATTCATAGAACTGGATAACCTACAAGGAATTTACACATTAGAAACGAGCAAGATTCTTGGGCATAACTTCATAAATATGACATCAGCACAACCAACGTTCTAATATAAACATACACAATGCTAAGTAGGACTAAAGCATTTCCGAAGGGCAGAGGAGGTCCTGTATGCCACTGAACAAGTGTTGTGTGACAACCTGCAGGGAACCTGCTGAAGGCGAAAGGACCCAGTCTGTCCGGTGAAGCAGCGCTGCCTCTCCGGGCTCAACACGCCGAGGGAAGAGGCTGGGAATTGGGTCAGTGAATCAGTGACCCTCCAGTTGTATCAGCCCAGCACTCTCATCAGGAGAGGGGAGATAAAACAACACCAAGGCTAAAACAGCTCTATGAAGACAGTGGGATCTAGTCTGCAAATGTGGGCTCCTTTCCTTCCAATGAAGAAAAAACCCAGGAGCAGTCTGTGTATTGTGACCATTTACAAAGTCCAAGATGTGGCTTGTATTCACAGTTATTAATGCTCACATGTGAGATTACAATGAAAATAAATCCCATTATAATGAATAATTCTATTTTCACCTGGTCACTAACGGGACATAAAAATCATTCCGAGATACCATGTACTAGAGACACCTAATGAAAATGTTTCCAACGAAAATCTGTAAAAATTAAACTGGGGGTTTAAAGATTCCTCCGTAACGCGAGGGAGTAGCTGTGAGCAGTACTGGAGAAGGCACACAACGTACCCAGGTGCAGGCTTTTGTTATTCTGTTAAGGATGTCAGAGGCGTTTGCTTTTTTCCCTGACTCATCCTTTTCCCTAGTGGATATTCTGACCCTTAGTCCTGGCAAATCCAGCAGTACCAAAAAGTTCTCTCTGGTACCTCATTAATCACTCCCCTGCCATGGGCTATCTTACCTGCAGATGTAATTCTTCTTGCAGGATTCTTGTAAATTCAGGCAGTTTGGTTTCTCCCTGTCCTCATATGAACACACAGGAACAATAGTCTGCCGTCTCCTTTCTGTACAGGCTACGTCTCGACAGGAGCAGAAGAGCATCCCGTAGCTGTGCTTTGGGGGAACTTTGTCAAAAAATAGCCGGAGGGCCTTATGACACTTCCGCTTGTTACAGATTTCATTAGACGTGCTGCTGGTGCAGGGGGTTATGTAAGCAGATCTGAACCTCTTGCAGGTATCATTTAGGTTACAAGCTTTTGCTGCATCCAAGCAATTGTTCCCCTTTGAAAGTACTGGCTCCACTAGAAAAAACAACACAACAGCAGTAAGAAATGCGTCACATTTATATTGTGGTTTGACGTTTGCGTTTATTTCACTGTTAACGAGATCCCGAATATATATTTGTTACATACAAAACTTTCAGTGCCAGAAACTGCAACCGGTCCTTACGTTTCTTAAGGTAATGGTTTAATGAGTGAACAAGAGCACAGGCATGCGTTAAGATCAGAATGCTGGCAAGTAAATGATGATTACACCGGGCAGGCTGTACTTCATCTTCTTTGCGGCAGACATGCAGGATGAATATTGGGTAAGACTTGGCTTTGCTAAAAAGCTATTAAAATTGCTGCTAAATTGGAAGGGATACGTTTGGCCCATGGCACAAGAACACAGCCAGAACATGGGCTCCCAACTCTGGTGGTGTAAAGCTCTGGCATTTTTTTTTCCCTGGAACCGTATAAATGACATTCAGTGTCTACACCAGGTAAAAAAACATTTAAATATAATTTGTGTACTCTGCAGAATGTAAAAGCCACAAGCCTGTTACTACAGTTTTTGAGGTCTGAAAACAGCCCACCCAGACAGAAAGAAAAGCAGGTGCAGCCCCACGACTGGGACCTCTCCAAGGCCACCCACAAGCCTGTCAGCTCCACGCTCAGTTAAAGACATTGTTATAAGATCTATAGATGCCACCTGAACCATGGAAGTTTTATGAAGTTTACAAGCTTTGAAGAAGCTGATGTAGAATTAACAAGCGACTGTGACAGAAACATTTTAAAACAAGGATTATGTCTCTCACACGCACACATGCACACGCTACAAGAAGTTATAGAAGAAAATAAACTCCGATAAAAGTCAAGACTATAATTACACATTTAATTTTGCAATACATTATCCAGATATTAAAACCCAATATATGCTTTGCTTGAAAATGAAGGCAACTGGCGTTAGAATGCAAAATTCAATTAAGAATGATTGTAATGCTGCTTTGGACATTAGGAATGCCAAGATCACAGATCCAAGAAAATACATTAACTTCCCATTGCTACAGAATTTGCAAGCTGAACAAAATATTTTGCAAATATCTAAAACTCAGCAGCAACCTCTTAGGGGGGCTGGCCACACATAAAACATCACAAATGGTCTAAAGTTCTAAGTTCCTCTTAAAAGCCAGCTTTTTTCTAGGTCTTCCACCTTTTCCCAAAAACTCAGTCCAAGACCCCTCTACAACTCAGTGCCGCTCTTCTCTATTCTCCAACCACTTTGCCTCCCACTCCCAAATCAAGAAATCAACCTTTTTATCCTTTTCCATGGCAGGAAGGGCGCTGTAGCTGGGCTGATGTGCTGCGCTGAGGCACTGCAGCTGCCTGAACCGGCCGTGCCCAAGACGGGCCTCGGTGCCAGCACACACTTCACGTCCTACAAATATATCACCTGCTGCTATCCTGTGTGTCTAACCTACCCAGAAATAACGCAGTGCATCAGTAGCATTAGATTTTTCACTCTTAGCGATATGCTGTAACTGCGTTCAGTGGGTTCCTACATTTAACCTTTGTACATGTCACATTCATACTCCGAGGCCTTTCCGACCCCAGTTTCTTGCACAATAAACTGCAACTTTTTTGCTTCTTATCTTCACAAATTACAAAATTACAAACATGCGACATTTCACTATAAATTAACAGAGCCAAGCTTTTCTTATAATAGCAGCCTACCACAGTTTAAGCAACACCAGATGCAGAAGAGATGAGATACCCAAAATACAACCCTCTCATAAAAATGTATCATTTTTATATAAAATGTTGTATTGCATTAGCATACTACTATAATCTTAACTATGAACTCTCAAAGTTTTTTTTTTATACAGTATATAGAATTATATGTTTAGTACAAATATAATTACTATGTAATCTGCAGGGCATATAATTATGCAATATATGAATAGCACATGCTAATTACTATGTGATTGCAGAGTAATTACATGGTTATTTGTGCCGGGGAGTCAACTGCTGAATTCCACTCTTTAAAACAAGATTCTGTGGAAGAGCTCTGAACGGGGCATTTCAATACAAACAGACATCAGCTTACTGTATGATATATTAGAAAACATTCTTTAAAAGAAAACCCAAGATGAAATACAGCACCTCTTTGCTGGTAATCATATACACGTTTTCCATCAAGGGTCCAAAATGTAGTAAATGCTGATACAGAATTAAAAAGCACCGTAAATATCAACACCTCAAAAAATCAAAAGAGATAGGTTAATCAATCTTTTTAAAAAATAAAGCGTAAGCCAATTCACTGACTACACAAACAGCAGCGAAAGTTATTTTGGATGAAAGTTGAATTAGGTGCAAACTGTTCATAACAATAGTTGTGCTCATTGATATCTTTCATATAATTTATAGGTACCCAAGACCCGCATTCCTCTACATGTCAACTCTGAACACGTACCAGGCCTTTTGGTGTTTGGCTTTTTTTTTTTTCTAAAAGTACCCCTGGCTGCAACTTGCCACTTCCCTTTTCTGTTTTGATACACGTGTTTCTACCTATTGTTTCTGGCTTATTTATCATCACATTATACAAATTATTTCTACGTTTTAAAACCAAGACTAACATACAGCACATAAGAGATATGCATCAACTGAATTTGAATTAAACAAGACTGTCTAAACCAACTCTCCTCATTAATGCCAGCTTCTCCCAAGCTTTTAAATCATGTTTTAATGCAAAATTTACAATCCAGAACATGCTTTATGCTTTATTTTTATTGCAAAATTATTCCTAAATCCTGTGGTAACTACAAACAGTTAACAATGCTGAGAGTGTTTCTGAGGATTACTTACACAGCAGTAATGCATGAGGTCAAAATTTCACCCAGCTTCTGTTCTGCAAATCTTAAATTATTAAGACAGGCAGGAATTTGGCTCTTACTAGGTAGTGACTACGTTAAGAGCAAATGGATCTAATCCAGAGCTACTTTTCCTGCCAGCATCCTTTGGGAAGGGTCTGTGTAAGGAGATCCTTTTTCAGTTCCCCACTCTCTTGGGACACTTGGATATGGATTGAGGGCGTCAGAGCAGTGGCCTGGGACAAGCAACGATTCCTTCCCACCACCATTTCCCCACCCAGAGCTTCCTCCTTCCCAATTCCACTTTGCTTTGGACCCATTCTGGAAATCTCCACCAAACCATGCAGCTCTCCACTCCCGCCAAATCACTGCAGACTCCGAGGTAAGTTACTTCCAGGCAGGTGACAAGTGATGCCTCGTGCCTGTGTGCGAGGGGCAGGTCCCCACCCGTGACAAGGGGCCCAGCAGAGCACATCCCCAAAGAGCAGGATGCTGCCTCCCAGCAGAAGCGCCCAGCGGCTGCGAGCCGCTTGGCTGCGATGGGCGCTACCCTCATGCGGCGCAGCAGAGTCAGGGCAGAGCCCCAGCCAGAGCCAGGAGCTGCCGCCTCGGTGGGAAAGCAGCAGCTCCCAACACCCATGGAGCTGAGACGCCCAAACACATCCTCCCACCAGGCAGTTCGCTGTACACTATGTGCAAAAACTCTGGGGCAGCAATAATTGGCTCACTGATACTAACTTACCTCTACATGGATCACCGGCTCACGGCTCTTCTACCGCGTGTGTAACACGCGTGTGAAAGGTGAGATGTTTTGCTGATTTTACTGATGAAAAAACAGGCCTTGTACTACAGTATGAGGTGTTACCGCTTTGATAGTTGTTATCTCCTGAGCCCCCTCCCACCCTGGCCCAACTTTATTACAGCTGCAACAGTCCTGGACTCGAGGTCCCATACGACAGCAGAAAGAAGCCAGCCAAATGCTCCAGTCTTTTATCCAGAGATGTTTCTAAAGTTTTAATAGGGCTTCCTCTGCCCTGTGTGATCTTCCTTACGCTTCACCCTCTTTCACAGTCTCTTCACCTTAATCTTTCATCTTCCTTGCATTTCCATTTCTATTTCATTTCTGCACCTACTGAGCCTTTGGCTGTCTCCTCAACTCCCGTTAACCCCATGGTGCACAAGAAAGGATTCTCAGTGGATATTTGGAGCTGCTTCTTCATGTTCCCACTAGACGGCAGGAGTGAAAGGGCTATAACTTGTTTTATAAGATACTTATTAAACAGCAAAATGGACACTCGGTTTTCAATTTTCTTACAGTACATAAAAAGCAATTTACTGAGGTTGCCGTTAAAATTACAATTACTATTTGCAAGTAATTAGCATTAGTAGGTTTTCTGGGGGTTTTAGTGAAGGGAATGCTGTAAAGAGAGCAGTAAATGTTAATGTGATGGAAGGCAAAATTACAAAGTGATAGAGGTGACCACACGGGTATGGGCCTGCTTCAATGCTGTTGCAGAATATGGCATACAGGAACCTAAAACCAACCAGAATAAAGATGAGAACCATGATCCCACTTTAACAAAAGTGCTGCTATGGGATTCACCAAAGTACTTTTGCTTTGTAAGAAGAACAGATTAAAATACTAAGGAAAGCATGGGAAATATTATCATCTGCATCTTAATGGATTCAAATAAACTACCATTTTCCTGGACAAATTATTTCTAATCCCAAATAGCAGAAAAAAATCAAGTCATCCCTGAGAAATCATGAGGCTGGGGTAAATACGTGTTCATGTTATTCTGAGGTTCTACTTGTCTTCTACTCGGCCTTCAGAGTACAGTCAGGCCTACTTCAAACCCTTTCCACAATCATGTGCTTTACTTTTTAAAATGTGCTTTACTTTTTAAAATTATAAGGATTCTGGGCATCTTTATATATCACCTGAAAGCAGGGGCTCCTGATTTTTCATGCCTAAATCTATCTCTTGGTCTGTTTCTGGATGTTTAATTCTACTAAGAGGGCCACATGCCCAAAGGGCTGCATTTTGCATTGCCCAAGTTCACCACTGGATCTGGCCTCTAACGCTCAGCAGGACTCTTGTTTCCATTTAGAGTTAGATCCCGATACCTTTAGTTGACCATTTCCTATTGCATTTAATAGACTTTACAGATAAAGACTGCAAGAAAAAACTCCTATGCTGGATATTGGTTGATAAAAATGGGGAGAAGTGATGTCTTAAGATTTCCTTTGGTACTTTCAGTCTTTTCTGGGGAGGAATGGGGAAAGGCTGAGCAGAAAAAAACAGGTGGCTGAAGGACATCTGCTTGACTTACAGGCTATGTAAAAGGAAGTCTTGCAGCCCCACAGTGAACTGATTTAAATTTTTGTTCCACGAGAGCAGCGAGGGAGAGGAAATCCTGATCCCCAGCGTTAACAACGTTGTGGTCTGCTGCTGAAATTCCTTCTGTCTTCACTCAAACAAATATCCTGATCTATCACCTTTCATTTCTGCTACAAATCTAAAGGTTATGCCAGGGTCCCTAATTTTCCACATGGCACTGAGGATGGCAGTTTTGCATTATATTCACGCCAGCATAGTTAAATCCATTTTATTCACTACAGTTATTCTGAATTTTCAATAATCAAAGTTCAAGAATTTGGGTTTTTAATGCTACTTTTACTTTTTCTGTCCAAGGTATCTGATGTGGGAGGCAGAAATGAATGAACAAAATCAGAGGCAGCTAAACAAAGACACTTCCAATTGTTGCAAACTGATCCAGTCACTGTTTCTCACATTACTGCATGAATGACTTCAGTTCTACAGTTTTTCAGTTCTAAACAGTTTTGGGGTGTAAAGGTTATTTTAACCTGTCTACACTGCACTAGCGTTAGGGATGGATTATGCATGACTGGGACCATATACAGAATATATTTTTTTTCTGAGGGAGTGATCTCAGTCATTCCATATAGAATTCATGCTCTGGACTGAGTCAGAGGCTGGTTTTGCGATGTGGAAGGCTATCGCCACGGTTTCAGCTGAGTTCTTCTAATTAATTTCCCCTTAAAATATTCAGAGCGAAAATGTGTTACTGCGTATGCTCTCATGTTATGCAGCTGAGTATCTTATTATTAGCTAAATACTAAGTAAACAGAACTGAGAGGGAACTAGCACACACAGAAATACAGAATAAACCTGTGGAAATATTCAAACCTACACGGTTGCCATGAGAAGTGATTTACTGCATGCAAGTTCTCAAGACACAGTGAGGGACTGTTTACCAAAGTCATGCCAATTTACAGGGCAACTTTCAGCATTTCTTTTTATTACTGCAGAACTGAATTCACAACTTGTTTCCTCTTTTCCTCAGACTTGATTAATTACCGTGTTAACATAACTACTGTTCTCCTGCTTATAATGGGCTCCCTCTAAAGTGCTGCCCCAGCAAAATAAACCGGGAGAAAGCGTCTAGCTCTTTGCTCTAGCATTGCACTCCTTTCTAATCTCACTATTTTTCAAATTTATGTTCCATTCCAATAAAGCTCGTGTGAATATTATAGCAAATCAGATAATACAAGGTTATGACCCTTGTAATTGATCCTTCAAGGTTCTTTTTGCCTTTTTCCAGTTGACGTGGTAAAAATTACATTTAGATGTGCTTGTTGACACTTGAGAATTCACTTTGTTGGTCATATACACTGTTTCAGAGAGATCACGTTACATAATGATGTATTTCTAGTGCTTTATTTCTTCTATACCTACAACCCCATTACGCTGTAAGCAAACCTCCCATGGGGCTGTAAGGCTACAAGTATCAAGGGGGCAATGCCCCCATACTGGTCAGAGGGAATACAGCTGGACAAAGTATTATGTGAGGATACAGGGTTAAACATTAGCTACTATTTTAAAATATTTTCAACTCAATAAAAGCAGCTTAAAAGTTAAATTTCCATTTATAGAAAAATACACATTTTAACGAACACAGACCATGTACACCGGCACTAAAAATCAGTTATCTGTAGCAATGGTTTCTGTATCACATGATCACTGGAATAAAGTGATTAATTGGACTGTCTCAGTAAATGCGATCATTACACTTTTAATTAACCTTTTCAACCTCTTGCACCTTTTAGTTTTGTTATACATTATATTTTTGTGGTTTTCCAGTTATTATGCTTGACTAAGCTTAAAACAATGCAGAGTTGTGTTAGAAAGATAAGAAAAACAATTCAAACAACTCTTACTGTTCCTAATAAGAAAATACCACTGATACTGTCATCATAGGGGTAGTTATAAATCAGGTGGACAGACATTCGGAACTCTGTGGCTATGTTCCCACCTAATTTTTGTTTTGGCAGCACACTGTTATTTAATGGCTCTGCCTACCAGGAAACTAGCTTTTGAAAATTCTTTCTCAACCTAGTTATAATTACTCCAGATAAATCATACAATGATCAATTATAATAATCTTAGCTTCATCCATTATTTAAACTTAGCATTTGAATCTACACAGCAGGAGTGCAGGAAATTCCGAAGTCCTTTCTCTGCTCGGCTTTATCCCTGAAGTCATGCCAGTTACAGAAAAGAAGGGGCCAGATATGCTCTTAGCTATGACATGAAAACCAGAAATAACCACAGATTTCGGACGAGGAAAGGTTTTTGGCTCTGAATACAGTAATTTTTCTAACCACACTAGCTTCCTGTTGTTGAAAATAAATTCAACACGAGATTTTGCTCTCTTTACATTGGTGCACCAAAATCAGAGTTCTACAATTATATACACTGACAGCACAGTATATTCTTACTTTAAAATGGCCTAGATCTTTCTCATATAAGCATAGACACATTTATATACACACATGTATATGTACATAGAATGTTTCAATACTATTTGGCTTCATGTCTCATTTCACAAAGTAGATACTTATATATTTATTAATAAGCATGAGAAACAATCCAAATGTTTCTGTTTAACTTAAGGCTGATTCTAAGGTATCTGAGCTCAGTGTGATACGAGCAATAAGTCTGATGGAAGGAGGAAAGACACTTCAAAGAAAGGAACTTTCACAAAGGCTCAAGCAAAACATCCAAGCATTTTTCAGACAAACTTTAGAGCTATAACTGGGTTCTGAATTAGGAACAAGGATTTTTAGAACATTTTAATAAAGTATATATTTTTGATGATGAAAAATATTAAGCTTATGATTATTACCTTTTTGTACCTTGTCCTATTTCAGTCTTAGCCATAATATATGTTATAAAATGTAAACATAGGATCTGTTTTGAGGTTTAATATTCTGAAATTTTCCAACACGTATTTTAGTATTCCAACTACATGCCAAGAATTGCTTTATCAATAAAGCTGTATTTTTCGGGTTTACTTTTTTCATTTCATTAAACAATAAAGCTGTCAAAATGTGGGACGTGAACACGTAGAAAGTGTTAGGATATATTAAAAAAAAAATAAAGTGGTGCTTTTGCACATATAGAACCACAGTTTTTCTCAACAACAAAAGAAAGAGTAATAGGTGAACCAAAGGGGAAGAGGTCAAAGGTGGGAACATGAATACCATCTGGCGCAACAGGAAAAGGGCTGAGAAAGCCCTCAACTTAGACTATAAATGTACATACAAATGGGCACAACTCCAACAACAGGAACAAAAATATAAATCCATACGTCCAAATTTGGGCATCACATGAAAATTGTTGCAGGGATGATTATTGAGCAAGCCCTCCTTGAAGCCATATCCATGCAAATAAAGGACAAGAAGGTGATGAAAAACAGTCAGCGTGGATTTACCAAGGTCAAATCAGGCCTGTCTGCCTCCTACATTGAGATAACTGGTTCAGTGAACAGAGGGAGAGCACAGTGTCAATTTACATTGACTTTAGCAAGCCTTTTGATACAGTCTCCCATATTAATCCTTTCAGCCAAATTGGAAAAACAGAATTTGGATAGGAGGACTACAGGGTGGAAAGGCCCTGCTTTGAGTGGGACCTCAATGACCTCCAATGGAGTCTCTTCCCACCTTAAAAAACCTAACCTGTTTTTCAGTAACTCCACAGCCTCTCCAAATAGGTATCCAGTATTCCCTGTGCATCCCATTAAATTTTTTTCCTGGTATCTAATCTAACTATCACTTCCTGCAACATAATTCCCCTGTTTCCTTCCTAACTTTACGCCTTTCCTCTTAGCACTGGCTTTTTAACTTCTTGAAGACTGTCATTCTCATCACTCCAGTCTTCTTTTAAGTCAGTCCTCCCCAATCTACTAATTATTTCTTCATAAGATAAGCCATGTTTTCTAGGTATCTAAACTTATGCTATTTTATTCTCAGATTTGAAAAAAAAATGGAAATTACCAAAAAATCCATTGACCAAGAGTTACTGCACGAGTTGTACTCAGGAAATCACTACAGACAGACAAAACCTGTTAATTCAAGAGCTGCTGAAGCATAGCTTACTCCAGCCTCAAGCAATACCAGTGTAGGTAAGGATGGTTTACACACATTGACTGTCTACTGCAGGAGTATATATTAGCTTATCTATGACAGCAGCTTGCTCCTGATGGCTATAACCTGAGAAAAGAGTCAAAGTATATAAAACCTTGGTAGAAAAATTATCCTGCTTATTCTGCGGTATTACTCTTTTGGAAGGAAAATCAAGAGAGGACAGAGGGCTGGAGAAGCGATTGTGAATCGAACCTGACAACAGCAGCTGATGGGATAAATCATGAAACATTTGAAAGCAGACAGCGCAGAAAGATACTCTCTCCAGCACAGCAAGAGGAAAGCTCTACCTTCTCTAAAGCTCCCCTGCAACTCCTATCAGGTAGACACAGATGTCTCTGTGGTCATGACAAAAGTACCTTAGCACAAGTGAAAGAAGAGGCTAAAATCATCGTGAAAGCAGCAGTAACAGAAACAGAGCAGATGCTCAATTAGTGACAGCAGCAGTAGGGGTGGGGCGAAGGTTGCCATCATGGCAGCAGAGAGAGCAATAGAGTCAGAAAACAGCAAAAGTCACAGCAGCTGTGGAGGCACCGAATCATCCCCCCTTTCCCTGCCGCTAGTCAAAACCATTTGGGGCAGTTATCTGGCCTATCTACCTAACAATACGAGCCTCATTCCATTAATCCACCACCAGCTGCTCTTCTTTTGTCTATCGGTTGGTCCCAATGCAATCCTGTTGAATACAAATAAATTCACCATAATGGGAAGAGGGTAACACTGGTAACTCTTGTCTATTCATGGATTTGCTGTAGATCAGCTTCAGGAAGCTTACGTAAGCTGCAGTCACTGTGTTGCTGCTGACTTCATCTGAAGTCTCATTGCTGAGACTTCAAAAGCCAACAGTCAAGGAGATTTGTGCACTGTGGCAGGGGCACTTAATGGAACAAGGGAAAGAAGATACTTTGGGAATAAGTAACTTAAATGGTACTGACTTAGAGATTTAATAATCATCATGATGGTCACTATCCTACTATGTGTCCAGCAGATGAAGCAGTATAAAATGAAGGTAATGCAGGTGTGTATGATGTATGTCACTTACCTACATGCAACTGGGGGTTTATTAACTTGAGATCACTATGTTATTTAATAAATTAGACCACACTAATAATTGGACCACTGTCTACTGTAAATTACCTTTCACTTCCAGTTATGACAGGTGGCAATAGACAGAAAGCTTCTCTCTGTTTTGTCTTCAGTGCTCTGGTCTTTCCCCTGTTCTCCACTGATCCCTCTCCCCGAGCTAGT
The DNA here is from genome assembly GCA_008711295.1 of Anarhynchus alexandrinus. Classification (NCBI taxonomy): domain Eukaryota; kingdom Metazoa; phylum Chordata; class Aves; order Charadriiformes; family Charadriidae; genus Anarhynchus; species Anarhynchus alexandrinus. The sequence goes on from VUYV01000048.1 coordinate 2,591,850, forward strand.
CTGGTTTACCTTCGCTAATGTCTTACAAAAGTTCAACTTCTCTTTTTTCCAAACGTAAAAATGTGGTTCTTCCTGAAAAAGGCAAGCAGGAAATGGAATTATTTTGACTTCACTGTTAACTACATAGCACTTGTGCCTGTTTTTTGAGGTGCCGCCCCCCATGCCTCAGCTGTCCGTTATTTAGTGTCCAGTCTGAAGCCCACTGAACACGGTATTTTTACTTCCATTTCCTTCAACAAACTCTGGATCAAGGTTCAATAAACACTGGATCCAGGTTTTAAGCCCTAATTCAGCCTGTGCTTTAAACCCATTTGAATCAACTAAGGATTTGATTAAGTGCTATCATGAACTGGGCATCAGCTTATGCTCTCCTTGGCTCCCTTTTTAACTCTAAAATACATATGGAATGCACTGACTTTTATTTAGTGTAGATGTTTTTGCAAATATGTGAATGCATGTGTACAGAGGAGTAAAGTAAAAACTGAAAGAGAAAACCAGTGTTACACTAAAATTAATTATTTCAATGTTCAAATACTAAGGTAAAATGAATGTCCTTCTCATTAGTGAGGAGTGATCCTCACTAAGTAAAATGACAACATTATTTACATAGTCTAGATTATTCAGAGACACTTCCCACGCATGCACAATACTGAATTGCAGTCAGTTCTGGAGTGGAGAACTATACCTATTCAGTATCAGTAACGCTGTCCAAGAGGCACTGGAGGGACACAGATAAAAGATGAACTGAGTGTGTAACACTCCTGTAATCAAAATCATATTGTACCCAAATCACTATTTTATTTTTTTTTTAACATTAACACACCTGATCAGGTAAAAAGCGTTACTGCTGCCAAGAATTCAAACCATGAGACTGACATCCCAACTCACATCCTGCTGGGACGCTTGTGCAGTATCGATCTAAATTGATGGTTTTGAAATACTAATTCACTGGTATGAACAATATTAACACCCTTTATTGCGGGTGCGACCAGTACAGTGTTGCAGAGACAGCAATTGTATCGTGCACAATAGTTGTACAGTGGTAGAGACCGTAACGCAGCCCACTGATCACTAGATGATGTGGTACCATGGACCACAGCTCCCTGAACCTCCTTGCATAAACATAGCTCTAGTTTGTGACAGGTGCTCTGACTTTCTGTGTCACTGAAGCCACAGATGCAGGATGGGTGCGGAGCCTTTGTATTGCCAATTTCTGTCCGCAAAGCTTGATGCTTTACCAGACCGAAGAGAGAACTTTGGTGAGTTTCAGTTTCCCATTTTGCTCTACTCTCTTTTTCTTGAAGAATGGATTCAGTAACACTGTTAGGAAAATCCTGGCAGAAGGTTAAAGTATTTAGAACCAGCGCCCCTCACAAACAGGCTGATGAGGAGTTTCTTCTCAGTCCTGTTGGAGCTAGATTAACAGCACCCCATGTATATTTGCTCTTTGTTTGTATTTTCATGCTGCTTCAACCCCATCAAAACCAAAAAAGAGTATGCTTATATACCTATTGATTAGTGTCAATAGCAGTATTTTTGCTTTTGAATATACTTACAAATGCATATATTTAGTTAAAAAATAGTACTCAGATTAAAGCCTGTGACCTAAACTAAACCTGCATCTTGAAGCTAGTGATGTTCTAAAATTATTGTGATGTATGAGAGAGACATAAAATAATGAAGAGCCCAAACAAGCGCAACACATAGATGCATTGAGGAGAGAACAGAATCTCGAAATTCACTACACATCGGATACCACCATGCACACGCATTTCTCAATCAGCAACAACTCTTGCTCTCCGAGGCCCTCATACAACTGTGAAACTTTCACGTGTCCAGTGAAGTGTGTATCCAATACAACAGCATAGTTTCCTCTGTAATGCAAGAGCATGAGAAAGATTAAGAACACTATTGAAATCAACAACAAAACTTCAAATAAAATGAATCACGATTAGCTGTTGACGCTAGAATGATGTAGAAAGGAAAGATATCCACAGTACAGTACTGCATCAGTAAATAAATAAAGTACAAAAGTCCCACATATTTGACATTTGGAGAACAAAACTATCCATCAATGTCTTGGCACGGATCGATCAAACAGAATGCTACTGCTGAAAACCTAATAGTATGATGGTAATAATGTAGCCATAAAGCCTCTACTCTATAATTGACTGCTTCCACTTCAAGCTAACATGTCTAAAAGAGTGACTAATGTTCACCTAAAGATTTCACTTGCATTGAATGACAATCAGGTACACCTCGCGCTATTCTCCGTAGATTGCTTATGCCGGGTAATTGTTGAGGGACATGAGCCAGAGGGGAAATAGTCTACTTAAATAAGGAAATTTAAATGAAAAATGGTATGATAATCTCAAAGGAAAATATAGAGTTTCTCATCTAATTGTAAAACACAATGCAATACTCTACTTCAGCTAACACATTCCTTTCCCAAACCAGAAGCATCAGTAGCGACTCCATAAATAGGTCAGAGGAGATTTTGCTAACTTTCAGCAAGGTTTAAAAAATACACCGTATGCTTCCCAAAATTACAGCCTATATACTTTGAATAAAGAACATACTTCTGAGCATTTACAGATAGATTGTATGCTTTGGTCAGATTTTCCTTTGCTAGAGGGGGAAATAACGCAATTTCAATGAAAGTCAATAGAGCTAATTAGTGTTATAAAACCAAACAGAACTATACACTTCAATGACATGATCTGTCCTTATAACTCACTTTTGTGATCTTACAGAGCAGACTATCTTAAAAGTAGTTTGAGATAACACACAGTTTATTTACTTTCAATTTAGGAGACTAAGATGAATTTGAGCATATTTTTGTACTTTCCTAAATGAAAAAAAAAAACAACTGAAAAACTGAAGAATCAGTTTGGGGGTTTTTTCATTTTTTGAGGCCGGAATAGAAATTTGTATTTTCTTTGTAAGTTTCACTGCAGATAAAAATATATTTATAATTAAAATGTTTGGAACTCTCTAATGGATCATGAGTGTAAGTCAAATTGCTCTGTCGCCTTTGATATATACTTAAAGGTAATTGGCTAGTCTTAGTGATGTATTTTTAAAGAGCTACGTATTGATTAATAATGTTTCAGTATTAATATAACCACTTTGTGTGGATCAAGAAACATCAATAGCAGAAGCCCATATTTATCCACAAATTAACTGGATATAGATCTGTTGCTTTAAGCCAAATGGGGTGCATTCACTCATTATTTTACAAGAGGAATGAGACAACTGTAACAGTGAAGATTAAAGCAAAACTTGGTTTTATATTTTAGCTGCATACAACGGATAAAGTTCATGTTTTTGTGCTCTCGCAGAACGCATAAAGAAAGGACAAAAAAGCAAAACTCCCACCTGCGGGAAACCGTGACACAGTAGTTTTGTACTTTGGGGCCTTCTGCTCAAATGCCGGACAAAATGAAATGTATAGTACAAACAGAGGTGGTTTTTTTCTTTTTCTTTTTTTTTTTTTTTAATCCAGTTAAAAATGGATTAAACCAGTAAATGATCTGGTAATCTGATCCATATAGCCAGAGCTCTTACAGTCACACTCATCTTACTGTCACCCAACAGGCTCCGTAAGAACACAGAGGTTTGCTGATCTAGAGAGATATTTGAAACTAATACCCTGGCCTGCATGTGGTCAGCCATCCCGCAGATATATAACTGGACATGAAAAACTGCTTGCAGATGAAAGTTCTCTACCTGAGACTATAGTGTACATTCACACAGTGTATGTAAATGTGTGATCAAAAAACTCAGTTAATTTCCACAGGAAATGAAAAAATGAAAGTGTTGTGCCTTCCTACTGCGGACGCTAATGAATAAATTCAGGAAAGCCCCATTGTCAAGTGTTTAACCAAGCAGTTCAAAACCTGTATTGTGCTGTGAAATCTTAACAAGATCAGAGAAATTCAAGGCTGGAAGGAACTGTAATGGCTATCTAGTTCATCCTCCTGTAGCAAGCCAAACTGAGCCCATCCCTTGCAAAATATCTGTCTGTATCTCCCAGTGAAGGGGATGCTACACCCTCCAGGGTATTATGCTCAGTGCCTAGTTATTCTTAAAGTTAGATTTCTTTTCCCTAATATCTAACATACTACAATTCAGACCAATTGACAATTACCCTGTCACAAAGGATATTAGACTGCTTTGACATTTGTTCTTAATGAATCCACACTGACCCTCCTTATCACCTTACATTCCCTGGATGCTTTTAAATCAATTTTTTTAATACCCTATTCTATCATCCTTCTAAGCACTGACTTTGGGAACTGGATCATAATTCCCTGGGCCTTTTTCCTAGGTTTATTTTATTGATGGCGGGTGTGTGTGTGTGTATATGTCTGTGGTGGGCTTTTTTAATAAGGTAGGTACTATATGAGTTTTTCCCCAGATCCCTGGGATCCCCTCTTTCTTCCATGAGTTCTCAAAGATAATTGCTAATGGTATAGTGACAGCTTCAGCTTGTTTAAGTATGCTAAAATGAATTTCATCAGAATTTGGGACCATTTTCAGGCCATCCTTTCTATCTAAGACACAATTTAACTTGAAACTAAAAAGGAAATATAAATCTTTAACATTTTAATTTTTGGTGCCACGTCATGTGATAACACAACATATGTTACAGGTCAAACATCTTAAAACTGCCTTCCTAGATCACTTGCCCAAGTTACGTTGAATACTTTTTAGATTATCTTTTATCAGTAGAGAATAGTAGTTCTTAAAGTCAAAAATCTGTCTTTTCACCTCCAATACATACAGATCATCAAGGAATAAACAGACACAGGAAGTGAGGCCAAAGGTGGTTTTTTTGTTCTTTGTTTTTGTTTTTTTTTTTTTTTTTTTTCTACTCTGGAGAAGGAAAACAACCTTTCTCCTCAACTGAGAAGTTAAAGCAGATTTCTGGTGACTATTTCACCAAAGTGGCCCAGAGAAGTAGAAGCATTCTCATAAATCAGACTCTGAAACACAGCAAAGTTGGCCAGAACCTTATTATCAAGTTCCAACCCCCCTGCCATAGGCAGAGACACCTCCCACGAGAGGTGTTCCTGTGTCCCTGCCTATGGCAGGGGGGTTGGAACTTGATGATCTTCAAGGTCCCTTCAACCTAAACCATTCTATCATTACTGTTGTGTCATTTATGATCAAACACATAAATGGATAGCCTTTCTATCCAAATTAAATAAAGCCACTTGTGGCAAAAACAGGATCTTTGCAACGTGCACTCACATCTCTAGAGCTTCAAAGCTCCAAGCTATGAGTAAAGTGTCCTTATTCAAGTGAGACCGCAAAGCCATGAGATTAGGACAACCTATCCACCACCAGGTGTCCCATCACCCTCTTAAACTTGTATCCAACCACCAGGAGGAATAAAATAATGACCTCTTAAATCTCAAAAGCATGAAACTGCTTACCTTCCTATTTTCCTAAGCAGGAAGCTGGAATCTCTCTTAACCTCTTTTCTGGTGAACATACGGGCAAACTATTTGAGCGAGGACACCAGTGGCTGAGGCTACTGCTATAAAGAATACGATACAGCTGAAGAAACACAGTAAATCGAGATGGAGTCTCGGCAATGAAAAGCAAGACACCACAAATAAGATCACCCACTGCCCACAGAGAAGACGGTACCTGAGTCATGATTCCCAGTGCTACATGGCTGTGGATCCAGCAAGTCAAAGACTTCCACAACGTGTACTTTACAGTCAGATCAAAAAGGAACTTTTTCACAGCACCCGTCCTCAACAAAACTAGTCGATTTATTGAGCCTTACAGATAATAGGGCCTCCTTTATCTGTTCAGGAAAGTAGTGAAAACAACCGGACTAGAGGTGCTAATCAGTGCCCCAAAGCCCAATCCCCACAGAGCTGTCAGTCGGTCAGAGCCTGGGGAGCTCCAAACCCACTTTCTCTTAGCACTTCCTATTCATCTACAAAGTCACACAAAGCTAGTGAAGGGACAGTGCCAAGAGCATCAGCTTCCATTTCTGAAGGGCTCCTGGAAGAAGTGTCAATCTGCTCAGCATTTAGCCCCTTAGTCGTAGGGAGCTGAAAAGATACGGGATCAGGGAACACCACGTCAAATCAAATGTAATCTATGGCCTTCAGATGACGGCCATAGCCATTAAATGATCCCCAAATGCAATACTATAGAAAGCCCTGCTATAAGCAAAGGAGGTCTAGTTCCTGGATGAAGCACTTTGTCCTTCCCTAATCAGTAATTCTTTTCAAGGCAAATTAAAGTGTTGGGATAAACCTACTACTATCTTAGAATGGTTCTTAGAAGAGTTCCCTTCTCCTCCAAGTTTGCAAAAGCTTAGAATAAGCTCAATAACAGGGTATCCACTCCACATTATGGTAGACCATGCCATCTCAATTCCACAACTGGGTCCCTCAGTCTTCTGAAGCAGCAAAAGCAGGAAGGGGACAGTAAAGGAAGCACAGTTTATTGTAATCAACAATTTACTGTGGATCTGCATGTCCTAAAATTGCAGCTACTGCCGAAACAACACAAGGACTAGCTGCTCCAACAAACATACAACTTGCATAAAATTTCCCTATTTTATTTGTTTCCGAAGAATAATTCTAAGGTCATTTTTGCCTCTCTGTAAAAAACTAAAGAGTCAACTTATCTGGTTTGTCTTCATCCAAATATTTCTGTAAAACTCATTAACGATTGGACTGCTTCTGGGAAAGCTCAATTTGTATGTAAAGCTCGCTGCAAAGTACTTTGTGAAAAAGTAGCACAGCACTACATCAAATTAAGTTTAACATTTTCCTACTTTCTTTTAACCAATCGCACAGGCTCTTTACATTTTGCTATAATATTTTTATGCAATGCACAATCCTAAATCACAATGACCCACCCAGATTCCCAACAAGTTAAGCAGATGCATAAGAAGCAATTCGGGAAACAAGCAGGAACACCAAGAAAAAGACCACTGAACATGCAGAGAGAAAGCTTTTACCAGGGCAAAGGGATAGGTCAAGTTGTGCAAAAAGGAAATAAAAGGAGCAGGTTAATGGCCTTAAATGCATCAGTAATTTTACAGCATTTGCTTTTTTTTTATAGTGAAAGGATGTACTCAGTACCTAAAAGCTACTATATTTTACTGGAAAAATGAGTGACCACTGTTTACTATTACAAAACCCAGGCCCTAGGTCTATGACAGAAAATTACTATTTTCTTCAAATCAACCAGTTAAAAGGCTGTCATATATTTAAAATACATATTTTTCTGAATTTTCATCCAAGATTCCTCATTGTCGTTTTTGAGAACTTGCAGCAAATTTGTAAGGATCTCTATCCATGGTTGAAAATATTTTTTGTATAACAATGAAGTCATTACTCTTTTCATTTCTGTGAATTCCATGAGAGCAAGAAACAGAAGCACAATAAAAATCTTTTTCATAACAGTTGATTAGAAAATATGGCCTGCAGAAAGCCTAGCTCTCTTTGCACTTTGCACATTAAGAATCCAAATACGTTACCAAAGCTGGGATTTTAACCCCCCACAGCTTTAGCACAAAGAAGGACATTAATAAGATACAATTTAGATTTGCATTTTTTAATAAGCAAGGGGATCAAAGAAAATATGAATGCTGAAGAGATGTTAAATCATGTGCAAATTCAAACATCAAGGTATACTGCAGAATGAAGACACATTTGCACTAAAGTAAGTGTAGTAAGGTTGTCTAGAAGTTGTGGTGAACAAAACGTTCTTCATGAACTGCTTACCTGCACCTAGTATGTCTGGGGGAGAAGCAGATGCATTCACGTTGCACCAACTATTTTGGGGATTTGCACAGTGTTCATGGTTGATGGCAAATCAGCAGGGATGGTGGAGTACTGGCAATGAAAGGATTAACCTTTCTAATAACCTAGTAACGTTGTCCTTAAAGACTTTGGCCTGTTTCTACATGAATATATGAATATCTTTAACTACCATATATTTTCATTCAGACATCAGGATGGCAAATCTCATTAAGGTGGCCACGCTGCTGTAATCTACTGGGAGTAACCATTAGCACGGGCATACTAACCACAACGGACTGGTACAAAAGGCTGCTGACGACCTGCCATACAAAAGGGCTACGTATGCACACCTTCACATCCCACGAGGTGGCTGAGCTACCCCCCGAACAGCAGAATGCCAACCAGTACCATCACTTCTGCCATTTGTACATATCTAGGACAGCTGACAGGTACATAAAGGGGTATACAGTTGTTGAAAAGGGCACCAAGAAAACAAGGAGGAAATGGCCTTGACAGGCTAATGACAAACATTCTTTTCTGTAAAACTGTTTTACATTTTTTGAAGAATTGAGTTCAGAAGCTAAAGCTGCCTCCAGGCGTGACCAGCATTTACTCATCAGATCACCACAGGCCTCGATGACCTTGGCAGTCTTACAAGGATCATATTTTTACATGGATGAACTGTTCCCGAACAATTTCTCCAAACAGGATTTCTATCAATGTCAGGCGCACTTGTCTTCTCATTCTACTTCCCTTTCCTTGATTAAACATATTTATAGTGGACATTTAAGAGAGAAAAACAAGTCTTCACTAACATGCAGGTTTAATAAAATTAAATCAATCAATCATAGAACTAAAATAGTGTTTGCAGTTATCACACTCTTCACTGCTTGCACGCTTTGTCCTTCTGTCTATCCTAGTGATTTACTGTGTAAGTTCATCAGGATAGGGATTATCTTGTGTTCCATGTTTGCGTACAGCCTGGCAGAATGATACCTCGTTCCCAAATGGCTCTTGAACATTATGTAATAAACGTGATTCATATGTGCATCATCTCCATCCTTTTTACAAAGAGCGACAGAAGATAATACCTTTTGAAGGAATCGCTTTCAACACTTCACTGTCAGTGTGCAGCAATGGTGTACACCTATTCTAAAATTCCAGTCTAGGAGTTTCCCATGAATTTTGAGGGTAAAATGCTCAATGGGATTGGAGTATACAACAAACTATATTCTCTGCTTGCAATTAAGACTCTCAAAAATCCAGAGTAACTTTGTTGCTTCACTGAAAGATGTCAAATTCTCATTTCATAGCCTTCTCCTATCTTCAGAAGAGACTAACACACAACAAGAAATCTAATCTAGAGCTCTTTAAGCATCACACAGGAAAAAAAAGGAGGATATTTATTCTTTGTCTGCATAAACAATGCCTAATAGAAATCTATATATTAAGTTGGAGAAGAAGTCTGTTCTAGCACCCATGGAGGAGCCTCTACTAAAACACAAATATTGAATTTATAAGTGGGATTCAAGATTTAGTTCTTATTACCATTTCCTGTCTTGCCCCCGCCTTTACTAACAGCAAATGAAATGATACCATACTAACAGCAAATGAAATAACACCATGACACATGCACACCTACCTTGCTACACTGGAGTTTAATGGAGAGGAAAATGGTAGAAAAATGTCCTGGAAAGCAGCTGTTATTGGCTGCTGTCAGACAGGGATACATGGACATCTATTCTCATTCACTGCAGAAATCTTTCTATTCTTAAATTCCTAACGCACGCATAAATCATAAGAGGCTGAACAGAGTGATTACTCTGTGTCTGAACATTATGATTTTTTTCTTTTTAGTGGAAAATACACTTCCGCAAAAACATCACCAGAAAAACTTCTAAAAACTCGCCCTAATCGTTGCTAATTTTGAATAATATTTATTAAGTCACGTTTTCAGTCCCAGAAATAACAATAACAAATGGACAAATCTGCTGCTTTCAAAGCGAGAAATGAGTTGAATTTCTTGATTCAACAACAATTCGGCTAGTGCCCTGTGAAAATCTTAAAGGTTGGCTGCCTGAACGTAAGATGGCATGGGTATCACGTGGCACCGTAATCATCTTGGATACACACTTGAATTACTCACTGGGACAGGTCTATCAAGCTTTATTGAGTTGGTAAAAACGAATGGCTGTAACGATCAACTTTGGTTTATGAATCTGGCCCATAGAAAGAAAGAAAGAAACATTTATTCAAATCAGTTTCCAGCACAATAGCTGAAGGCAAGCAACAAACAATAAAACAAAATGGTGCTTGATCTAGTATTATTCGATATGTTTTAGATATTTTGTAGTATGCACTGTTATATATGTCTTATTCAAAAATTGCTCCATTTAGCTGTTGAAACAATACAGTGTGATATTAATGCCAATTCTTAACAAAAGCTGTTTCGGCTCAGCCAAAGGGGAAAACAAAAAACCCTACAAAATTCTAATTTTCTGTACAGCACTGTCACTAGATATATAGCATGCATACTGAATTGTAAACTAACTAGAATAAAAGAATCACCCTTTTAATGAGTGTAATACATCATGACAATGTCAATTTGATTAATGTAATGGGGCCACATTTCAGAAGAAGGAAATTACAGGTCGTTAGGGTAAGTTAAAATTATGTTATAGATTTGAGTTATTTTCTTCATTTTGCTAAGAATTTATCAAATATTTTTCTTTGAATATCTTGTGTTTTTCTTGACAATCTCACACCATTCTTCTTGCCTCCAACCAGCTTTAACTCAGAAACCAAAAAGCGTGAGTCGTAACACTTTCTCTGATTATAAAACATCTGGATCAATTAGAAAAAAAAAAACAACAACAAACCCAAACCTCATGGATCTACTATGAAAAATAACTTATTTTTATTAATATGGTTATACATACAAGCCCTTTTTTTAACACAGTTTTTAGTAAACATACAGTTGGGTAAGTTTTGTGCCTTGGAGATACAAACAAAAAATGACAAGCAAGACAAGGCACAAGAGTTTAGAGGATGAAAACAAAGATTTTGGAGGCAGAGGAGGCAGCTTGGGGAAAGCACAATATAAAATAAGATGAAAAGGAAAACAGAAGGATGTGATAACATGGGGAGAGGCAGTTTGGGCACAATATGTATATAGGGGAGAGTGAAAGCACTTGAGGTTTAGGCAAAGAGATTGAACGTGATCTGGTAAAAAATAAGATCTAAAGGATGCACAAAGCTCACAAAAAGAAAGAAGCCACTAGGCCTGCCAATATATCATATGTTTCTACTCACAGAATTTTAAAAAATTAACGGGACGCAAGGAGTGAGATTTCCCCCACTAGTGAGCATGGCAGAGAGCATTAATATAAGCAGAGGGGAAGCATGGAACCACCAGGGGTGCAGAAGATGCCCCAGAAGACAGTGACAGATGGAGAAAGAGGACATCTATTCATATACACCCATAAAAATGTTTTCCTTTGGGGGCAGAGAGGGTGCCTACTACTTTGTCTTTAGCAAACACAGGAAGGCATAAAGCAAGACTTTTTATAAATCCACAGCCAGCTCCAGCCATCTCAAGTCACAGTGTCAAAGAAACATGTCAGTTAAAACCAATTCAGATCACGTCATGTTGGTACACTAAATACTCCAGTGCTATTTTGCAGTTGGAAGGCTGCTGCTGAGCGGGGCTGCTCTGCACGCCATACAACCTTTCTGCCCACCCCACAGAGCATCTCCCAAATGCAGTCAGGTTTCAGCATGAGGTCATGGAGTTTTGGAATCTTTCTGTGGGATTATTTTGCCCCATTATCCACGGTTGTTTTAAAGTAAAATTAAATCATCTCTTGACTCAGGCTGAAGACTGATGAAATCCTGCAGGTTGAAGATGAGATTTCATTATGGAATTTTACAAAATCTGGTTTGTATTTATTTGAACCAGGCAAATCATAATTCAACAGATCTAAACATAGATTTTGTATTTGATGTTTCACTAATTCCGTTTGTTTAATAATTACATATTCCTTCTTGCTACCACAAAATATTAATAAATTGATCATTTATTCTCCTAATATCTCAGAGGGGCAACATTATAGTTCTAATTTATAGCCATGGAATCTAGGCACAGAAAAGTATTTATGACTTGGTCACACCACATGTGAAATCTGAGCATTCACAAGGGATTTAAGAGATACCTTGAGCAGAAATCTTAGGTCCTCCAGTAATTTCTTAATCATAACACCATTTTTCCATGCAAAATTTTGTTATATCCTAAGGTCCTAGTTGACATTGGAAATCAACGGACCTGGGCATTGTCCCAAGCAGTATTAAAAGAATGATTCTTTTGAGGGTCCCAAAATCCAAATTTTAATAAAGCTTTTAAGGTAGCTTTATACATTGTTAAGAAATCTTTTTCGTGGATTTTAGAGGAAAAAATCCCAACCGGTCTTGAATGATGTCCCAAGTAGATTTGAAACTTATATTTTCATCCAGTTAGTCATTCATCAGCCAAAGCCACATTCCCAGTCTGACAGACTTCCCAGTAACATTTACAGAGGAAGCCACGGTTAATTTTTGTTCAAATGTGGACAGTTGAAATGAGCTCTTATCCCAGTTAAGTCTTTTCTTCTTAAAATAGCCATGACAGTTTTTCAGTAAACAAACTTGAAAAGGCTGAACACTTCACTTGCCAGTAGTAAAACAATGATCCATAAACCATAAACCAATATACAACACTATACAGCATGACAAAGACTACTTTAAGTCTACTTTGCTGTAAGAGTTATAATTCTAAATGGGTTAAAAATGTACAGTTTAGAAAAAAAAATATATATACAGTTTAGAATACACATATACACTATCTTTAAGCCACCATACATTTAGAAATTTGGTATGGACCACTAGGCATTTAGCCAGACATAGATTTATGATAATCTTATGTACACTGTTTTTAATTCAGTATTATTTTAAGATGTTCTCTTTGAAAGTAGAAAGGCATATGTCAATAAGAACCATGAATGATTAATTCTTCTATTATAGGATCTTAATTTACTAAGCAGGTAAAAGAAATTTGTCTAAATTGAGACCTAAGTATGTTACAGATGTTAATAGAGGTCCAGGTCACTGTCTACATTAATTTGATAAACAAAGTGATGTTTTTCATTATTAAAATGTGGTTCCCTGAAGTACAGATGAAAAAAGATGAAAGGACACTAAAGAAAACACAGATTGATGAGATTCAATCACAATGTAATCCAAGATGGCTTCTGAAAAAAAAACCAGATTAAATCTGTTTGAATAGAACAGACCTCCAAAAAGATGATCTCCTTCCATGTGTGCATTGTAGTGAGAGAATTCAAGGAAGGAAGGAGTCAGGGGAAGGATATCTATAGGCAAGGTTAAGCCAAAATGCAGCATCTGTAGATGGCAATGCCCTGCCAAAAGGTCTGATGGCACCAGGTCTGCTCCGTAGGTCTTTATATATCAGCTCTGCACCTAGGGAACCATCAGTGCCCCAATCAACTACAGACATAGAGTGAAAGTAAGTGAAATATGCTCTCAATAGTACGAAGATACTCAAAGTTTATTGGCATTTGGGAAAACTATTTCAGTGCCTTTGGATCCTACAACAATTCATAACAAGTTAATCAGATTCCTATTTGTCACCAATATTCTCTTACAGTAATATTATTAAAAACCTCCCTTAGCATGCTATTCAGTATTCCAGCTTGGCATGATGTGAAACTTTCTAGCATAATCTTTCAAACAAACCTACTCTGAAAACTAAGGCAAACAACTTTGAAGCTGAGACATGACATAAGATATTTCCATCCTTGATCAAAACTCATGGTTACACAGCTGCCACTTATTTTCAAGACTGTTCAGTTAAGCCATCCTTGACTTGGAATGAAAAGAAAAAAAAAGAAACTTTGCTGGTCAAAAATTTCACATTTTTACCAAAAGGACATTTAACAGGTCATGGTCTTATTGTGCATAAATGCATCAACACATGGAGACACCTACATATACACACACTAGGTATACAGTGGAACGTGAAACTCAACATACTGCTGTATAGTAACATTTTGTAATTAGGATTAAGTGCAGTGAGACTTTACATTGTTCAGCTGCTACAGTAAGTCAGCTGATAATGCTGTTCTCCCATTACCTCATGAGAACGTAAGTACCAAAACACAGCAGTCTCTCCTGTAATGTGGAGTTCACAGAGAGATTGAGAGACGATGGGAGGGAGAGCATGAAAAATGGCAGAGGGCACTTAGTCATGAATAAAGAAAAAAAAACACTGCTAATTTCCCAAGGGGTGGGTATATTTAAGCATCACATCTGGAATCCATGTTTAAATATCATTAAGGGAGCTGGTTTTCAAAGAAAGGTTATAAACTGAAGTGTTCTGAAATCACTATGCAACGCTGTTTACATAGCAGAGCGGCTGCAGGTTTTACAGCTGCGTGTTGGATACTGATAGCCACGGAACCGGTAACCCCGCAGGGATGCTCACATGGATGTCCTCCCCACCAAAAAGGGACGCTCACAAAAGCAAAGCAGCTTAACACCCGCCAAAGAGTTTGAAAGTCTCAGACACAGTTCTAGAGCTATTAGTGCAACAATAGGCTCTCCTGGGCCAAAAAAAAAGCCGTGTCAAAGTACTGCTTTTATAGATTCCCATCATGGTAACTACACTCCAGCCAAGCGAGTGGCTGGAAGAGCAGCAAAGGACAACAATAGGAATTTTAGTGATGTGGCATTTGAAAAACACATATAAAAACATATAAAAGAAAGTTTTGTTTTCAGAGGTCTAGCAAAATCAGGTCCCAGTTTACTCAAGAAAATCTTTACTCCAAAAAACATCTTCTAAAGGCATTCCAGGTTAGGGGGAACTCTGAATTAGTAAAGGGCCTCAAGATTCAACCTCTATTCATCTGTGCATACGTGCACTTCACGTGGAATTTAAAAGCCCCTAAAACAAACAAACAAACAAACAAGCAAACCTCAGTAGTTTTGGAAGGGTCAAAAGCTCTTTAATTACAAACAACATTGGTGAAGTGTTTTGGACTGCTAGTGTAAACATTTTTAGCGTTATGGTAAAGATGAAAAGGTAGAGAGCGGCAGACAAGGTACAAATATACTGTATTTCTCCTGCAAATGCATATGTGAATTCTGCATGTGCTAGTTTGCTCTGAGCTATGTTAGGTCATGCTGTGTGACACACATTTGATTTGATATAAGATTTAGAAGGACACACCTATCAAAATATGTTTATAAACTGCCTGCAGAATTAGTCAACTGCATTTTGCCTACATCTGAAGTAGATGTGGGATGTTTATTTGCAGACCCAAAGGCTAACCGCAGTCAAGGAATGCTGCTGGATTCTTTTTTTTTTTTGTAGGAAAAACAACTGGTGTTTATTCTATTGCCACCATATTTATCACTATTTTGTTTGAATATAGAACTTGGGAATTAAGGCTATTTGCCTCAGCCTGTTAGAATAATACAGTGCAACATCTTTACTTAATTATTGCTTTTAAATTATAAAATGAGAGAGAAAACATAAGACAAATTAAAAACCAAAATGATCTGTTTACATCTGTACACAGGAACACTGGAATGAATGACAGTGATTGCCATTATAAAATAACATTTACGCTTGAGTAAATGAGGTGTTACACTCTATTGGAAGAATATAACTGTATCTTGGAGAGCACTGTTTAAAACAGCAGCACGCATAGTTTGTGTTTATAGAAATTCATACTTTCATTGCTATCTATTACTGCATAGATCTGTACAAGCCAGTTTTTCCTGATAAAAAGGTGTTTCCAAAAAGAACACCTATGGCTTTCATCTGCTTATAGACTTCTCTTTCTTTTATGTCCTCAGAAAGGGGACAAACAGAAAAAGGTATACAGATGGGAAGGGACTATTCCTATATAAGGAAGTTTAACATACGCTCCCATCTTCCTTTGGTGTGGTATCCTAATCTGGATTTTCTCCCATGCACCCAAGGACCCACAAACCCATTTCCATGGGGTGCTTCTAGATGAAGTGTCACACACAGCCACTTTTGATTTTAAGTTGTCAGGCTGCAAGAAGAAAACATGCTCTGTAGGTAACATCTGATGGGTATGGTTAATCTGTCCAGTTTTCATTTAGTTGATATATTAGGTTGGATTTTAATTCTGTGTTTATCTGCAGACAAAAGACTACATTCTTAAAAACATGGCTGAACTGTTCAAGTGAAACAGAGATCGAAATGCTAATTGAGTCTTCTCCCAGAAAGGTTTT
This sequence comes from Anarhynchus alexandrinus, assembly GCA_008711295.1. Classification (NCBI taxonomy): domain Eukaryota; kingdom Metazoa; phylum Chordata; class Aves; order Charadriiformes; family Charadriidae; genus Anarhynchus; species Anarhynchus alexandrinus. The sequence goes on from VUYV01000048.1 coordinate 2,607,947, forward strand.
GCTTAGATCTATGAGAATACACAAGGCCAGTTAATGGAAATGTATGCAAGAAATTTTGTTTATTCATTTCAAATCATATAGACAGGTTAATTAAAAATTCACAAAGGATTTGTTTTCTGTGTAGCAAGCCTAGGGGTTCTTGGTGTTGTGTTTAAACAGGTGCATAAAAGAGCAATGAAGGGAAAATAGATATGTAACCTGAAAAAGGAATTTAAAAAGAAAATCAATATGCCAGGCAATAGAAAAGATGGAATTTATCATTTGTGCATGCAAATGACAGGGTAGTTGGGATAAGAGCTAATGTGAATTTCTTATTCCTTTTGTAGTCTGGTCCATTCTGAGACTTCAACTTTCAGCATAGTATAATGAACTGATAAAGATCTGTATCCTGAGAAGCTCCCAAGCAAAGAAGCACGTGAGAGGTAGTGCATCCGCCCCCACTGGCACAGAGCCCACCTTGTCAGGGAGCAAAGGCCAAGGGCCAAAGAGAGATTCTCTCCCTCTCTCCAGCCCAGAGAACAAGTAATGCACTTCCAAGGAACAAGTAAGTTTGGGTAAATTCCTTTTGGAATTTATCTGGGATAATAGAACAGCACAAATTGGAAGTGACCTCAAAAGATGATCTGGTCTAACCTTAATTAGGCATACTCAAGACTGGAGTGTGTGCCACAAAAAGACTGCACCAGCCAGACGTAGTACAGATCTGACACTGAAACCAGCTCCAACGGCAGCTGGTCATTTCATATCCTGAAAACATCTTTTCAATGTAAAGAAAGAGTCTTCTTATTTGAGATTTATAGCTATATCTATTTTTTTTTCTCATGTCCAAGATTCAAAGTATTTAGGCTCTCAAGAGGATGAAAATATAGGGGCTGAAACAGTAACTAGGCATGCAGGTACTTTGTTTGACTGAGGCCCTGGAGTTTAAGATGATCCTCATCAAAGTCATGAAGAATAATTGCTTAGATTTTATGGGTAAAAACACTGATGTGTCATCGACTTGTATTTTCTATTTTCTCACTGTTCCATAAAAGGCTGTTTAATACTTCTATTGTTTAATCTAAGATGGGAAATGATTATAGCTGGCACACTTGAAGGAAACAGGAGAGAAAGATCAGCGTTAACCACCAGAAGACTGTGGTTTCCTTCAGTACAATTTGACACAAGGGCCACTGCAGAGGCAAATGCAGACGGCAGCTCATAGCTCAACTGTGAAACACCAAAAACATACCTCCAGTGGCAGACACCCTAAGCAAGGAGCACAACAGTACTATATAATTGATTCTGTTACAGTAACAGGGTCTTTCTGCATCCCACGCTCCAGAATTCTGTATTCCTGACAGAGTAACTTTCAAGAATGGAAAAGGGCAGCCTTAAATGCCTGTACAAAGGAGGTAAACTTAGAAGAATGAAGTTTTTTGGGATGGAGTAACACAGGAGACATGATGAAAGTAGTAAATGGCATGTGTAAACATATGCTGACCTAACAGAGAAACAGAAGACAATGAACAGGTAACAGATCGCTCAATATGAGTCACTTAGAAAAGTATTAACATAATACGGAGTAGCACTGCTTAAAAAAAGTCTAAAAAGATTACATGCTGGGGTTTTTTACCTGTAGCATGCTGAGTATGCAAATATGATTTACGAGACATAGATTTTAAAAGTTTTTCAAGCATACCATTTTTTCCTCCCCTTTCTTACAAGTAGAGAATTTTACTGTATGTTGCACACTTTTTACCATTTCTCTGGACACAGTTACAATATTAAAAAAGCAAAGAAGGATAACTGATATTCCAGCAAGCACAGACAGATCTGCTACCACAGGCTGAGCTGGAAGATGTCTCTGGCAAGAGAGGAATTGCAACCACTAATTCTTTCAGAATATAAGATTTTATGAAACTAAAACACATGTTAAGAACAAAATGGTATACCGGCTTACCTCATGCCCTACTTATCAATAAAAGCATTTTTTTTTTCCTAGAGATATTCAACAAACCGAGCTCATCCTGAGTTACTGGTAGCTGGGGAAATGTGGCAACTCTGAAAATCACTTTGACCTGATGACCTCGAGAGGAACTGAAATGCATACCTTGACATATGCAGGCTCGACAAATTTGTCCACTGTTTCCCAGCTTTTATGGTTACAAAGATAACCTTCCAGAAGTGAAGTGCACATAAAGCAAATGCAGAATTGTCCTGTTGAAGCTGCTGGGGTGGAGGTGTTTGACACAAATCAAAACCCCAAACCAAAAAATAACTGAGGAAACAACACAACCTCCACCTCTCAGCTGCTGCTTACAGCTTTCTAAAGTGGCAAAACCCCCTAAAATTGTCAACACTCCTGTCATAACACGGATGCTATTAAGAACTATGCAGGGCTTCTGCAAAGCTTTCAAAAGTCAGGTCATTTTCATGCTGCCGTAAACTGGGAAATCTGGGAACTGAAGCACGGGTTAGCACCGACTTCACTTTTTTAAGGAAAAAAACACAGTAGAATTGGAGCCAGAGGAGTGCTACAGTCGCTGAGAACCCTCCTTTCCAAATCCAGACAATAAAGCAAGACTGAACATTGAACAGTAGAGGGGATATGACCTTTACCTATGCCAGAAGGACTGGAGAAAAGGTAGAAATGGGAAGGCAGAGAAATAACCAAAGAAGGCCACTTCACCTTCCACTTCAGGCACGGTTATGCAAATCTGAGAATTTGCATAGACAGAAGAAAGCAGAAAGAAGCAAAAGAGCAGAAAAAAAAAAAAAGTGTAATCTATCAGAGTTAAAAGTTTATGTCAAATCTAGGCTTCGGACTGAGCTCTGAAACAAAAGCTGGTGAAAGTTGCAAGTGCAAAGAAGGAAAATTACATTTCCTCTGAGGGGCTGTCAGAACGTCCAACTTATGGCCCTTGATTTCTTTCTCAACTTTAAATGCAGTTCTCTGCTAGTAGCCATCTAGAACCAGCTTTCCAGTAATGTTTGAAACATATCTGTGCTGGCTCTTCTCTGGAAACTAAGCACTTAATGCAAAATTAAGAAGTTCCAGGCCCCTGCTCAGTTGCTACGACAGAAAGACACATAAAGTCCATAAGCACTTTATTTACAGCCCTGAAGTTTCCATATGTTTAATGTTAGACCTTGGACTTTTGGTCACGGCCATATTGCCACTCTCATGTTATCAAATGGTATTTTGAGTTCAATCTCTGCATTTGCCCATAACCTCACTGTTACTGGGGAGAGCAGCTTTCCATTTAGCTGATAGCAAAGTCCCCCAAGATCCACAGAGGAAATGTTCTCCCTCCCAGACCTAAGAAGCTTAAAGCTTACTGGAATTTATTTGAACTTGCTTAATCAACTGGGTGCTGAAAAAAATGCAGTCGTTTTAACACAGAGCCAGAACAGAAAATAAGAGAGTGACAGTCATCTGATTCAATTATTTCTGTTAAATGCATAAACAATCCTTGGAGCAGAACTGGAACGCCGTACTCCACTTCCCCAGGAGAAGGCTGACCACTAGGTTACAGAATCATTATCACTCTTACATCCTCTCCTCTCCTTTTTGTCACAGGGTGTGAGTCCTTATGTGGACATAGGGCCTAATTAATTTTGCAAACCTGACATAATGTAAATGTCCAAATACATTTAAGTAGTTTCCAACTAGGGGAAAAAAAAAAAAAGAAATAAAGAAGGATACTTGACTAGCAAAACTACCCTCCCCCTCAAGTTCTTGAACTACATCCATCACAGAACTGTCTCAACACTCGAGGGCACAGGAAAATCCTGATTAAATGGACAGGGCTTGGAACAAATCCAAAACATCAAACCTCAGGCTTAGTTAAAAAGTACCTACTATTGTGTAGGACTTATTCTCAGTGCTATGTAGATCTTAAACTAAAATAAAGACAAAATTGTATGCTGCTTGTTCAAAAGAGAAGTAAATACCTTATTTTTCAAGTACAAATTGTATGTGACTTTAATAGTATGAATTCTGTCAAGTGGTCCATAGAATAAATTTGCACACAGTTCAACATAACATGTGCACATTAAATAGGATTTGGCATTAAAAGACCCAACATTGAATGGAAATCGAAAATAAATGCCCACATTCTCCCCAGAAGACTATTCACCCCAAGGCCTTAGGCATTAATTTAAGTGAATGAGGAAGCCACTAGGGCAGCTGTCGGTAGCTTATTTGATTTGTGAATAAACAATGGCTTCATTTTAAATGCTATTTACTCCTACTCCATACTAATGTAAAAATCGAAAACACAAAAAAGAACCGACTATTTAAAAACACACATCTTTAAGAAAGCTTTTATACTGCAAAGTTCTTCATTTCAACATGGTAGGAAAATAAAATAGTAAGAACTTCTGTTGCATTATTAATTTTAACTGCTACTAATGTTAAGAAGCCCTGAGGTTGTATCTTATACTTAATTGATATTGTGCATTTGGCTGTATATTAATGAGAAGTTAGGGTATCATAGGTCATTCCAATAAAATCTTTGGGCTTGTCAGCTTGAATTATGTATCTTTACATCTGTAGAAAACAGTGGCAATATGATAATTACAGTAGTTGATACATGTTGTTGTAACTTGTTAGTACAATCAGGTACATCATGTCCAAAGTGCAGATGCCAATCCAGTCTGGCACTAATAATCCATCAACCACATTATTAATTATGAACAGTTTCTATGCAAAGAGAAGCATTTAGCTGCACAATAAATTTTCTGATCGGAGCACGTAATTTCTTCTTGATATTATAAAGATTTCATTACAACACAAAGCCACCATCTCGCTTGCACTGAAAGATGAAAACGAAGACCTTTACCCTATACATACATATACAAAGTGCTGAACTTTATATGTAGGTGTGCCTGTGGGTTTGCAGCTAATTGCACATATAACCTCATGCAACCATTTAGGTTTCATGTGAATGAGCTTCATATTATCAGGATTCATATTTAGACATAGGTTTTACCTTGTGCAGAATGCAGAGAAGATCTGTCTGGAAGGGTGCGCTTCTATAGCCTTCCTTTAGCAGAATACACATGCTGAACACTTTTTGGTTTCCATGTAATTTGTAATTTAAAAGGCAACGGAACCCAGCTGCCCCAACCTACACTCAATTTCTGTTTCACAGATAGACATCTTGCCCTATGATCAGATTCTTGTTTGACATGTAATAGAGGTACGGCAGTCTAAGAGAAGATGAAGAATCTACATAAAAGGAAAGGAACTGTTCCAAACAATAAGCAAATTGTATCTGTTCATGAATGCAAAATCTGACTATAAAGCAAACCGAGTGCACAAGTTAAATATGCCTTTGTGCAACTGGCACTTACAACAGCCCATAACCCAAGATGAAACTGTCCTTGAAAGCATTGCAGTGACAATCCATGGATAAATTGTTCTTGAACAATTTCTCCAATATACATTAAGCACAAAAAGGCTTGTTTTCAACACACACCATACAAGTTCAGCGGTTTTGGTTTTCCTGGTAAACATGAATATTCCGGATAGCAAAAGAAAGGAAAAGAAAAAAAAAAAAGTCCCACTGAGCAGTTCCCATGCTGATCTCTGCTGCTAAGATGTAAACCTAGAAAAACCACACTGAGATCCGAAAGGTGCTCTGAATTGACAGTCCGTCTGTGAAATCAAAATCCAGCCCTATACATTCAAATACATGGCTCCCAAAGGCCTGAACCCACAAATATGTAACATGAACAAACATTTTTACCTTATTCATTTAAATTCACCCAGGCTGTCCTGCACAATACAGCAAGGGTCAGGGAAAGAAAAAGGCTTGAAGAAAAACAGACTGCAGGTACTCCTGTCCATGTGCAATGAACCGGTCCAACAGCTCAGGACATTTCCGTGCACAAGTCAACTGTGTGGCACATGTAGAGGGAGGGAATCCAGCTCCTCCCAGCGTTTGCTGTGCACGGCTATATGGGATCTTATGGGCACACCAGTTCCAGCTGGACCGCCAGATGTCTGAGATTTATGGACATATGGCAGCCTACACGGTAGCATCAAAACTTCTAGGACATCCACAAAACCCAGACTAATCTGTTAAATTCTTGAAATCTACATAGACAAGAACTCTGTGTGCAAAAGGGAATGTGTCCAGGAGAATGCAGATGACTGGTGGCTGACATGGATTAATGGCCCAAACAATCTACGTTCTCTTATATGCAGAGAGGAGCCACGATCCCCACTAATTTTTCTTTCTGAGTTACGAAGCAGAGCTCCCCAGGTTGTAAAAACATATATTCAATAAATTAAAAGCGTATTGGCTGTAAGCACGTTTTGTCTTCCTGAGGTTTGCTCAGGTGGTGCAGTTCCACATTTCCTCCTCCACGGGCTGATATTTAGCAAAGGAGGCACAAAGGAGCCCCAGCTGAGCAGGTCAGGGTTGGGTGATTACGAACAACGAATTGTTGCATCAACAATAGAGGATGAAGATAAGAAAAGAAGGTGGAGGGAGCTACTTGAAAAATTTCTCTCTCGTCTGTAGACTCAGATCCACAACTGAGTTGCACGGTACACAACGCCTCGGCGTGTTACCTCTGCTGAGCCGCTGCCGCTGGCTGCGCGCACGCTCGGAGGGAGCAGCAGCAGGTAGGGCAAACTGCATCCATCGTTAACTTCTGAACCACAGTTTTCTGTGCCAGGCTTCAGAGAAACATGAAGCACAGCACAGCTGGGGGAGGAGTTTCTGGCGGCTAATATAACTTACCAGAACGATGCTTCTGAAGCATCTGTATTTTCATTTCCTATTTTGGTTCAAGCGTTTAAGCAAAAGAATTCCCCTTCTGGGCTCTTGGATTCCAAAAATTAGGCACTGAATCTGTGTTTCAGTACCTAAACAGAGCTGGCCTGTTTCTCAGTAGCATCAAAGCTGTACACTTTCAACCACTGCTTTTCAAGTTCAACTGTTCTTTCCCACTCTTCAAAAATTATTCGTCTTTTTCCTTGCATAAAGAATGCTCAGATTAATAAGACAAGGAAGAAATGCCCTTGTAAAAGAAAGAAAGAGGGACAGACATACAGACACCACACTCAGGCCTAACAACAGGCCTTTTCATTAATTATCTTCCTAATGACGGGTTCTCGAACAATACTGCAAAATTTCATTCAAAATCGAACTACTCACTGGGGAAAGACCGCATTTTATCTTGTTCCCTCAAGAACTCCGAAGCCATCTTCCTCATATTTATATTCTAATCTTTCTACGCTCACTTGTAAAAGCTGATAATTAGGAAAGCCTCTTTGATGGTCAGAAGCTGCACACTATTTCTGTGTGCATGGTAACAGGATGAATCACTGGCTGCACTAATCCTGTAAGAGTGTTAAAGGTCCCATGTGACAGTTACTGTGAATGCTAAACCTGCCCTATATTATGCTATTTCCCACTAATCCTAAGAAAATTAATGTTAATTTATCATGAAAAAAAGGTTAATTATACATTTACTTCAGATTTGGGCACATTAGACCAGAGTCACAAATAATACAGACTTTTTTTTTTTGTTTTTTTTTTAATTTTAACCAGGAGGATTTCTCCTTTAGCCTACAATCAGGGACTATACTCCAAAATCATATCAGATTGGGGAAGGGGAGTTTGCAGAGGCAGGACAATGTAAAGACCGAACAGTAATTCTAATTATCCTTCTGATCCACTTAAAAAAAACCCTGTAGCTTTTGTTCTTTATGCAAAACTTGCAACAGTATCTGTTTAATCTCTTCTGCTAGTAGTTACTTGAAATACATTGAATGCCAGTTCTGGTTCAGAAAACAAATTCAAGTTATTTAATTACCTTTTCATTGCTTATTAAAGTAATAACTTAAAGAATAAAATTCACTCCTTTATGAAATACTTTATTGTAATTAAATCACAGCATTTACTTGATATGAAAAAAAACCAACAACAACCCCCTACATTTTGAATGATTTATTAATATTAGCAGAATCTAATCCTTAAGTACAATCCTGGCATTTTACCCAAGGGTCACGTAATAGCTGCACCACAGACTATACAAAACAACTTTCAGAGATTGTTCCCTGTTCATCCAGTAAAAGTGGGAGCCCCTGTTCATCCGGTAAAAGTGGGAGCCTGTTGTAACAGGCTGTTTATAAAGTTGTTCAAAGAATTTTTGCCAAAGGAAGAGATAAATTAATAGAAAGATCTTTTGTTATACAGTATATCAATTCCAATACAGTGATAGGATGAGGGGTAATGGTTTTAAACTGAAAGAGGGCTGATTTAGATTAGATATTAGGAAGAAATTCTCTACGGTAAGGGTGGTGAGACACTGGAACAGGTTGCCCAGAGAGGCTGTGGCTGCCCCATCCCTGGAGGTGTTCAAGGCCAGGTTGGATGGGGCTTGGAGCAACCTGGTCTGGTGGGAGGTGTCCCTGCCCATGGCAGGGTTGGAACGAGATGATCTTCACAGTCCCTTTCAACTCTAACCATTCTATGATTCTGTGATAATACTGATGTAGCTACCTTGTTCTTGTATGACTTGGCAACTAAGCTGACATACAATTTCTATGCTGCGGAATATAAGCAGCATACCTTTTTTCAAATTTTACGTTTAGACAGCTATTATATTTCCTACCAGGTACCATAGTTCCCGTAATAAGGTGCCCAAAAGGGGCAACTTTTTTTGCCAAGAGTTAACCCAAAACCACATTTCATATAATATGTCTTTTTAAAAAAGTGGGTTTAATAGCCATTATTGCCTAAAAAGAAATGCATTTTTTCACATTATGCTTAGAAGTCACTGGCATGCTGGGAGCATGTCCTAAAAGGTTCCCCCCCCCCCAAAAAATGTCTGACCAAGTTCATTTGTGACCAAATTCACACCCAATTTTGGCATATGCAGCTCCACTAACCATATAATCTTGTAGTTTTCTCTAATTTACCACTTGTCTTAACTGTTGGAATGAGAAGTGTTGAAAGGAATTGCTTTGAGAGCTATTTACAATACTTTTTAGACAGGCTACCTCATGGTGAAAACCATAGAGCTTTCTCTCTTCAAAAGTGTGTAATACAAGAAAATAAGTGTTTGGGTTGTGGGGCTTTTTTTGTTGTGGTTTGGATTTTTTTGTTCTGTTGTTTTTTTGTTTGTTTGTTTTAAGATCAACAAGCAGTTGGTTTAATTATTAGGTTATGTACCTTAATCAACATCCATATCTTCTGAACGTGTCCCTGCTACAAGACTCAGTCTCCATCTACCTTGATACTTTTCCAAGCAGATGAATATTTGCATGTTTGGGTTATTTTCATTGCCCACAACATGAGGTGAAGAGGAAGGCATTTACAAACAAGGGCTTTAATTCACCTGAGGCAGCTCCCTTAACATCTACACAGTAAAAAAGCATTCCCCAAGCCTCCCCCTCACTGCTGAAGTGTGCTTCCTAAAATTATCTTTTGTACCAGTGCTCTAGTATCTCCCTGTCCCACCACACAGAAGCATCTGTATATTCCTTAAATTTGGTACGATTTGTTCAGTACTGCACAGTATCTGCCAGGAGACAATACCGGTGGGTCCCCCGCTGCTTCCAGCCAAAAACCAACCAACAAAGGCAATAACGTACATCACTAACATTTCTCAGTTACAGAAGTTAAAATGTAATTGACCAGAAATGGAAGGAGTTAAACAGACATAACCTATATCATTTGCATGTATCCCAGTGTCTTCTCTGGTAAACCTTAACTTCTACTACCTCACTATTTATAGTTAAATGCATACTTTTATAACATGATGTGGATTGGGTCCAACTGGTATTATTAAAATACCATTTGCATTTTTTCCTGCTTTTGTATTAGATGTGACATAATGTGTGATCAAAACCCATTTCAAATTCAGCTGCTTTTCAGAAAAATTATAACACCCAATTATTAACAGAGAGGGTCTATCCTATTTCCTGCCATCTTCCAATAGCCTTTTGAAACCATTTCTCTGCTTAATATCCTATATATTTTTGTGAGAAACATTCTTCAGTGTCTGTGATAGGAAAACTGTGCTGAAAATCAATAGTCTGCATCCTTCTTTGCCTGCAATACGTTATATATCATAATCCTGTTTTATAAGAGTCTAAAATGAGCTAAAACAGATTCAATTTTAGAATTCAGAATTCAGACTAATAGGTTTTAATTTAAGAAAATATCTGTCACTGTGAATAGGCAAACAAATGGATTAGATTCTCCAGTTTCACTCCTTAGGCCATGAGTGTTAATCTCTCAGCAGAACCAACATAATATACCACTATAGATTATCAAAAGTGACTACTCGCTGCCGTGAATTATTCATTTGAAAGGTTATGCACCAGTGATAATATAAATTATATTTGAAAAATATTCATATAACATTTTAATAAGCTTTAAGAAATGATTTCTTTCCCAGTGTTTAAACTAAAAATAATATTTAGTGTCTCAGAAGGAATTATGGATTTATTGGATGTGTTCAAAAGTCCTGCCATAAGGTATCTGAGACTTAGGGGGAACTGATCATCTAAATGCTCTTTAAGATGTACTTGCTCCATAAATTAAAGATAATACATGTACATTTCTCTCAAAGGCTTCTAATCAAATTATTCGCATGCATGTAAAGAGCTGGTGACTGTTTACAATTTATGATAAAACCCAGGAATTCTTGCCTGTGCTGCCGGGGAAAAGGGTCTCAAGGAGGAACTTAGCACCCAGGACAGGCAAGTATATGCACCAACATTGCGTTTTGCATAGCAAGGCAAAAGAAGCTCAAGTTTCATTAGCAACACCCAGTGCAGCACCTGAACTCAGTCCAGTGTTGCAGTGTATCTGCACTGCTCCCTCCAATAAAATAAACGATCAGAAAAAGAAAGGTTTTTAAGATTTTTAAAAGCATAGCAAGAGTTTTTAAAATAGAGTGATTTGGGATCTGTTACGCGTGGCAAAAATTGCCTAAGACACTGCTGAAGAAGCCCAATTTTTAAAATATATTTTAAAAGATATTCTGAAATTGAAACACTAAAAGTCTCTGCTCACATTTTAAAACCTTAGCCTTCAATTCTTACATCATCTTAACATCCTAAGTGAGAGTTTTGATTTATTCTGGTGCATAATACAAGATTTGGTAACAGTTTACAGCTATATTTGAAAATAAAGTGGTTAAACCATAGAAGGAAGATTTAGAAGTTCTTCATCTACTTGTTCATAGCAACATCTGACCTCTTTTTCTACTCACCCAATGGTAATAAACTGAATCAAGTTTGACTTGACCTGAGGAATGAATCCTACGCATTGGATAGAATGACTATACCAAAATCTAAGGACACTTCTTGGAGAAGAGGAGGCTGAGGGGAGACCTTATCACCCTCTACAACTACCTGAAAGGAGGTTGTAGAGAGGTGGGGGCTGACCTCTTTTCCCTGGTGACAAGTGATAGGATGAGAGGAAATGGGTTCAAGTTATGTCAGAGGAGGTTTAGAATAGATATTAGGAAACATTTTTTCACTGAAAGGGTTATTAAACATTGGAATAGGCTGCCCAGGGAGGTGGTGGATTCGCCATCCCTGGAGGTGTTTAAAAAAAGGGTAGAAGTGGTACTTGAGGACATGGTTTAGAAGTGGTTTTGTCAGGGAAGGTTAATGGTTGGACTTGATGATCTTAAAGGTCCCTTCCAACCTCAGCAATTCTATGATTCAATTCTATGATTCTATGATTCTAAGCATCAGGAATGGAATGTCAGGATGTCCCATTTAGCCTTCTACTAAGTAATATAGATTCCTTCTCCTAAAAATCAGAAACCAGCATTTTAATTACACATGTAATGGGGAATGTCTTCTACTTATAAGATACTTCTTATCTCACCTCTTCAGGTATAGTGCATATGCACTTTGGTTTTTTTTTTGTCTGCAGGCTTCATATTTACTCTTAATAATTCATTTACAATCCCCTTCCAAACTCCATATTTGATAAGGTTTTCGTTTGTGTATTTTATCTGTGACACAGCTATATAACAATTGGTATTCACTCCTCTTTCCTACCATGGTTGTCCACTGTAAGATTTGACAGGTCAGCACTTCCTTTTTCTTCCTTTTGCTTCCAGTGCAAAATCTCAGCCCGTCCTCCTCCCTACTCCCTTCTCAGTGAGTTCACCTGCCCTCAGCTTCCAGCACCATTTTGACACTGATGAATCACCGATCTTCACTTGCATCTTTCATTTCCCCTACGTTGCAGGCTATCTCACTTCTTTGCCTGCTTCTCAAACACACAATTTTGATGTCAAAGTCAGCCTCTTGAAAATTGAACTTCTTATCTTTTCTTCCAATTCTCACCTCCTTGCCATTACTGTTGACAATACCACTATCTTTCTCAATTCTCTAGATTTCGAATTTCATGGCCCATTCAACTCTTTTCTCCATCACTTGATCACAGCTCAAGCTGTCATCAAATACTATCAGTACTTTTCTGTATCTCCAATATCCACCCTGTCCTTTCCAATCCTTCCACTAAAATCTTTGTCCAAGACTTCACATTACTTGCATCAGTTACAGCAAATTCCTGTTTAAGGTCTTCTTCACCATGCTTCAATACATGTAAAATACAGCTGCTAAAATAATTACCCTCCTTGCCTGCATTGACCATATCACTATGGTCACCCATTAAAAAAAAGGTACATGAAGTTACCCATTACTTTCTGTATTAAGCTCAAGGTTCTGACTCTTACTTCCAGTCTCGTACATTTCCACTCTAAATTATTTTTTCCACACTTTCTCTCTTCTTTTCTGCTCCCTACAAACTGACTTCCTACTTCTTGTTTTTCTGCTTCTCTCAAAACCTCATACGTGCCTCCACAATGCTGAATATACAAGATATCTTTGTTTCTTCCCTTCCAAAACAACTCTCTGTCATGTTTACTCAGGTATCTCTTCTTAAAGTTCTCTGCTTCCTTTCACCTGCAGTTAAATAGTGGAACATAACCTTTGCCTTTATTTTGAAAAGGGAAGTGAGAATCATAACTGAGCCGGTTCTTATTCTGTCCAGAGTAGTTCTGCTGCTCCTGCCTGGAGTTTTTTTTCTTTTAAACTAGTACAAGTAAATCATTCCACAAGAGTGGCACCTTCAAAGGTTTAAAAAACCCCAAGCAAACGCAAACAAACCCCTCAACCCTCTACTCCTAAACAGAAAGAATCAGTTTAATTCACTGTGTATTTCATTGAAAATCAATGCAGACTAACAACTAAAAATCAATCTTTCTTCTAGAAAAATCATGAGACAGTAACACGCAAAGCAAAATTTAAATCAATTATGCAAATAGCAGCTACTTTTAAGCCATTATTTAAATAAAGATTAATTAATTAAATTAATCCACTCCAGCCCAATGTAATACCATAGTACATTACATTACTGACATAGCAATGCAGATATTCAAAGTCCTTTATAAAAAGCTGCACACACAATTTGATCTGGAGGAAAGCTGAAGTTATTTTATTCCCACAGAACAGATGGATAAGCTGAGACAAAGACATCAGTCAGTAAATCAGTGGCGTACCTAAAGCCTGGAACTAAAGTCTGCTGATCAGACAGCTCTGCCTTCCCTAAAGAACAGGGTTGTGGTCATCAGTTGGGCCCCTTGAAGATTGTGTCTTTTGTCTGCATATGTGGACATTGCTACTGAGCCGACAATTGAAGATACAAAACCTGAACAAAGACTACCGGAACAGGCCATCTTCCATACCATATAATCACCATTTTCCAGATAAATTATTTGAGCATGGATATACGATAATTCCAGAAACAGCTAGAGTGACTTAACTATCATCCACAAGGTACTTGACATGACCCCTACAGAAGCGACATTATAACCGATTATGTGTCTTTCATATGAAATCAACCTGCAATAGTAATTCAAAGTCAGCTCTACGGAAAAAGACTCAGAATCATCCCACGACCTATTACAGAAGCTCAGCTATGGGGAAAGGTAACATCCTCCAAAGGAGCAGTAAGAATAATTGAGCCCAGCATTTTCTTAAGCTTCACCAGCAGCTCCCCAGGAGACACCAGAGAGATCTCTAGCTACACTTCTGATTGTTGTCACACCTCATTTAGGGCAAAAGATTTTCTGCAAAGGAGCTAAATGAGTATTATTATACTCTATTTTACAAATTCCTCAGTGTTTTCAAACTCCTGATGGCTCAGACTGGAAGCCAGTATTTTTAGAGCAGTACAGCAAGCAAAATAAAAAAAATCCAACTGCAGGATTTTCCATGATGATAAAAAAGTTTTCAATATAAATGTCAGTACACTGGTTAGAAAGCCTCTTTACACCACAAATGCAAGTAAAGTAAAGCAATAAAACTTAAAGTCCACTGCCCCTTAAGTCTTTTATTATTTCATTATTTCATAGGAACAACCCCAAAATTTAATATTACAAACATTTAACTCAAAGGTTTTTCTAGCTATGAAGACTTTATTGAGCACTAAAGCAAGAAGAAAAACAGGTCTAAACTAAAAGTGCAATGAAGTGATTATGATGGTTATGAATCAGCCCTCCATTATTGAGCCACTTTAGCAGCAAGTAATAGATTCTGATTAAGCTCTTTAAGCTGAATTACAATGTACTATTAGAAGGCTACTCAATTAATATTTTTCAAAGCCCACAAGCTAATTTTACCAGCATCCACTAATTTTTACCAAGGTCTGATCAGACCTTACCACAGTCTGCTCAGTGGGAAGCAACGAGCCAGCTCCAACTTTACCAAGTCTGCGAATACAAACTTCAAGCTGACGTCAAAGCGCAGAGCTCTGTCACCGTGTGGGAACTTCTCCTCATGTCACAGGTAAGAAATATAGGATTCCTCATGGGAAAGTTGCAGACATCACACACTTGAAACAGAGGCAATTCCAAGCAAAATTTGCCTGTGGTCTGGACCTGGACTGGAGTTTGCCATTTCAGAAGCGCGGCACTACTGTAAAGCTATTAGATGCCATTGCAAACATTTAGAAGCTGAGACAAGAAAAACTCAAGCAAGTTTTCAGATCAGTTTATACAGTGCCCCTGGCAATCGAAAGTGATAATCACAGCGTACTGTTGCTCCTTTACTGCACAATAGATTCTGAAATGGTGCAATCATTCATGTTCCCATTGGAAGAGATACAAGACACACACTGTATTGTCTCCTGTTATTCACAAAACATGCAGGACTATCCACATTTACAAGAAATGGCAACAACTGCAACAAAATGGCACTCCAGCAGCTCCATCTACAGAAACTCTGGGTAGGAAATGACTGTTTTTACCTTAGAGACAGCAAACAGCTGTCTCTGACCTATGGGTCATGTTAACATCTGCGGAGAAAAAAAGGTTTCTTTTATGAGACTCCTAAGTGAGAAGGTATCTTACTATAACGTTATAGCTTAATTTAACCTAATGATTTTCATCCTAGTAAACATTATGAATTCTTAAAGTAGGCATTTCATTAATAAAAAGAATTACATTTTTCTCCTGAATGCTTTAAATAACTAGTTTTGGTACTAAGAATCATTTAGCCAAGATGGTACAAGTTTAGCATTCAAAAAAGGTTTTTCTCCAAGTTTCCAGATGTACTTTTACAGTCTGGTCTATTTTGCATGCCACCGAGGCTACATGGCACCGAAATCCAAATTTAATTCAAATGTTTGCACACTGAATGCAGTGTAGACACAGCCCATCTAAACCAAGAGGTCTCCCAGATTAATATATAAAGAAGTGCACTGTCATATGCTAATCCATATGAGCTTGATCATAAAATCCCCTTAGCTTTGTAATAAAAGGGATTCCTCAAGCAGTTTTGTCTACATAGATTACCCATAATCATTTCTCAAAATGTACTGAGAAGAGTTTACTTTTCAAAACCACTCAATGGTCTTCCATTTTTGAGAATGTCGTAGTCATTCTTTATGACTTCTACTAAGTAGAGCCTTTGGAGCCGGGTTCTTCAATGCCATGGTTCAACTTCACTGCTATCTGTTTTTAATCTCATCTCTGATAAATTTCGTTTTAACTTCTAGTACTTATCAGTAATTGATAAAATATGTTTCAGGATCTCCTTTGTTTTATAGTATTTTCTTTTCTGTGCTTTTGTTTCACATGGAGCAGTAAGTAGCAGGTGTATTTTCTTACAGTCCATAAATATTTACGGCTTGTGAATAACAAACAGCATTGCTTTAAAAAAAAAAAATCCTCTCTCATATTTTTACATACAGCAGGAGGAAAAGGAAATTTCCCCTCCAGAGCCCATGTGTGGGAGTGAATGTCTTGGCATTGTGTGTCATGGAACCACCTGAGACAAAGGGGCTATGTCTGTATTCCTACAGTCATCCAATTATTCATATATATATGTATGCCTGTGAGTCCATGACATCATGCACCTTTAATAAACTTCCTATAAATTCAGGCAGCTGGTCTTTGAATCAAGTTTTGAAATCCCACCAGCCTGGAGACAGTAGGAATTTGAGGCAGGTGAGTAAGTTGTACTGGGAATTTCTCAAGTCCTACACTATTATTTCATTATTTTAGATTTCCATTAAAATAGAATTGCAAATAGTTAGTTTACATATTAAAACCAAATCTTTTAGTGTTGGTTTAGTGCCAGCAAAAATTTGTGTGGTCCCCGGATATTTACAGCTAAACACTGGCTGAAATATACCTTAGGTGATTCGCACTTCTGTAGCACCATGTGAGGCTGGCTGTCTCTCAAGGAGGGCTTTCTAAATTTGTATGAGCAACCTGAGTGGCACACAAGTGAATAGGGAGCCAATTCTTCCTTGGGAGAAGTAGTACAATGAATGCGCTCCATTAAGAAATGCGAACAGTCGAGCTGGGGACTAGCTGAGAGCTTCCAAATAACCTTTGGAGTTATCCCAGTACATTTCAGTGCACGGCAATATCGAAATGTGCGGTTCATATGGGTATAAATAAACCGGTTCACAGTGAAATGGTGACAGTGAGTAGAAAATATTGTCAACAAATTCTTTTTAAGCGTTATTGTTTGCAAATCCGAATAGATGCAAATATCCTAAATCACCTCTGCATTGTCCCCTCCCCGGCATGGAGGGTTCTCTAGGCTTTATGTGCCTCCCAGATAAATGTTTTTATCTCCATTTACCTGAGTTATCTAATTGTCACTCAGGTTTTGATCTTGTCTAGACTTCAGGCAAGATGGTCTTTGCACCACCATCGTTTTTAGTGGAAAAACACTGCTCAGAGTCACCCACTTAACGTCATTCAGGATAAATCTTACTCTCCCCCCACTGTTTTTACACAGATGAGTAAGGATCCCACCAACAACTGATCATGGCGCAGCTGAGCATTAAAAACGGGACGAAAAAATGTTCAGCACTATCCACTTACACATCTCTTTGAAGGAAAAGGGAAACTCTTCCACCTACTCCAACTGGAGTCCCCGGGTAGGTCACTAACACCTGTATACCCCTGTCACAGAGCTGCTGGAACGTTTACGGTCGCTTCGGTTTAAATCTGCCCACTTTAATAATCGTTTAGTTGAGATGTATGTAACAAATTTTAAAAGGAACAGGATAGGCTTCCAAACATGAATCAAAAGTGGTTTCACACAATGTGCCTGACCCCAAATCTGGACATACAGATATACTGTCCCTCCTTTGCCGCTCAGCTGAAAGGCAGCAACGGAACCGGAGAAGGAGGAGAGGCACAAAGTGCTGTTGCACATAAAACGCGTGCCTTGGAGAACAGAGGAATTGTGTCCTCATAAAAGGTGATCTGTAACAGGGTAGGTTTGCAAAGACACTCTTTTGATCTGCAGAGAAACGGGTACTGAACCGCTCTCATCTGGCAAGACTGTCCGTCTCGTTTGCAGCCCGTGCTTACTTTAATGATTTTGGCAGTTCAGTTACTGACAGACATAACTCCACTGTGCCCTTCGTTGTGCCCATTCTCCCTAATGGATGAACGGCTCTGAGCTCAGAGAAGCCCGTCTGCTAAAAAATCACCAGTAAATGCCTCGCCATTGACCTTCTAAGCAGGTTTAAATACAAATATTCCTCTAAAATAAGAAAATAACATATTTTTCAGTTCTAAAATACATGCTCTTAATTGTATGAAAACTAAGTACGTTAATTAAACTCTACATAGGGTAGGCTGCTTTGAAGATGGGTTACCTCAAGAGCAACTGTTCATATATGCCTATTGGATAAAAATAGGTGTTTGCCATTGTAAGTATAAAAACTGTACACTTTGCGATATTTTAACAATTCTATATGGACATCTTGAAGTGTCCAACCATGTTTGTATTCCAGGACAGATGAAATGTGATATGTGATTTTTTTTTTGGTTTCCAAATAGCAAAATAGCAAGAGGGAGAAAAAGTGTTATTCATATACAGACAGTGACAGTTTCTAATTATTGATGCATCACTAAGCAAGGTTTTGCTAACAGCTAAATGAGCTATTGCACTTACAAAATGAGGGCACGTGGCATATCTGATTAGTTTTACTTATATGTTTATGATATTATGTAATTCTAGAAGGTTGATATCTCTTTATCTTTTGGAAAAATGTGTCGCGGAAAGAAATAGTTGTATTAAATGCCATATTGTTTTCTACCCAATTATCTTTTGTTTTCAGCACGCAAATGGAAAAATGCTGAGTGCTCATTTTAAGTCCTATATATCATCATAATTAATTGCGAGCTAGCTTCTGCTTGCTCTTGTTACATACAGAACACAAAAGAAATTAAATATTCCTGGCAAAAGAAGGTACAGTATTCCAAGAAATCTGCTTTTTGCAAACTAATGAAACAATTTTTAACAATTTTTATTACAAGCATCTGTGAGCTCCCACCAGGCAGCAGCAACAGACTTGTTTCTGCTTATATTGCTCAGTTCCAAGCTAATGTCCCCTAAAGCTGTTAGGCTGAATGCCAACAGAAGATATATCCACAAAGAGACCTGACCCTCATCCCTGCAACTAATAACGTCTCCTGGAAGTTTTAAGTTAATAGGCTATGTGAGATTCTTATTAGCGAAACTTTGCCTTTTTCCCCAACCATATTTGGTGAATTATACTCTTCAGGCAGTAGAAATCATGTAGAGGAACCAAACACACTGACATAAAAGCAACAGACTGAAAGGGAAATACTCTAACTACAAAATGTTTGAAGTGTCTTAAATAAATAAATAAAGTCTAAATCTAGAATTCTCTTTTCCTTTCTATTTTTACTAAACATGGTTTTACTTTTCTCCTTACCATATCTCAGAAGGTCATCTCTGGAGAATTTGGATGCCTGTGAATCCTGTTCCTAATGTCTTTGTTCCCACACTTCAGACATGTGAGGGAATCTTTCTGTGAACGATTAGATAGCGTAAGGTCTCAGCCACTGGAATATCACAGTTGTTCATGGGTTGTGGGTTTGGGGTTTTTTTTACCTGTATTGCTCTAAAGATTCTGGCAACAGAGGCCACTGCTTTGACCCTTATCCAATGCCCTTGTTCTTGAGACAATTGTTTCCGCTACTGCAACCAGAAAAATACTGGACAAAATGGCATCCGTAACCTTAGTAAGTGAACTGACTGAAAATATTTGACTTTACAGTGTGTAAGTTATGTGTAGTTGAGTGTCTGAACACTGGAAACTGAAGGGGAAATAAAACCAGAGAAACCACAGAGGTCAAGACTTCTAAAACAGGAAGTTTCAAATCAGGCTTCCTTGTCCATATTTAAATACTTAAGCAAATAGTAGTTGACTCTTCTGCAACAACTTTGACCTATACATAAAATTAATCTAATTATAAGTTGCGGGTTGTTCTGTTGGTTAATAGCCAAATTCAGAACAGAATCTCGCCTGGTGACTCCGAGGCCAATGCCCTATCTGTGGTAAAGCACTGTCTAACCAGGAATCATCTAACGCATGACTGGAAGTTCTTCTCATGGCAAGAGAGAGGTTAAAAATAAGAGAAAAAAAGAAAATAAAAAAATTCTGTAGAAGGAGCTGAAAATATCGGCTGCCTGAGCCAATGTGATATGACAACAATTTCAAGGATTGGATCCATTTCTAACACAAAGCATTATTTGTAGGTAAGATCTTTCCTCTGAATACTGCCTCTGAGAAGATCTGCAAGAATGCAGACACAAACTCCTTGCCACAATGGAAGCAATAAAAGTACTAACAGGCACAGTCTTCTCTGAAGCCGTTATTTGTACCATGCTGCAGTTCAGACTACCTTGCCCAGGACAGAGCAAGAGGCTACTTGTCAAGAGTTTCGGAATGATGATTTTTTGAGTTGTGAAATAACTCAAAATTGCTTTTTCATTATGTGGAAATTAATGTGAGGTACTGCCGAGTCTACCACCATAGATTTTGTATGTATGGGCTGACATAATGTTGTGCAAAAACCTGCTCATCTCTGCCTGTAAGTTACTACAGTGTATACTGATAAAAAAATGCAGATCACATGGGAAGATTAATTCAAGGAAATTTTATGAATTTAACCCAAACTGTGTCTTCCATGTAGTTACAATGGACAACTATAATTCACAGTAGAGATTAGCTAAAATGTACACGTTCAGTTCCAAATTACTTTGCTTGCTGGAATTTTAGGAGTGCAAGTTTTACGAAGAGAATCTACGAGGCTTTATAGCTACCACACCTGAACACCAGCTTATTCATTACTTGATCCTGAATAAAATCTAGATTCAGGCTTAATTTAAGGGAACATTTATCTTCTAGGGTTTTTTTAAAAAAGCTCCTAGCCCACACTAAAGGATTAATGTATATATATATAAAACGACAACTAAAAAAGATTTTACAGAAGGCAGTAACATTACCACCTGAGTCCCTGCACTAGGGTGTATACAAGAGTTTTAAAACAAACCAAACTACTAAAGAGAAAACAACTTGGATATAATGAAGTAGAATACATTCTCATAATGATCAAATTCTGCCACTAAATATTCTGAAAGGTACAAATGGCAATTGCACCTAAGTCACCTGGGAGTTTTCAAATTTCTCCTTCCATAATGAAACTGAGATCACCCCAAGAAAAAAAAAAAAGGGGGCATGTTGCTATTTCATTTTTGCTACATCTTCATAAGAATACGTTGTGGTTTAACCCGGTGGGCAGATAACCACCACACAGCTGTTCACTCACTCCCCTCCAGTGGGATGGGGGAGAGAGTCAGAAAAAAGGTAACACTTGTCGGTTGAGATGAAGACAGTTTAATAGGACAGAAAAGGAGAAAGAAGAACATGGGTGAAAAAGATCTGATAAAACAATGGGGAGATGGAGGGAACGTTAAGTTTATTCACTTCCCATACAGTATAAGAGCAAGTGCCTTGTGCAGAACAGTTTGGCATAAACGAAATAATTTCTGGATAGCCGCCAGTGCTAAGGTTAAAATGCAACATTACAAGGCTTCCATGATGACAGCCTACTGAGAGACATTTGTTGAAAATTGCTTTGCCTATCATTTAGTCAGCAGAAAGAAAAAAAAAGGGGGGGAAAAAAAAAAGCCTTGCAGTACTAGTAATGTTAGAGCTATGTTGAGTCTGTATCTATAAATGATTCAAATTGTAAGCTTATAAAGCCCCCATACAGGTGCAATCAACATAAAAGCCTAGCATTTCTCTTCTTTTCTTTTATATTGCAAAGTTCTATATATTTTCACCATATGCTCTTCCAGTGAGTGTGTGTAATTATAAAGGAAGTATGATCTGAGATCTAGATTCAAGTTTCAAAAATTAAATTAAAATGATTTTTTTGACAACAGGCAATAAAGTTTTCACCAGTTACACTGTGAACAAGTAGAAGCCTTAAATCTTGCAACATCAAATAAAACAACATGTTTTAACTATACTCTTTTACTCTGCAGGAAATGACAACTTAGGTGGTGCAAGTACTAAATTGTAGTATTTTAACTGCACTATATATGTCTGACTTTGAAAGTCCACTAAATACATGAAAGTCTTCTACAACAGTTTGAAAGAAATAAGAATAAAGAACTAAACCTCAAATTTTGAAAGAGGTCCATACAGACTGTCATTTGACTCTCATTTAAATTAATGGGATTCAATCAGCTACTTCCCAGAATACTGCTTCAAAAACACAGGGCTAAGTGGTCAGAAGGGTTTTTTCAATATGGTTAAAACATTAATATTCATATTCTTCAACAGCTTTTATCTCTATATTGTCTGTTACTGACAAAGAGAAATGAGAATTCTGATCTATGTTTTAGTATCACTAAGTGATTCAAGAAAATATCATTTTTGGTTCCCTTTTTAAGAATTAGCCACTATCTTCAAGTGAAATGGGATTTTAAGTGATTCTACCTTGTAATCAATAAGCAAGAGTTTATGCATATGCTACTTCAAAATATGGCACATTTTACATCTTTCCTTACCTTTCTGGACCAACCCTAAGGCAAAAGCTTGTTTTTTTGCAACAACTTCAATAATCTATTTGTTTACTTATTGTCATTGTTTAACCCTGGCCAGCAAATAGGACCACACAGCCTTTTGCTCACCCCCTTCCCCCCGGTCCCCCCAGAAGGGTAGGGAGAAGAAGGAGAAAAGGAGGGGGAAGGAAAAAATATTCATGGGTTGAGATAAAGACAGCTTATTAGAACAGTAACGGAAAAGGAAAATAACAATAATAATAATGGTAAAGGGATAAAAGACACAATTCACTCTCACTGCCTGGTGAATGGTTGCCCAGCCCGCTCTGAGCAGAGATCGTGGAATTCCGCCCCCCCCCAGCCAACCCCCATTTATATACCAAGCATGACATCTATGGTACGGAATATTCCAGTCGCCATTCTATTGTTCTGTCTATGCTCCTTCTCAGATTCCATGGGAAGCTGAAGAAAGTCCTTGACTAGTATAAACATCCCCTAGCAACAACTAAAACAATATGCCTTATTGACAGTCCTGTCATACCGAATCTGAAAACACAGCAACCACTAGAAAGAAAATTAACTCTATCTCAGCTGAAACCAGGACACTTATCCACAACGTGTGGAAAGCCTCCGCAGTTGAGTGTAACCACTGGGACTCAAAGCATGTGTTGATGGTTTTTTGTGTTTTTTTTTTTCAAGAAATGACTACTTTTCCTCAAAACATGAACACAGACAATCCTAAATCCACAGGGAATTCATAGCTCTGTCACTAGCCCCCCCCTCTTTTAAAGGATTACTTAGAAAGGTCCTCTCCAAGACTTGACTACAGTAAAGTAAAATAGTAAAAAGTGTTGGTATAAGTAAAGGATTACTTTATATTAGTGTCATGGTTTGGGCTGGACTGGCCACTGAAACCAATGACAGATGCTCTCCACCGGGACAATTAGCTTGGTTTATTCTTGTGACAACTGGATAAGGGTTCAGTGTAACTCATAAAGCCAACAGAAAAACTATTTATTCCAGTACTTCAAATATAAATTGGTCTCTGATCCTTAAACCAAATTATACTTGTGTATGTCGTATTTTAAAAAAAGGGAAAGATAAAAATTAGTGTCTGATGCTGGTCTCAGGTTAAAATATGCCCACATGGTATAAGAGAGTTTCTGGCTCTGTGGTAGCAAGTGGTATAAATTTCCATGTATAAATAGGAACCTCAGATATTGCTTTTATACCACTGGTACAAACTATACTTGGAGATGAAAACTATGAGTTTTCTTATCTCATACTTATGGAAAACAAATGACAGCACATTGGTGCTGTCAGTTTGGTAGAATTATTGCAATTTGAAAATAATTCTTTCTCGCAAGACTTTTAGTAATTATGCTCCTACTGGGACCTCACATTATTATGCACCCATACTTTTTTGTATTTATAATTATTAAAAAAAACCCCTGCTCCTGCAATTCCATAAACATTTATATGGGTTATATTTGAGTTCAATTTAAATTCTTTATCAAGTGTTTCTATCTCTAATTAGTTTGTATACTAATATATACATATATATATATGTCCAAATTCAATATACCACAAATAGCTAAAAATTCAGTGGTGGTTTATTTACTCTTACACAAAGTGATGTTGGTCCTAAATTTGACCTCTCCTATCATACCAATCAGCCAGTGACTGTCAGCCTTCTTTAGTTCCTTAAAAGCCATGAAAAAAAAACAAATGTCAAATCTGTGCCATCATGCACAAACCGATTAGAGATGGATACAGAGATGGAGGCAGAAATGCTACATGATACTGACAAATTTAATCAAAGGGAAAAAAACAACCCTTACATTTTATGTAGAAAAGAAAACCCTAAAATTAGGTTTGTACAAATAAACCCTGACTTGACAAGAAGTTAGACAAATCTAGCTATAGTGGGTGACGTGCAGCCGTGACATTCCAAATAAAAAGTTTATTTAAAGAGAAGTGGAGAAATTTCCTTTTTTCAGTTGAGCATCAAACAAATACAAGTGAGAACAACCTCTTAGGCCTTTGAAAGAATCATTTCTAGTGCTCTGTGTGGCTGTTAACTACTTTGCATGGGTATCATCATCTCCTTCCACTCAAAAATGTGCTTTCCCATAATGTATCTTCCAGCTGGGTAACCCGATTTGGATAATACTAGTAATACGAAAACCCAAAGAAAGTTATCATGTATGTACAACTTTTGAGTTAATTTGGGTACGTAATTTTTTATTTTAAAAGGCATACTGAGAAAGAAAAATGTGAAGAAAGGAGAAAGGTAAGTAATGGGCAAAAGGAGGTGTCAGGGAGGTGCGAAAAAGAAAGGAGCACAACCACCTATATCACTCAGCCTCTAGTCGAAAGTTGCAGAATTATCAACTGTGACATCAGGACATTGTTAATGTTGACCAAAAAAATGTATATGCTGAGGCTGCTAGGTCAGAGACCCCAGTGATACTCCCCTGAGGAAGAAAAGCTCAATGCAGAGATTGGACAAGCTTCACTCACCACATGTAATGTCACAGGCGGGGTGGAACAGCTGTGGAGCTATGACATATCTATGCCTGCTATGTAGATGTTGTGCTGGGGCACTGGCCAGTAATTTGTATGCTTGCAGGTTCACCAACTGCTACAGCCAACCTTCTCTACGTCTTCAACACACCACAGTGAAAACAGCTACCAAAAAAGTTATCAGCTCGCTACCGCTTGCACCTATCCTGTACATCTAAACACTGCAGCTGTGATGTTTGTCCTCCTTTCAACACCTGAACTCCAAGGGAAAGAGAGTTTGGATTTGGTCCAAAGGATGTTACATCTATATGCTTTTAGAAGGATGAAATAGATAACAATTTCACTCTGACCTCCAATGTTATAAAAGCTATCACCAAAAGATATTAAAACCAGCAACAGCTACATTTGTGGCAACTAGAAATGAACTCAAAACCACTGACTACTGCATATACAGTTCTCATCTAGTCCTTTCTTGATTTTACGCTGATTGCCACGCTGTCCTAACGCAGACAGCACCTCAGGATGAATACGGACTTTGCTTATGAAACACACGTACACACACGTACAGAGCCAAGCAGGCTGGTAATTTAGGCTATTATATACCTATTATTACACTTCAGAAAACACATCTCTGACTATATTCCACACAGGTCTAAAACAGGAGACAGGGCAACAGGAAACGGTGTCAAACTGCAACAGCACTTTCTCAGTGAATGCAAAACGGTATCTCTCACAAATGTAACTCTCAAACTTACGGTCCACTGGCCCCCGCATTTAAAAACCAGTCGCAGGGAGCTTGAGGAGGATATGGCTCGTGAAAGGATCTCTGTGACAGCCTGGATGGCAGAATTTCTGAACTGGAGAGACACTGGGCTGTTATTTATGTTCGACAGTAAAACATATACGAACACATAATTAAAAATAATACTGTACAGGCACCATACTACTTAACATAGAAATGAAAAGTAAATCATTGGTAGGGTAAAAACAGGCAACAGTAACAAGGGAATTAACTTATGTTTTACAAGTAAAATAATAAATAAATACCAATTCCAATACAATAAAGTGTGTTGAGTGAAAAAAAACTCCCTCGTCAACCTCCAGATCCTTCAGGCCTTGTCTCGGTACGTTCTCTACCCCTTGTATGGGGCGCTAAGCATACGTAGACTCCCCTATGGTACTGGGAGTAGAAAGAGACAAGACAACCCCAGGCATGGTGGCTCCCAGGATGGAAATCATGGATCTGCTGTGTTGAAAAAAGAAAGCCCAAGAAATCACTGATTTTTTTCCACGCAGGCTAAGAGCAGTAGCTACAGCTGTAAGTAGAATTTCAATGAAACAACAACAAATATTATTCGACGCCCTGCTTCTCCTGCAGTGCAAAGCATAAACCCGCCAAACGCATCTTTTTTACAACGACGCAGCAGAAGCTACTCTGGGGATGCATTTGGCCCAGGGAGGGATTCTTTGCAGAGTACTCAGGACCAAGTACAGCAGCAAACCCTGGACCAGAGGGTACCAGGTGGTAGCAGGCTGGTAGATAGCGAGTCGGAGCACAGATGCCAAGCGTCTCTGCGTGTGTCCTGTCTAGTGGCGGACTGAGAGGCATTACCAGCAGCCTCACAAACAGCTTATTCCACACACTGGCCAGAGGGCGAGCGCTGCGCTGGTTACGGCAGCTGGGAAGGAGTGTGCGGAGAGGGGAAATAAAAATGGGGAAACATGGAAGGTCTCACTCGCCAAAAGAGATAAACACACACACACACCACACAAATAATCACTGCAGCTTCACAGCCTGTTGGAAAGCGGCACTAGCTGCGATTTCTAGATCTTTCTGTCATATTTGCAATAGTCAGTAACAGGCATAATGGAAGAGATTAATTTTAGAGGATTTCTTAAGTTTGCAATATTAACTGGGGTGAGAAGAACTAAAAAGCCCCCACAAAGGACTACTGTAGGACTTATGCAAATATTTCCATCTGGGTTTAGAATAAAAATCAAAGCCCTGAACCAGCCAGCAGACACTGTTTCACGCACTGCTAATGAAGAGAGAATTCAATTCTCCTGTTTGCTGAAATGAATACTGAACTTGTATCTTGATGTTTTACAAGAATACGGTATGTGTGTCAATAGAAGGGTTCCACAGACAATCGCAGGAGCACTGGCAGCTTCCCCTAATGCCTAAGGGCGAGATCATGGCTTTAGCCTGAGACCCAAGTAAAGGACATTGAGGAGCCATGCTCCTATCCAGTAATATTGGAAATTCATAAAGTAGCCGATGTGATGGCTAGGTGCCAGCCTGCCCGTGGCATGGGCCCCTTCCCTGCTAAATGGGTGATACACACATACAGACTGGGATACGTTTCACAGCAGTACAAGTTAACCTAACGCATGCTCCGGCACCTGAACCTGCCAACTCTTTTCCTCAGAAAAAGGACAGGGAAGAAGTCGAGCTGAATGAATGCCATCCAGGACTTAGGGAGGGTGACAAAGGGAAAGTTCCCATCACTGGGCAGCAGCGACGAGCACATGCGTGTTGCTCACATAGCAGTCTGGAAGCAGACAGCAAGGGCAGGATTAGAAAAGGAGGAGGGGAAAATCTGTTGTTTCGCACCGGTGATAGAAAAACTGAAAAAATGGTAGGATGATAGATGACTCATAAAAGTGTTAGACTACTGCCAAAAGCAGTAGATTTGGCAGCAATGCAAGATATGCTGCCTCAGGAGAGTCATGCTTCAGTCCCTTCCTCCAGTGGGGAAGCGAGATGCATGAGCTCCCATCCAGGGCAGCTTCCTTCCTCCCCGCCGCAGGCGCTGCTATCCCACCCCGAGTGTGCTCTCTGCAGCACGAGGGTGATGCCATTAGCCCGTCTTTTGCTCCTTGGTCCCAATGCCGATATAACACTTCAAGTAACAATTTGACAGTAAATTAATAAATGTATTCCTACACTGCTAAGTTTGAAATGGTTTATAAATTCAATTTTTTTCCCCTTGCCATATTACTAAAACTCTGCTTTCCTTCCTCCCTCCTTCACTAAAATCTTTTGTCTTAAATTTTTCATTTGTGGCATGTGGACTTGGGATTCTTTTTTTTTCCCAAAACTGTTCAATATAAATCAGACAGGCATTTGGGAAATAAAGGAGATCTGAAAAATGAGATGGAGCTGAACTTTTGGAGATGTGCCAAAAAACACAGGAGACAAAATTAAGGCAGTAAATACATATCGATTACTCAGGGGAAACTTTTTACAATGTTTTAGCAAAGGTTACCTGCTCCCAATCCTTTCTACTCTAAACCATTATATTGCCAAACCGCAATACTTTTTCAGCATTTGAAATTTCAGCATATCTGTCCATTCTTTAAAATACAAGACCATAAACTGACTCTCGCTTACCATAGGCAGGCAACCAAACCAAACAGGCATCCCTTTGCTTCAGATGCACATATGTTGACTACAAGAGTCACTAACAACTTTCTCAATCCTTCCTTCATCTATAAATGCAGGTTACTGAAGCAGTGATACATTGGGAGACTACCTGGAATCTCAGGTTCCATATCTGTTAGGTCTTTGGCATCGGTTAGTAACAGAAATCTTCATTCATATCATCATACTTTTTAGTACGTTTTTGTAATGGGCACTGTTTGGGCTACAGAGCTGTACCAAAAAAATCCAGCAAAAGTAACATTTCCTGTTGGTACTTGGGAGTACAACTTTTTTCAAGCAGTCTCTTGAAACAGTGTCCTCCTGGTACCCTGAAGACAGGTTTTAAGGTAAAAATAACAAACAAGTGGGTTGGTTTTTTTTGTACAAGTCTGGGAGTAAGAGGAGGAGAGATCCAAAGAGTCAGGGACAAGAGAAGTTTCATGAAGCTTTCAGATTCAGGGAAAACACAAAACTTCATCCACTCCATGGCCATTGTACAAAGGTCATTAAGAAAAAATTTGGTTTGTAGATATATTTATGTGATCTCCGTAGCCTTCTGACGATATTGCCTAATTGAAGATTTCTTACTGGCATTAGGAACCCCCCTCTGTAATTTGATTCCTGTCTCACACTAACATGAAAGCAGAAATCAAGTCACCAGCCCAGAGAGCTCCGACTTTGGTGGCGAGAGTGATGAAAGCTCAGCCACTGCCTTGTCTCTGAAGTAAGAATGAAGTAGATATTGCAGTGGAAAGTGGTGTATGCTCAGCACTTTTAGGCAACAGGAACACTGATATTGCTATTCTGCAGGCTACAGTCATCTTTCATATTGTTAAATTTTTGTTACTTCCACTTACAGCCAAAGAAAACCTTGACCTTCACGTTGCTGGCCTTCTAGCCCTGAAAAGCTACAGCGCAGGTGATGCAGCAAAGCCTGGGCAAACATCCTACACGCCTAAGTACAGTGCTGAGCAGGACTTCCCCCTATTTAACTCGTACCAAATGCCAGGAGGAAGGGGAAACACCAAATACTGCTGGCATGAAGAAGGGCACCCTGATTATCACTGCTGAAGTGAGCTAAAGCTGTACTTACAACATCAGTCAGTGCTCAACACCAGAATGCCGTCAGCAGACCTTGCAGTTCTTGTGTGCAAAGTGCTCCCACGGGTGTTTCACGACTGCCCAAGTTGTCACTTTGGAGGTTTCATCCCACCAAAGAGTACTTCTGGCACTTTATGAGAATTTTACTATTTCACTGAGAAATTTCAGAACTCTAGACATTTCAGTTATCAATCTGTTTCTTCCAGAAAATTACCAGAGAAGGAAATAAGAAGGATAAAAGGAATGAAAATAACAAAATGTATTCACTACAGATTTAAGAGACAAATAGATATTTTGGGAATGAGAGCTACAGAACTGCAGCAATTATGCAGATATTGACAAATATAGACAATTTTCAAAATTCTTAAGTTTGTCAAAAAGCATTTTCTCAGTATTTGTTGAAAATTAACCAGTTTCAAATATCCACAAATCATCTACGAAGTTCTCCGTGTCTCAAGATTGAAAACTTCTTAAAAATCATGGCCGTTGTGTCTGTCACAGTTTGACATATATGCAGATCTATATGCCAACACGGCAGTGTTCAGGGGCCTGGCTATGGTCCTTTCATTCAGACACAAGCTACATCACCACTGTTCCTTGCTTTTTAATATTTCTTCTCTCAGAAGTTCAGAATTAAGCTGTCATTATCTACTAAGTTTGGATTTTATATGATACTGCCAAACATCCAGCACGCTACCATGCAATGTGTCATTCAGAAAGCAATCGTATTTATAACTTTTCAATTACACTTGCTGAATCTAACACCAACTTTATTTGGTTTTTGTTCAATGTTCTAAGCGAAGATTGAATTAAAATAGTGAGCGCAATAAACCATATATCAAGCCCAACAACTCTAACTGCCTTACATCTAAAAACAGAAGAAAACTATAAACACAGAATTTCTATGCCTTTACACAGTGACTTTTAAAACACTGCCTTGCACGGAGTAAAAACTTTGAAAATGTTTCTAGTACTTGAGTGTTCATAATGTTAGTAACTCCTCACAATAAGAAAACTGTTCTCATATAATAATGTGTGGAAATAACAGCATAACAACAACTGCTCCAGTCTTTAAAAAAATGCCACTGAGTTTCCAATTACGGGAAATTTTCATAAGATTATGCTTAACAGCATATCGTGTTACTGAATGGCAAATTTTACAAAGTAAGGCAAGCTATTTAGGAATAAATCTCAATTTATTCTTTGCACTTCAATGGTGCTCACAAATAAAGCACTTAGATTTTATCATCATAAATGATAAATCTGTCTTGTGTTTTGTACACAGAGGGATTGTTTCACAGTATAAATAGATACTGTGGTAACATGAGAAATACAGTCTATACCCTTGGTTGTGGTTATTTCTAATTTATAAAATATATTATAGCCAAAGCTGTCTGGATGGCTCAAGCCAATTAGAAAGATTCCCAATAGATATGCATTCCCACAACAGATAGTTCATTAAAAAAACAGCCTCATCCCCTTTTCGGTTTTGTTTGTTCAACCTCAACTAAATATGACCCCTAATGCAACTTACAGCATGTTGGGTTATATGCATTACACAGAAAGTCTCTGTAGGTAAAAAAAAATAATATTGCCTCTGGAAATAAATAATGGATAGCCTGCAAACAGTAAGCATCTTCTTTCCCATACCATATGTCCCCAGTAATCATTAATACATACTGATGTTCAAGAGACAGACAACTGTGTAAATAAATAGACTAATATGGACTGCATTTTGATAGCTATATAAATGAAAAGTGTATTCACTGTTTAATTAATTTAATTACCGCACCGGCTTCCCAAATCTTTGGGAAAACATCCACATGCCTATAGCTGTCCATTCCCAAAGTCAGGTATTTCATTTATTAATCTTAAAAGGATGTCAGAAATGGATGTCACGGACCTGCAGTAGCTGCAAGGAGACACTGAAGTCTACACCACTTGCTTGGTGGATCAGTTCTTCCCACCACAACACATACCCTTCTTTGAAGGGTCTCTGAAATGAAGCAAATCTGTGAGGAGAAACATGAGTCATCCTTCTCTGTGCCTCTTACCCGCAATGTCCTTGGAAAGCACAGTGAAAAACATTCAGGCTCAATCTGATTTGATAAAATGTTTTCTGCCCATTGTGCACAGGGACAGTGACTCCATAAAGCAGAAGGCAATAGAGAATATGACTCATGAATTGTGAATGAGAATTCTGAACCTCTCTTCTGTGGATGGCAAAACTTTCAATGACTTTTACCCACAAAGAATTGGCCTTCTATTACAATCTGTTATTCATACACAGTGTAATGCCATATTACAGCATAATGAGATCCGTATATTACATCCAGATACCATTTAGGAAAAACTCAGTTTTGCCTTATTTAACAAATGCAATATACACGTATTCTCAAATGCTGTTGATTGTTCGTTCATAAGATCACAGAATAATTCAGGTTGGAAGGGCTCTCAAGAGGTCTCTCTACAAAGTACTGCTAAAAGCACGGTCAGTGGTGGTATCAGACCGAGTTGCTCGGGGCTTATGCAGGCAGGTTTTGAAACCTCCAAGGATGGAGACTGGAATTCATACATTTTATAATCAGCTTGCAGGGAGGTAAGCAAACAGATAACCTGTGCAACTGGCTTAAGAAGCAGTCTGTCAGAGGGGAGTCAGGAGATATGCTTGGTGGCGTAGCTGGAGAGTTGAATTTGGTCCTTTGTCCATAAGGTCTGCTTCCTTCTTAATAGCCAGGTACATCTTCCATCTCTGGGAGATTCTGCCCTGCCTGCTCTGTGAGCGCTAAAGGTCATCTCAATCTTCCGTGTAAAACAAGATGGCACTTGTTGTACATTGCCACTGACCTCCCCTCAAAAAGCAAAAATGCGTCTTTAAAAAAAATCACATATTTGAGTACAATCACCACCCATGCTACAAAATACATTTCTGTTTTTACAAAAGTATCCTCCGATTTACAAGAGTATCCTAAAATGTTAATTGTGACCAAATAAGAAAAGGAGCCTAACACAAGAACGGTCCAGAACACAGTTTTTTCTCTCTGTATCTTCCTTGAAGTGGGAACTGAACTAACTCCAATCCATAAAATTTTCTCCTTTGTTCTCATACAGTAGTAATATCAATAGAACAAATAAATCACTTAGGATTAATTTGTCAAAAAAAGCCATTATTATATCAATAAAGATATTGGTCTCAAAACAAAGAGGACAGTATGAAAGCATGAGCACAAGGTTTTTGCATGTTGAATAAAGCTTTTGAAAATATTTTTCTCTAAAACAAATGCTGGCTATGTGAAATTTGATGATCTTAGCAGCAAGTAACCATAGGTCACTCTATATGAAGGATGAACCCTAGGCCTAGAGACGTGGGTCTTCTGAAGATAAAATATCCATTCCTGGACTCTTTCCCAAAGTCGCTGTACAGAAGTTGTTTCAAGAATTCTTTCTTTATACGTGTCCAGTGAACCACAGACAGCTGTATACAACATAATCACAAGATTTTTTAAAATAAGAGTTGTGTGTGTGTTCTTTCTGCTGTGTTTTCATTTATTTTTTTTAATTTCCTTTCCCTGTCCCAGATCTGTTTTGTCTGCAGGAATTTAGATGGGATATTTATATCACCTCTCTACCATTTTCAGAGAGTGTAATAATTTCCCTTTTCTGCAAGAATTTTTACCTTCGCACCTTTCTGTTCTGTCTC
Source organism: Anarhynchus alexandrinus (assembly GCA_008711295.1). Taxonomy (NCBI): domain Eukaryota; kingdom Metazoa; phylum Chordata; class Aves; order Charadriiformes; family Charadriidae; genus Anarhynchus; species Anarhynchus alexandrinus. The sequence goes on from VUYV01000048.1 coordinate 2,641,088, forward strand.
TAGTAATTTTCACTCTCACCCAAACTCTATTCATTCCCATAAGCATAAGGATCAAGAGAACACAAACAAAACTGAGATTTACTGTGAAAAAAGTCTCAGAGGTCATTCATGTTTGGGAACAGAGCTGCAGCTCTCAATGAACTACACCTCCTCTGTCCAACTGTAATATCAAAAAAATACCCCTACATCTGATTTTCTCTTTCCTAGACATGTATCCTCACAGTGTATCTCAGAAGAGAAGACCCACATGATCTGAACCAGTCTGGTCAAACAGAAAAGATTTCTCACCAATTTTAAAAAGATCGCAGTAAACTGGGTAGATGCACATTCGGATGTAAAGCTGGAGTGGGACAGGGAAAGAGTCATACTGGACAGGAACATAACGCACAACCAGTTCATTTCTGGGTCAGATGAACCAGAAGGAGACTTCATTACTTAAGGAGTATCTCCTCCTTCCATACTGGAACATTACCCTCTTCCTCTGTCAAGCAAAGATCAACCTTCTACCCTGTAAACAAGGGCAAGTAAATCAGACAAAGGAACAACACCTTTCTCTTTCTCCAAAATGATGAGAAACCCAGACCAAGCTTTCCCCTTGCACTTGATCATTTCAAGCACTGCCCTGTTTTGAGCTTTCACATATTTCACACTTCCATGTGCTCTTTTACAGTATCTGTGTAGTTCATACCATGCCTTATTTCCTCTACCACACAATTATTCTTATTCTCCTTTTATCTAAGTCAGAGTTTAATCACATTTGCCAAGTAAGCAAGCATTAAGCTGTATCCCTGGGTGAATTTCTAATGCTAACAGCATGCAACAAAAGGAGAATCCCATCACTTTATTGATTGTCTCCACAGAAAGGCCAAAACCTGATTTAGCATGAATGGGACCATTTCTTATTTTTAAAGGCTGTATCAGAACGAATGCTTATATTGCTTCCGTACATGATCTGGGGAAAAAGAGGAACACGTTGCTCAATGATACACATTAAATCTATTTCAGAAGTCCCCCCAAACTGGGTAATGATTTGATTGCGATATGGGAAATCATCTAGAAAGGTAACAAAACTGGACAATAATCCATCTTCCAAAATAAACTACACTCATTAGGACATTAATTTAGTCATTCCACTTAACCTGATGGTAAATCATATCATAGAGTGCAGGGATATAAAAGCTGTAACTCAAGATAAAAAAGCCCAAGCAAACCACTTTTCTCAGAATAAACCAAAATAAACCAAAATAATAGCATAGGAGCATCAGCCTAATGCTTATTTTACACTTGAATACTTTCTAATATCCAGACAACCTCAGTGTGCAAATTGGTGTCGTTCGTAAAACTAATTAAGAAGACAGGATAGAATATCTAGACATTATAAACATTTTAGGCAACTGATAAAGCTTCTTCATCTTTTCTTAATAAGTATGTTCAACTATTTTTCCACCCACAAGAACATTCTGAAGAAAGATTAGGGAACAGGATGCATTTATAAAGAAAATAAAAGAAAAATATGAACCCCCAAAGACAAGCACTTTTCCAGTTCATTTTAGAAAATAAGATGCAGAAGGAAATAATACAACAAGACACAACTGAGGAAAGATCACCCCGTTGCAGATCATTACGCTGTGACTTTATGGTGTTCCTGTAGGGGCTGTGAACAAGGAGGAGAAGCAATTTCTGTCATGTAGGGTGACGGGTGCTTATGTTACTCAACGCGAACTCACAAAAAGTGAAGATTAACATGTTTTGTCAGGTTCTGATCCAGACATCCAATTCCTGCCTGCCCTGACCCCTACTACTGCCTAGTCTGCAAAGCAGCAAACGAAGCAGTTTAACTGCAAAGATGGTCAGTTCAGGCAGATGTGCTCTGAAGCGAAGGGCCTTGCGCTGTTACACACCACCGCCTGCACCCTGTTTGGTTTGCAACCCACAGTTGCCTGTGGCAGTTGTTTACAGATATATAGATAGGTATATATGATAGACACAGACACCTCTCTGTAGATACAGAGAGAGAAAAAGAGGGACAGATCGAGAAGCTCTGTGTATTGAATATGGTACTGCACAGAGAAAGTGAGAAAGAGCTCATCCTCTACACAAAGAGCGTTACAAACCGCATCGCAGCTTCACTCCAACTGGCACCTTGGGAGAAGAATCTCTACTCTCCACTATACCCTAGAGTGGAGGGCCAAAGCTCCACTACCCTTCAAAGATGGACTAAATACATTTTATAATACCACTCAGGATCTAACTTTTGTATAAAGGCAAAACGTTAAGTAACTATATTCCTTTTCAGATTTTATTTGGGAGAAATCACAGAAGTTCTAATATGCCTTTCTCTTTATACAAACTATATCTGAATGAAGAAAGGATGAAGTAGGATGTCTCGATGTGGATCTATTCAAAAGAAAAAAATATCAGTGCTGAGTCTCACCCTGCAGGATAACTACTGCTGCAGAAAAGGAGTGACAAAACACTTTGCCTATCATTTGAGGTCCCCATAAAAATTTTAAAAAGATTGCTCCTCTATACCCACATGTCATTACTGAGAATATTGAACCATTGGGGCTGTATGGTTTCTTGACAGGGACACAGTAAGTCAGTAGCAAAGTTAGGAAATTTGAAGTCTAACTTTAAAGTTTAAAGTCTGAGTTTAAGGTTGAAGGTCTTTGAAGTTTAGAATGCACAATTTTTGAGAAATTTTGGAAAACAATAGGTTTTTTTAAATACCTGTAGTAAAAAATCAGACTAATTAAACTAATTGTATTTATTGGGCTGCCAGTTTGCAAATAAATATCTGTCATTTTCAACGTTTCCTAAATATTTTTCTTCTGAGGAAGAGGCCTGTGTTTCTTGGTAACACTAAAGGTTCTGGACAGAAAAGTACAATTCCTTTCTCTAGGTCTTCAGGTCTCCTTTTCTTCTGCCTTGTGGAAAGCAATTATGACAGTATTGTTCTATTTTTGCTCCACTGAATTATCATGGGTTTTGATACATGCTGTAAAAAGATTTGCCATTTTTCTGCTTTTGGACTCCCTTTATTTTTTATGATTAGGAACAAGCCTCTACTTGCCATTTTCTTCGCTTCAGTGTCTATTCTGTCTCCAAGTAGAAGGTACAATTGAAGATATCTCAGTCCAGTGCTGCAGGACTCATTTCTAGACAATTTGCTAGCATTCCTTGAAATTCACAAGTTTCAGAATATCAGCCCCACGTCACTTCCCATTTTCAATACAATGCAAAACACAAGGCCATTCTGCCACAGTTTTATCTTTTCTTTCTTCAAATCTTTAGAGTATGATTATTTATTGCAGAAGCTATAAACGCTAGCTGTGCTCTCAAAGAATCATGGAGAAAACATATGACCAGAAAGAAACCCCACATATGTTTGCTTATATTTGAATGGACTGCTTTTTGCTACAATGCTTATAGCTTTGATTTGTTAACAGATTATATGTGTAAAAATAAAATATTGAAAATAGCCTTGAACTAGTAATACATTTACAATTTTTATGGAAGGCTTTCATTGTTATGGATCATACTAAATGTATAAGACAACCCGATCTAGTAGTGATGTTTTTAAATGCATACATTGAAGTGCAATGTTTTTTTCTGTTCATAAACTAAAAGCCAAATTCAGAACAGGGCATGTTATTAGTTGAAGTTTGTGAATACCACAATTTATATCCATTTAGAATTTCTTAAATTGAATTACTTTTTAATTACAATACATGTAATTCAGGCATAAGGTATTCAAGTACAAATATTCAGGCTGTATTATTAAACTCTCCGGGATATAAAAATATATTAAACTCCATCCCTCTAGCAGCTACTGATGACTTATCTGAGTCTAGCAAGGCAATATAGATTACTTTTTTCCCCCAAATACCTTGGCAAGGTCACTTTTTTGAGAGTTGAAATGTAAATTACTTATATTACAGCAGTATCCTCAAAAGTTTTCATTTTGTGGATTAGTTCTCTCCTAACTCCCCCTTGCTCCATCTGTGCTATTTTAGGATTGTGAAGTCTGAAATGTTTGTTTTCATAAAAAGACATGCTAGGACAGAACCGAGACAACAATCTGGAAAATTAGTTTCCCTTAATGTTACAAATGTGGCCAGGTCCTCCCATTGCCAATCCTTCTTCACCCTTGCCTTACAGAACTTTATATTTATTAAGCAGCTAATCTCCCTTTGCTCCCTATGGCCTCTGCCACTCCAATCTCTGAAGGTCACTGCATTTTGGCCTGGCCACAAGAGCATTCTTGGCCCATCTGGTTTTGTGTCACCAACAAATTTGATCATTGTTGAAATTGCATCAAAGAAATACCCAACAAAGAAGATGTGAAGCAGCTGCACATCAGACAGAAAGGCAATAGTTTATAGTTTCCGTCATGAAAAGAGCTTCTGTAAATGCAGCTATCCGGAATAGTCAAACACTACTTGAGAACCAGTACAAATTTCACTAGTATAACAGATGCAGCACACCAGTACAGATTGCCATGCAGTTCGTCCCCCAAAAGGCACGTATTGTGAATAAGATCTTTCCCAAAACGTGCACTACTATATCTACGTTATGTCACTGAAAAAGAAACTACGAGTGTCTCGTTAAATGATAAACTACAATGTGATAACCTCTATGAAAATAAACACACATGCAAAAAGCCAGACAGATATAAATATGCATTTGTAATAAGACAACCTTGTTTAAGCACCCTGGTCTTTGAAGTGGATATTCATTATTTTCTCCAAAATCACAGGCCAGAGGGAAATACTTCTCCAGTACAGTTGATGTGTCCCAAGTCAACAATGTATTCAAGTTGCTTAACTTCACAGAAATGCTCTTTCAGCTGTATTTACAAGTCGACTGATAATTAAATCACATCTATATATTCCCTATGGAGAATACATGAGGTATTTCAGAGGTCCTATTTGATGTTTACAGCAAGTAAGGTCTGAATTCGAATAGGCTGGTGACCGACACCAACTGCTCATACTGACTTGCTCTTACTTAGCTTTTATTTCAACATACTATTTTAAAAATAAATCTAGAAGAATGCCAATAATCTTTACTATGCTGAATTGGCACAAAAATATTGTGTAATCAGAATCTCTGGATGTGAAATGCAATAAAAACTTAGATACTGAGTCAGTTCTGGTATCAAATTCTTGTTGGCATGCTCCAGCCCTAATCAACATCCTGAAAGTTTTACTGGTGTAAGGGGTAACTGCACTGATAATGATTTTACACTTATATATCACCTTTTCTTCACAAAATTTCTCAAATTTTTATCAAACACACACCCATTTAATGGGAGAATCAATTTATACATCACTAATACCCTAGAGGATGCAGGTGGTATAGTCCTGCTATGCACACAAAAGGCCTAAAAATGAAGACTGCTGTACAAAATGGAGGTGGAAGGTTTCAAAAGAAAGGAAAGAATATATTCATTTGGACATGACAGCAAAGCAGATTCCACAAATATTCAGGAAATAAAAACTCATGGGAATTTTAAGAAGTTTAGCAGAACCTATGAGGAATTATAATTCTTTTTCTGTTGAATGGTGATAAGTGAATTCTCTGTCCAATAACAGCGCAAGATGCAGCTAGTTCCAGTAAGATTGTGGGAAGAAGATACCCAAACAATGTTTAATGAGACCAGTTTCGTTTTCTGTCATATACTATCATAGTTTTTCCCGAGCAAGACAACACCAAATACAGCATCCTAGAACATACTCTTTTTCCGAAACTCTGGAAACTCAAGCATTTGTTAGTAACAGTAATAATGATATTAAATTCATAATATGGCCAGTCAAGTCCCTTGGGCATTGCAACAGAATACTCATAAGCCTCCAAACACAAAGAAACACCAAAATGTGTTGGCACTGGAAACAAAACAGAAAGAAAGAAAAGGAATGCAAATTACCCATGTGCCCTTCCTTTGTTCCATCTCTTTTCCAGTCTATGTCAAAGCAAGACTTTTTGAGGTCAAAATGCGGACACTAATTTCTCTAATTTGAAAACACAGAATTTTTTGTTTAATATTTTACTTCTGACTGGATTTAAGACAGCCATTTTATAGACCTTTAAAAGCAATTCTTTATTCCTAAAAGCAATATGTATCCCAATGTCAGTGCCCTACAGACTATACTGTGTTCAATTTGTCCACATCAGTTACATTTCATGGCTTTACATGGGAAGACGTGATACAGTGTTCTCAACTACACCACAAGTCAAATGCTTAAGAAAAATGAGACTTCTCCCAAAGTAGGTATGAGAAAATAAAAAGCAAGAAAAGTATTTCTAAAGTTTTTCAGTTAAAAACAAAGACACAACTCTGGGAGTCAACAGACATTGACTGAGAAGATCCGATACTCTGAAAGAGAAGAATTTGAGAGTACTAGAAATCTGATACAGTCTATAACAGTGATTACACAGTAATAAAAATTGAGCATGCTATTGACAAGTTTTATTTAGCTTAATATGGAAGCAAACTCCTTTGAAACAATGCAAAATATTTGAAAGCTCAATAATATTGGCAAAAATATAACAATAATTAAAAGTCAATGGCGGAAGGAAACGCAATTGCCAGATACCTCACAGAAAGTACACCTCTGTCCTTATGTTTGGAAAGTTCGATCTCAATCAAGTCTAAACATAACCAAAGACACTGGAGGTGCTGAGGATTGCACAGTCAGAGTTAGCAGATGGTGCAGGGTCACTGGACGGTCTGTGAACTATAGGGGAAAACACTCACAGCACCTCCTCCTTGCAATGAATCCACTCAGTTCAGGGTTTCATGAAGAATCCTTCTTCCACCTATGGCACCTTTGCTTCCTCAATAAGTTAAATTTGGAATCACATACCCACCACGAGAGGATAATTCCTGCAGTCTACATACACGATATACTATTTAGTGCATAGTCTATATACACTAGACATGCTAAAACAGTGCTGTCCACACTATATACTGCATTGTTTTAAACACTCTTAAGCAACGATGCTTCTTCTTTTCGATTAAATCCCTTAAGTGACCCAGTTGTGTTGCTCTCAACCCCCTTATTAAACATAAGACCTTGGCATCATAGGGTGTGTCTATATAGCACAAATACATGTTGAATAAAATAACTCAGGTTCCAGATAGCTGCATTAGCACTTTCATAGAATCATAGAATGGTTACTCAATCTAATTAACCCCACTGAAAAGATGCAATTTTCCCCACAGCCTGTGATTCAAATCTGACTTCTGATTACAATTTCAGTTATAGTTGAATAAACAATAAATAGGATGCTATAGGCCACTAAATTTTTTTTCAACACAATTTTTAATAGAGAATTATTTTATTTAGACTCTAAATGGTAATTAACTTAGGAGTACACTCAGTAGTTGTAAAATTCATGCTGTTCTGCGCTTGTAGAGGTACAAAAGGTCCCTTGTTTGCAGTACTATTCTGATTGATTCCTATGGTAGAGCTGTTGATTCTCTGCATGAGTTTTCTCAGATAACACATGGCCTTTTAAATATTGGTGCACTGGGTATTTATAAAGCATATATTTTCTACAGATAAGCTGGGCAAAGAAAGCTTATTGAATTTTGTGTTTTAACTCAAGCATTGAAAAATTATCAAAGTTTTACACAATGTATTTTCAAATTATAAAGGCACATTTTACAACGACAAAAATGACCAGTATCAAAGACAAATATATTATAAACAGCATTTATATACTGGAAATCTGAGGCACCTAAAAAGTGTATTTGTGACAAATATACCCAAATCTGCTTTACCATATCAAAAACAATAATTGCCTGATAAATATCTGTGATTTTTGCAATATTGTGGGCCATGGGGCTGCGCTACAACACACTGCCAGTAGGCAAGCACCTCAACTGTCTGACCCTGGGACTTTCTAAGATCTATGCCCAGCGCTGTGTATTGCTGCATGTATGACCTCTAACTTTAAGTGCTCCTACACAGAGAGACAGAAGGTGGAATAGTAGTTACTCTCTCTCCTCTTCCTTGTAATTCGAATCTTTTCTTAGCAGTGTACTTCAACTGAGCATCAAGAAACTGAAGCGGCCGTAGGAGCGCTATCTTATTTTTCTTTGGGTGAATGCCAGCATAAAGCCAGGCAAGAGTGACTGCTAAGCTGCAGTCTTTTCAGAATAGTGGCACGAAAAGTGCCAAGATTATCAATTAAACAAAGATGGGAATACTGCTCTCCCAGTGCATCATCTCTGGATCTAGCAGCTGTATACTTTACAAATACGAGCAGCTTGTTCTGTTTGGGAGCCTTCTAACTTTCATAAACTAGATGGCTTTACAAACAGGACAAGATGTTGCTGAGTATCTGGCAATGGAGGAAAATACAGCTGCTATCTGATTGCCGAGCTATAAACTGAGTTTTCCACATAAATTATTCTCTCCATCTGTAGTATGAAGTTTAGGGGAAAAACATAAGGCCACCAATTCTGTTCTGCAAAATGCAGGCATCATCTTTATGAATGAATTTCATACAAGGTCTCAGTACTATTTGTTCCTGATAGAGCAAGGCATATAGCTTTTACACCATAACTGTCTAAAGTTTGCTTGCTCTCCTGAAGTGAATACCAATTTAAAGAGTCAGACGATGATCACAGGAGTGCTTAAAATACACACAAGATGCATGACAAGCATCACAAACAGGACATTAGAGTGCTCCACAAAAATCTATTTTGTCACTTAAAGGGTCTCTAAGGACTTTCAGCAGTATGAGAGGGAAAATGAGGAAGTAAAGTATTGAACAGTGACACACACGTCACTATCAGATGAACTTTTATCAATGTAAGAGAGGGTATGGAACATCCTACGCATTGTAAATAATTACAGATCTTTAATTTCAAGAGCTGCCCACATGGAAAATCTCCTCTACTTGGAAGGCATTTTCCTGACTCTGCGTGATGTAGTCTCCTTATCAGATTGCTCAAAGCAAAGAAGCAGTAGTCGTAATATGAGAATAATTATCAAGAACAAGTCCTGTTTTGTGGAAGAGATCTCTCTAGGATTATCTGTCAGAGGCATCAGACAACTGCATGAAAGCCTACATAAAACCTCTGAGAGCTTTTACCCCATATTTTTTATGACTAATGAAAAATAACATTTTGAATTAGACCAAAGACATGAAAAACATTTTTTAAATGTTATGGAGCTTAGAAGTATACCACAGAGGGTAAACACAATCCTCTTTCCTCACGTAACTTAGAGAGAAGGTAATAGCTGTGTCCCTTTTACGTGTAAATAAAGCAGGCACAACACACATATGGAGTTCCAAAAGATGCAGTTAATCAAAACATCTCAAGATCGCATAGACGAGGTATATTTGCAAACTAGAATACCCAAAGAAACACCATTGTTGACAGTGGTTACATTCTGCAGCTTGCTTGGGAATGTTTCATTTGATCTTAATAAAAATTTTGCCCAAGGAGGGACTAAAAATCTCATCTAGTGAAGCTGATTTTGATCCAGGTCTGATGGAAAACAACTGGAGACTCAACGGTAGCTGAGGGCCTACAGTACTCATAACGAGACCCTGATAATAGAATGTAAATGGGTATCTTGTGATGAAAAGACAGAGAAAACACCTTTCTGCAGTTAACTATAAAACATATTCTACAATAAATATTTGTCATAATTTAATGCTATAAACATGGGTTCTCCAGATTAAAAAAAATTCTTTCCAGATGAAGAGACAAAATAATACTAAATGTATTTTGCCCCAGTGTCTCCACCATATATGAATGGAAGAAAAATGAGAAGCCAGTTTCACAAGAGCTGATCTAACCCCCATATTAAAAAAAAAATAAATCTGTAATTAAAAGGAGTAATTGGCATACTACTGTAATTACTTCAACATATATTCTTCAAAGAACAACGTGACCTGATGAAATAAACAGGTTTAAACATGCAAATATCACTTATCTTCCTCTGCCAAGTGTCCTTAAGAACCACTATTTTGCTTGCAAAATGGCTGCTGCAATTTCACTGGTCTCCATATAACCAAATTCCTCTGAAACATATCTCTTAAGTTTCCTATTAGTGACCAACTGACAACTAGTGAAAATAGCAACAATTAGAATAATGCTCATGCTTCATTGCACATTTGGAATGACTGTATTAGAATATAACATAATACCAGAGTTAATGTAATTCTACCACGTTAATAAGCAAACTGGTCATTTCTTTCTCTCCAACACCAAATAGAGGCACTACACATTCTCCATCAGGAAGATCTCTCCAACTTTCAAGTTTTGGTACTCACTGGAGTGGCTTTTTGATACATCTGAAAGGAGACTGAAAACAATCAGAGGATTTTCTGTTTAAATATGTCTTTTACACTACCTGAAGCTCTCCAATTTAGTTTGACAAACTCTTTGGTTTTATTCATACGCAAAATGTCGCCTTCTTCCCTTCTACTAATCTGCCTCATTTCAGATGTTACTGTTTAAAGATTGTATTTCAATTGATTATTCAACATTTACTTGTCACCAATGAAGAAAAGAGACTGCCAGAAATTCAGGTATTTAAATTCTAAATGCAGCATAAAAATTAATGCTGTATGACAGTTATCACAGGATACATTCTCTAAACAAGAAAAGACAGATTTTCTATATGAAACAAATGCAACTTGGTTCTTTCTTGTTTGTTTTATTAAATAAATAAGTGGTGTGATTGTCTATCTGAAGTACGATTCACTTTACTAACTTTAATAAAATAAATGGGCTCTGAAAGCCAGACGTGAGACGGGACTTGCATACTCGCCTTTTGTGTATTAATTTTTTTCCAGCTCTGGAGCCCCCAACATCGGAAAGACATGGACCTGTTGGAGCGGGTCCAGAGGAGGGCCACAAAGATGATCAGAGGGCTGGAGCACCTCTCGTATGAGGATGGGCTGAGAAAGCTGGGGTTGTTCAGCCTGGAGAAGAGAAGGCTCCGGGGAGACCTTAGAGCCCCTTTCAGTCTCTAAAGGGGCTTCAAGAGAGCTGGGGAAGGACTTTTTACTAGGGCATGTAGTGGCAGGACGAGGGGGAATGGCTTCAAACAGGAAGAGTTTCACTCTGAGGGTGGTAAAGCACTGGAACGGGTTGCTCAGAGAAGTTGTGGAAGCTCCATCCCTGGAGGTATTTCAGGCCAGGCTGGATGGGGCTTGGAGCAACCTGGTCTAGCAGGAGGTATCCCTGCCCACAGCAGGGGGTTTGGAACTAGATGATCTTCAAGGTCCCTTCCAACCTAAACCATTCAATGATTCTACTTGTTTCCTACCAACTAACACCCTTGAAGTCATTTCACTGTGATGCAACAGGTACAGACAGAAGAATTAGTACAAAGAAATCACCTGTGACGTAGCTTGCAATCCAACAGCAACAAATACTGCTGTGAGAATATTTGGCCTTACGCTGCTAATGTCTTGAAAAACATGCTGACCTATGGTGACCTGCGGTTTAAGGACCCCATGTTGTATTACAGACAGGAAGGTTTGGCTCTTCACAAATTGCAAACTGGTGTTCAGCTGTATGAACAAAGACATACAGACATATCTCTCTGCTGCGCAGTCCTTTCCAAAAAGCACTATGGCACAAACTGGTGGCCCTTCTGATACCACCTGTAAAGGTTCTGACAACTCCTAACAGGAAGAAAAATGCAGTCTCACAGAATGACCAACCTAGAGTACAGTCAGGAAATTAGGATAACTGGATTTTTTCCCCAATGGAAAAGAGCTATTTTGGGGACAGGTCTGGAAGTTTACACAAAGGAACCTCCTAACCTTCCTTTCAGTAAACCTGCTGTTGAATGATTTATGAAACGAAACTTTCCAGTCAGGCAGGCCCAGAATTAGAGATGTGTTTGTACCTTAAGTCTCCCTTTAGTATATGTATTAGTCAGACTTTAAGTACATCAGCAAAGGTGATCTTAGGCACTGGTACAGCATTGATTCATATCACATACTGGAAAAGGAGTTTTGAATGTAATTTCAAGCCCGTGTCAGAAAGGAGTTGTACAAAAGAGAAAAAGCTAAAGTCGTAAGTTTCCTGACCTCCAAGCGCTTGTGTCTGCCAAATATACATTAGCTCAGCTTTTACATTTCATATGAAAAAAGCTAGAGCCCTGCCAGCACCTATTCACTCAAGTCTTAAAACAACTAAGGACAAAACAGTCAAAAGCATGAACTCAGCCACAACTTGTGCAAACGGTGCAGCTTCTCACGCTAGCGTTACATACAGAGGGAAACACCCTGGGTTAACATCTGGGTGTTATGTGGAACAGAGAAACACTTCATTTGCCAGTTAAAATTAACATCATCTTCTATGCCAAATACGCTGGCTGCACCTCTTCCAACACCAGCACACCCCCCACCTTTCAGGTGAACTCAATCTTTTAAAGCAAATCCGGGGTACTCCAAACCATACAGAAGAAGCGTGAACAGCAGGAGTTCCCCAGTGGTAAAAATACCTTTAAGAAACCTTCTCCTCTTCCCAAATACCTACTATACAGTGTTTTGGGCAGCTAGCCAAAACCTTGTCTCTAAATAGCTGTAGAGTGATTTAGATTTTGCCACTCTTTAAAAATAAATAGTTCAAAATAATACATTTACTGCACACTAAGAATATACATCTGAGAAGTTAACACCTTTAAAAAACCTTTCTAGCTTTCCAGTTACAGAGTCTAATAAATCATTCCTAATATGCCCGGTAAATTATTAAAATCCTTTTCTGTTATTGTATCACCTCACACAACAAGTCATTACCCAGAATTAGATCACTGCACTCAACTACAATCCGGGGAAAAGATGATTTGTAAAGTATTACTCTAAAATACCAAGGTTTTCTGAGTTTAAACATATTTCAAATATTATAAATCCTTTTGAAATTCTGAAAACCGCAAGGAAGGATAAGGAATAAACCTTAATTCTCTGTGACATGCTCCTTGAGACTCTGATCTTGTTCAACATGTAGCATTCACATTCGGGAACATTATGAATTGTCACCCTAATCTATCAGCGACACTCTCCTTGCCACGGAAGTACAACCTGCTCCTTAGATAGAGGGGCTATCTCTTACAAGCGTTTTACACGTCTCCCATTCTGATAGCTGCAGAGGGAAGTAGCTCTTCTCATCACAGTCCAGGTCCAGAATCATTTATTCTGTTTCTCATTATGGCTAAAGAGAGAAACTGGTCACGTCAAGTATTCCACAAGCTTGAATATTGACTCTTACAAAAGCAATCCTGAGTCTTTCAATTAGCACATATTACTGCTCAAGGGGGGCTAACTATTGGCCCTATTTTATTCTTTTTGCGACAAAATAATTCATTCTGTAACTTGCAAATTGCGTTTCTCTTCACAGTCTAGACCAGATTTTTCATACTGCCTGTATTACAGAAATCTGTGATTTTTTTCTGAACATCCTACTGAGAACAGCTTTAGAGAAAACATTGCCATTTATGAAATTAATTTCTTTTGTCTCCTGTTAGTGTCCTAGCTATAGTCACTTACTGATTATATTTTAGGTATGTTTTTAATTTTATTATATGTCTGTATATAACTAAATACATATTTAAATCACCAAATTAATTTAAAATCATAATAAAAAATCAGTATAAACAGTTGCAATGCTACAAATAAAATTTTGAAAGGCAAAATAGAGTAGCATTTCTTGTTTTCTTAGCTTGGCAAAGTATTGATATGTGAAAGATGTTTATGCTGACATTTTCTCTTTAAAGCAGGACCAAAAGTTTGCAACATTTAAATCCTTGACTGAATGCAACAGCAAGGAGATAACTCTCTTTTTAATAATCTGAGGAATTTATAAGCTTACTTGCAATTCGCATGAATGAAAGCCAGTATCAGAGTGCGTAATTACTGCAGAGTAATGCAGTACCTAAGCCCTAAAGATGACAGCTTCACAAGTGCAACCATTCTCTGTCTTGTTAAGTGAATAATTTAAAGTAGATCATTAAGAACACTGCAGAGTGGCAGCTTGCACCGGATATCACTAAAAGTCATCTGGTTTCAGAAGTACCCCTATAACGTCAAAGATGCCCAGATACCAACACATTTTGTAATGAATAAATAAATAAAAAAAAGCTCAACCATCCCAATTATTCAATGTTTATGGCTGCAGCTATGCCATTAACGATGTCTTTAATTTATTGACAACCTCACCTTTTAGCTGCTAGTTCAAATACAGTCCAAGAGGGTAATGACCGAAAGTATTTATACAGCTGCACTGTGAACTACACAGAACAAGCCGGGGGCAAAGGGGTATATTAAGGGATAGGTATCCGAGCTACAGAAATCATCATTATAATTGGCACCTTTGTTGGCAGCTTCCGCAAGGAGGGGAAGGACTGAGTGGGAATGCAAAATGAACTACCTTCCCATTCCTAGGACTACTAGAGCTCTGCTCTAGTAGCAGGTTGCTTCGCTCAGCTCAGCCAGACTGGACATGTTTAGGATTGACAATTTAATACCATTTTGCGGATAGCCAAGGCATTTGGTACCAATTTTCTTCAAACAGGCTAATTCTAAATTTATTCTTATTTATGCTTTCTAATCTTCCCACAGCTCTTAGAGAAAGGTCAAGGGCATGAAGATATTTTTAGCTATACAGCAGAAATTCATTAAAAAGCTAAATGAAGCTCCAAGTCAGATTCAAATAATTCTCTATTTACTAAATTAAAAAAACATTGTATGCCTTTCTCCCTAAACATTAGTGCAGTTAGAGTTAATACATTCACTTTCTACCCAACCCAGAAGAGAGCCGTCTAGATATTTTTAAACTGTGCAAAAATTAAAAAAAAAACCAACCCCAAACGCCAAACCCTGTGTTCAACAATTCTCACACCAATCCATAGACAAGATTAAATACGCTAACACACCACATTTCTTTGCAAGTCTCCTTTAATTTTGTGTTGTGAAGGTGGGACATTTGGCAAGGGGAAGAGACATCTCAGGCATCAGCAGCCTTGGGGAATGTTTGCTTAGAAACACACACAGTTTGACCTCTCAAAGGATCAACGCAGTTTACTTCATCAGGTCGTAAGTGTTATCAACCCCTGCAAGTTTGTGTCTCCATTTCACTATTCAGGAGACTAAAATTAAGTAAACAGTTTACAAGAGAAAGAACTGACACAATTTCTCGGTCTATGTGGGTTTATTATAAAGCTATTATTGTCAAGACTTTTCATATGAGAATACTATAGGCAGTTCATATCTATGCAATCCTTTAAAGAAATCTGACAAGCAAATTTATCAATTTCTAATAGAATTTCAAATAGCGCAGACACCTCACTGTCTTCAATCGTGTCTTGTTTCATGACTGTGTATGTGGAGAAAAGACTTGTTTGTCCGGGTCCTAATGGATAACATGATGTACATTCCCATGGCAATGTAAAATGAACAACAATAAAAATGATAATTTACTTTACTGTCAGGTGCTGATCCTGTAGGTGTGAAGGAAAGCAAGTAAAGCTGCAGGGACTGGGTTTTGATCTGGTATTGTATTTAAATATTCTGTAGTTGAGATCTAATTGCACTTAATCTGCTCAATAAAATTATCTTCACTGTTATTAGTATCCCAGACTTGTGTTATTATATAATCCTAACCTATTTTTTTTAAACAGACATTTTAATCTGCTGCTTAAGCGTTCATTAATGCAAAGCCACTGCTGTACAGAATACATTTCACTCTATTTGCAAGTGGCAAGTGTGGGGAAGTCTCGGTATTTGGACACAAATTCTTTGAAACTACTACCAAATGCTAGTATTGCCTTGCTTAATTTTGTTTACGACCTTACCACAACAAACACCAGCAAAACTTAATCCTTAATCCTAAAAAATTCCATCTGAAATGAAACTTGTAAATACCATGTAGTATCCTCCAAATAGTCAAATGCAATATATGACTTCACATATAACAGCTTTTGGATTGGTCCTTTCTTTCTTGTTTTGTTTCTAATCTGAATAAATAATCTTCACACCAACTAACCTAAGTGCATGAATTGTTTCCCAGTTTTAGAATCCTGAGATGCTCAACTATCTAATACAATTGTCAGCCACCAACTGTACTTCATTGTCTGCATGTTTCAAGTCCACTGCATATTTATTTATATCGCTTGCACAACACCCTAGATATTTTATGAGACTAGAATAAGATGAGATATGTCACAGTTTAATGCTTAGCGTTATGACAGGAACCATATTTGCTTTTTTTAATCTTAATTTTTCAAGGAAACGTAGGTAAATTGAATACCTTCTCCACACCTCTGTAGCTCCCAGTGGTTTTTTAACCCATAGGACATACTCAAACAAAGTTGACAGAGGAATGAATGTGAAATTCTTACAAATTTTATGAAAAACTGCAAGTTCTACACCCAAGTAGACCTGGCTGCCGAGGACACGGCAGGCATGTCTCTTGTTCTGAGCCATTCCGAGAGGGAGCAGGTGCCTGCTCACCC
Organism: Anarhynchus alexandrinus; assembly: GCA_008711295.1. Classification (NCBI taxonomy): domain Eukaryota; kingdom Metazoa; phylum Chordata; class Aves; order Charadriiformes; family Charadriidae; genus Anarhynchus; species Anarhynchus alexandrinus. The sequence continues at coordinate 2,657,581 of VUYV01000048.1, forward strand.
ACACAGTCCTTCAGCACATGGAACACCAAGCCAGCCACAGCACGTGCTGCCCCACAGAGACAAGAGACGTGGGACGGAATTAAGGACTACTGAGGTGACATGTGGAGAGGGCACAGCGCAGGGAGAGAAGATGGGAGATCTGTCTGTGAAGAAAGTGGGGTCATCCAGTAGACGGAGGACTCTGGTAGGAAACCAGGTTGTATTAGTTCCATTACTCAGGAACAATTCCTTTTATCAGACCACATCTCAAGCTCTTTACAGGGAAGGTGAGAGAACAATTTAGAATGCTGGAAAAAGCAGAGTTTAAGGGAAGCTTTCGAGGAACAGTGAAGGCATCGCCTCACCAGAAGTACCGAACAAGGTAGGACGGGGAGGCGTTGGGGGAACAGAGAAAGGGAGAGCGGGGTAGGGGGGCAGAGGCAGACCGCAAAGCAAAGACACCAGACAGGAGGGCAAAGAGAAACCTGTCGTAAAAAGGAAAGGGAAAAACTGTAGTCAGATATCTGAGAAAAGAGTAGCTGAGGTGGAAAGCTGAGCCACTCCATTCTGCAGCGACAGAGAAAGAAACCAATGTCCTACCACCAGAGGGGATTTGGTGGAGGAGTTACAGTTCAGAGAGAGCGAAGTCGACAGTCAAATAAGGCACAGTGGTATACGGAAAAGGAACGTCAAGGCAGGAAGGAATTGGGGCTATTAGCTCAAGAAAGCGACAGCAGTTAGCAGGAGCCAGACCGTCAGGGTTAAACATAAGAAACGTCAGCAGTGGGCTGGAGGCTGTGGGACTGGGGAGCGGGGAGAATCACGGTACCGTCTCCTGCAGAGGAGGAACACAGAAACCACGATTTCTGGTTTTGCTAAACTGAGCTTTAGTACTGAATTTAGGGTGCAGAATTTAAAAGCTTCCACTTTCTTCCTTTTAACACTCCTGAACCTCATCAGCTGCATGACAAAACTTTAATGGGAAGATGCGTTTTATGGACACCAGACAGCGATAAAATCATATAACCCGTGAACGCAGAAATTCATCTTTATTTATGGGTTCCTACTCAAATTGTTTGATATCTTCAAGTCCCATCATTTCTGCAAATTTCTATGCAGGAAGAGCTCTCTCTATGCCATTACACTTTGTGTCATGCATCTCATGTTAAATTTCAGACCGAGTGCAGATTGTACAGGACAATAGCCTGACACTTCTAAAAATTGTCAAAGCATCATAGTAACTAAAGAACTATTCCAAAAATAACTTAATTCTGTTAATGGCCTAGCATTATTGCTGCACTAGTTTCATCCACAGGAAATGCAAGAATATAAAAATAATACCAAAAAACTAATATAAAATAAATTACAGAATTAGTTTCCGTAAACAAAAATGGTCATGTTTCTAAAAATCAACACTGTAAACACATTCCTTTCTAAGGTTAAAACAACATAATTTACATCTTAAAAGAAGAAACGTTGGATACTTATCACAAATAAGTTCTGCCTTACAATCCAGAAATTCTTATTTCTTTTCATCACATACAGGCATTTTACTCTTGGCGTTTTTAACAGACTGTCAGCTCCTGACAGATACCACTGGCTCTTCCAAGACTGTCAAAGTTATCCCTGAGAGTCAAATACAAATAGGGTTATAAAAATAAAGTTCTAAAATATTTTAAAATGTAAAGAGCCAGAGTGCAAATCGCCTGCCATAAACTGCACCTTGCTGTGCCATCAAGAGACAGAAAGCTGCAGGATGCTGCTGGTTTGGGCACTGTTCTCTGCATTTCACCAGGGGACGCAGCTTACAGACAAGGCACTTCAGGAGCCCTCTGAGGAAGACCGCCGTAGAAATATGCCTGCTCAGTGCAGGCTTCTCCTCTGCGCCAGACCTCACAGCACCTTTATCACCGCAGTATTCCCAACAGTACGCTCAGCACTGCACCAAAGCTACACCACATGAACCACGGGCTTTACTCACTCCCACCATGTGATGCCTTCAGCAGCCCCATTAAGAGGCTGGTTGTGTCCAACTGCTTACCCCTGCCACACAGCAGTCTGTAGATACCTAACAAAACTGGCAACTTCCCGGCATGTTCTGTGTTCCTAATGTCACCCAGCAGCCCAGGCCTCTTCCTGCTCACCACATCCTTGAAATGGTGGTACCTCTCCCCATGGGTCACCAGATTCTGCTTCCCTCCTCAGAGACTAGTCAGTACCCGATTCTCTCCTCGTAATCCCACCGATACCGCTAGCAGTACCTGTGTGCGCTTTTGCTCCTACTTCGGAGGAACTAATGTGGCACTTACACAAACCATAAAGCTGGCCTGTAATGGGAAACAAGAATATACACTTTGCTGCTCAAAATCACATACCCATTTGCTCATTGGATATCTGCCCGCCACACTATAATTGAGGCTTTCCTGCGAAGATACAGGTTAAAGGGATGGCAATTCCACTCCCCAAAGATGCTACTCTAGGCATAGAAAATACCTGGTTCACTGTATACATGACCTATTGTAAGCAAAATGCCTGGCCATGCTTATTCAATTAGCCATCTCCTGACACCTTCCTTTGAGGATTCAGGAGAATACTGCTCTCCTTTGAGTTGCCTTCAAGGCTCCTAAGTATTCTCTCTTACTACTCCCAGCGTTCAAGAAGACACTGAATATTCATGCATAACTGCTCTGTGTTGTATCATCAGATGATTCCTCCTTCTGTGGAATGGATCTCATCTTGCTTCCCATGCTGACAAAGCCTGCCTAGACTCGGACAAGCAGAAACTACATTTGCTCAAAGCTGTGCATTTTAAATACTTGAGGAACAACCCTTTTCTTCTGTCTTACAGATGTTCAAAAAATTGAGCAAAAAAGTTCCAATAATCTCACCAAGGAAAGAAATGTGGACTAAACTGAGGATATTTACATGTTCCTATTTGGGGTTTCAAGGCCTGTTCATGTTCCTGCTGAAGTTAAAGTGCATAAGCACTGCCTTTATAAGCCTAGTCAATCAGCTATTTCAGCAAGGTACTTAATTCCCCTCTCATAATCAGATCTAGCTTCAAGAAATGTAGAAAACAGGAAATTCAAAGAGCTCCTGCAAGCCAACAGTCACCAAAGTGATTTTCTTTTGTGTGAAGTCCAATCTGATTATGAAAATGCAGAAGTGGAAATCAGCAACTAGTATCTATGCACTCTCGATAACTTGTTATCTGACTGGAAGGCAGCCTAGTTGTCTCTGCAAAGAAAATCCGCAGACATGTCAAAGAACACAAACATTGTACATGGTCATATTAGATTTATTTTTGTCAAACTTTTCATTTTGTTAAATGCAGCTAAAATAGATGCCTGTGTTGTTCGGGGTTTTTTCTTGCAACAGGCAAAGGGCCACAAATTTCACTGGGGAAGAAGAGTTACTATGGATTTGTAACTGTAAAACCAATATTATATATTGGTCTGAGGGCTATTATTTTAATATATTACTTTAAAAAGTAAAATATAGTTGTGCATGTGAAAAATCTAGTGTAGGCTAAATTAACAACACGTTTTTACTTTCCTGGTATCAAAAGGCTCAACCTCACATCAGAAAACCAGAACTAAGCCAAAAAAAAATTACAGCAGGAAACAGAATACATCATAATCAAATAAAAAGATTTTGATGTGTTATGCTTACTTCAGTGGGAACAGAATCAGATTGCAAGATTCCTATTAACTTAATAAGATCTGGTTTATTGTTTATGAAATTGCGTGAATGTGCAAGGTAACTAACATGAAGTATCTCTCTTTTTTTAAATAAACTGCAACAATATGGGAGGTAAGAGCTAATAAGAGCATTGTAAATAGCCAAGAGAAATCAACATTTTTAATATTTTGTAAATTAAATTGCCTTTGTAGAAATGGGGCATCTGAAATATTCTTACAGAAATGTCAGAAAAAGACGCAGTATTAAACTAGAAAAATACATAGCATTTGAAATATACACAGATTTAGGAATAGAACCAGGATTAGAGGCCTCAGGCAGTAGAAATTGGGGATGTCATACAGTATTAATTCATGGGAGAAGCCACTAATTCAAATGCCACAAACCCCAAAACGAAAAACCAGTGAATCTGTTGGCTAGGACAGAGACTCTAACTTATCTTTTTGATAAACCATTTAAAAAATGCTATCTATGGATTCAACAAAAGAAAAGTAATTTACCAGCTAGGGAAAAAAAAAGCAGCAAATGAGAATTAAAGTGTCAGGGACCTGCTACCCAGAACACAGCTCTTACATTAGTTCAAGAATTGCAAAAATGAATGGGGAAACATTCAATTCTTGATTAAAAGAATTGTGGGGTTAGGAAAATTTGGGCAGAATTGATTCACTATGACACGGTGTTTTGTAGTTCTACAGTCCCTCTTTACAGAGGTAGCAGGAAGAGAAGGTATGAGGAATCCTAAAGGACCTGAAGCACGCAGACAAGGAAGCTCTGTTTCTCTGGATCCTGAGAATTCCTGTTGAAAAACCCCAACCTTCCTCCCCCGCCTTTGCCAATAGCAACTTTTCCAAAAGGAAACATCTCTGTGATGTCTCTGCTCCATCCCTGGGAAGGATAAAATAGTGAGGAGGGGCCAGATAGCTGTCACCAATACTCAGATCAGGTTTTATGCTGGGCAGAAGGAAGTATCCCCTTAGAAAAGTCTGTCAAATCTTGAAGGAAGTGTTTTTGCATACTGGGCTTCACTCTTTCCCAGCATCGACTTTCTGACCTGCGAACGAACACCCATGATACAGGATTCCTAAAAGACTTCAAAAAACTCCAAGGAAGAAGGGAAAACAACTAACTAACCCACTCTCCTTCTGAACAACGCAGAGATACCAGAGGGAGACCCAGACCCATCTTCGTGAAATCCTACAGGAGGAGTGTGCATGAAACTGCCTAATTTAAACGCCACCAGCACTCACGCCCTTCTGAGAAGTCCAGCACTGCCAACTTTTTATAGTCTCAACCTTTTAAATACAATAAAAGGCCATCTTACTGACCATAATTGTTTGTATTTGTACTTAAAGCCTATTCAGCATGCAAATCAAACATGCTAACTTCATGTGCTGTGCTACCCATGTTCTAATGTGGAATGATACACTCCGCTAAGAAGTCCTGTGTGCTCTGCTGTCTACCGAATTCTTGGGTTTAATTAAGAAATTTACCATAATAAATAGAAAATAAACCCTTTTCTAAATATAAGCTTCCAGTTACCTTCTGCAACAGAAGTTTCCCAGAGTTTTTAAACAGTAAACAGCCTCTCATGAGAACAGCAGAATCAAGAAATGCTCCTTTTGGCGTATAATCATAGAAGCCAGTTTCTTTCTCTCATTTGTTAATGATACAAAAGGCACTTTGCAAAAACAGTTTACTGCACTAAAAAGAAATATTGGCAAAATAATAAATTTCTACCTGTCTTGCATTTTAGCAACTAGAAACAAGACATAACTAGCAGCATTTAACAGACCAATCCTCCACACTTTACCAGCAAAACCTACATGTTTTAGGAAATATTCGGATTTATGTAGCCTGTTCTATAAGATTATTTCTGAACATAATAGATGTAAAAGAAAGAAGAAAAGATAGACAACGCCGAACAATGTGATAATAAGCCTGTGATTAACTAGGCAACTTAAAAGTGAATCCATGGGAGGACAGCATTATGTCATCCTAAATACGTTGATATAAATAGTCAATTCTTTTTAACTTTAAGTTAAAAAAGTGGTGTACCACTTCATGGATATGGCTTAAGGCATTTTATTCTGCTTTAGTGGCTGTCCATTTTGTGTTGAAACGAATAAGACATTTCAGAAACCTTTATTTTGTAAGTATTTCTGCAGGTACGTTGTTACAGTTTTTATGCAGGACATTTTCTTACAACGTGCCACAGAGATGACCACTATACTGTATCAGTTGATACCAAAATAATAAGGTATCTTCCAGTTGCAAGGCTCAGTGTCAAATACAATACAAATTCAAAAGGCAAGCTGTTCCCCAGGTAGTAAAAAGCTGTGGATATCTTTAACAAGTGACTAATTCAAGCTTCTATCATTAATCTGGTGTGAAACTCACCTCTGAAATCCAATCAACAGATTTTGCATTTACTGTAGTTGTGACAGAAGTCAATGGCCTTAAAATGTTTTCACCTCTCAGAAGTTGTTAAGGTTTAAGCGAAAATGCCTGTTTAAGCAAAATCTTTACATCATAATAACTAACCCAAATCTGTTACTCTCTAAAACACATGCACACAAGTCTTCAGCAATTTGAAGAGCTGCCTACCAGCAAGAAATTCACACCCTTGAGGCAGAAGCACCACATCAGACATAGTAGTTCTAAAGAGAATTCAGACCTAGACGTGCCCAAAACGAAAAATAAGACAGCCCCATCCTTCAACTGGGAAGACTCACAGTCCTGGATTTGGCCATGTGAGGTCTCAGAGAACTAACTTCATAGAAGGAGCTGAATTATGAACTTAAAGTGTAGACAGAAAGGAAGGAAGATCAGACCCTCACTCAGGATACGTCATCAGAAGTAAAACACACACTGAACTCACATTCCTATTTTAGCCATCAATTATTTTTTCTTATAAATTACAATTTCCTTACAAATTTAGTAGTGATTCAAATGCAAAATTCATGCTTGTTAGTATCTAAATATGTGATACCCTGGGCATAACAGCTAGTACCACAAGAAATAATTTTGTGGGTTTAGATTTTTCTTTTATGTGTTCTTGGACATTGTTTTAAGTTTTATATAGGACACTTAGGTTGTCCTTCTAGTTCTAGACTAACTACACCACTAGTCCCAGTATAACATAGACCACTTAAAAATATAAAGCAAAGCTTCACTTTAGTAACACGACTGCATCACCTGGAACGTTAACGTAATGGGAACTGGAGAGAAACTACAAACTTAATAACAGGTTTAGCAATATATTCCTGATTTTTGTTTTAAATCAACATATTGATGCTTGAGCTATTAATGAGAAAGTGGCATCCTATTTCCATAGAGGATGTAATTTTGAACAGCTTTCAGTAGAGAATTAGATCAACTTTAACTGCTTTTAAAAACTGTTCTCCATTTCTTAGACTTATGTACACTGCAAAAGACTTATGTAACACACAAAACAGTCATCTTAGCCAATGCTTCCCCCCTTTTGTGTACCATAAAAGACAACTGTTGTGATTTTGTATACTGTCTCAAACATACATGGCAAAAGCATTACACTTGATATATACCAAGTCATATGGTACCACAGAATAGCCTTTGTGAAATGAAAGGGTTAATCGCTGCTTTTAATTACACCCAAGTTAACTTTGATGAGAGTGAATACTGCAGCAACATCTATAAACACAGTGACCACATCAGCAGAACTCCAGTTATAAAACCCCTGCCTACACTGCTTGTACAGGGTTTTTGTTTTGTTTTGTTTGAATCAAGATATAAAAATCTTACCAAGTTCTGCTGTTTAGGGTATTTGCAGAGCCCTGCAAAAAAATCTGTGAGACTAGGCAGCTTTAAAGAACGTAACACGCAGTGGTAACCATGACGATAAGAAAAATGCTTTTGCTAATCTTTTTCTTTCAGATGACAATACTTCCAAATACTGGTGGTTTTCCACTGTATTACAACTTTTGTTTGTTGCTGTCTGTGAATCTAGGCCTCCAATCCTTGTAAACCTGAAACTTCTGACAAAGTGAACAGCAATTTGGGGTGCACCAGTGACACAGAATGAGTCCTAACTGGTCCAGCAGCATCTTAAGTGACTGTGGTAGGATGGACGTCACTTGTTGGCAACTATGTCTTAGTTCATTGTTGCACAGAATGGGCAGAAAAAAAAAAAAAATCACTACATTTTTAAGATAATTACTTTGCAAGTAAATGGGGAATCTAAAAAACAACAGAAAGGCAGAGTGTACGTAGGGTATTTCTATGGTCATCATAAAACTGCTGAGGAAGGTTAGAATTTGGCCCTCAGCAGGCTGACCGTAAACTTTAAGAAAACAGCTTGGAACTCCTCTGCATTGTTTTTATCTTGGTTTTGTATTAAGTTGGGGGGGGGGGGGTAAGCAACAAAAAATAAAATAATTAAAGATTCTTCTGAAATTAATCTTTGTTCTCTACTATTTCTCCAACAGACTTGCTCATCAAACTAGGATAATGCTTTCAAAAGACGTCTGTGATTCTGATCTGAAGCCACATTTTGAAAAGTGACTAAACCGATGATTTTCAAAGGCATTAAGACACCTAAAGATGCATTAAGCACTTAGAATTTTTAAAACTGCCTGGGCATCTAACACCTATTTAAATCACTTAGTCCTTTCTGAAAATCCCAATGGGCAGTTATCTACATTTTATGTGTCTATATGCCTTTGAAAATCTGTACCATTAAATACTTAACAACCTAAGTCTCCCTGGCTTTTAATGAGACTTAGGGTCCTAAAAAGTGTAAGTACTTCTGAAAATTGGTCAAGCCACTCTCTCTGGTCTTTTCTTCTTTCTTTTAAAGAGCCATCTACTAATGCTTATCCATGGCATGTCAGTTAATGACAGGTTCAGCACTGTCAGACTTACACGTTATGCTGTGCACATTCAATTTTTCTATGTAACCAAACAAATAAAAGTCCTGAGTACCAACTGCATCCTCCTAAGACTTTCTGAAACTCCAAAAAAGAAAATGAGTTCCAACCTGTAACCCCTGTGAATGCCTAAAAATCATTGTTTCAATAAATATGATCAATAAATAGAATTTAGGCTGATAAAAAACAAACAGCATAGTTTAATTACCAAGCAACATATTCAAATTGCTACAAGCAAGTTCTGAAAGACGGCCACACAGCAACAAAAATGTTCAGAAAAAAACTAGAAAAAGAAGGAAGTTGAGAACAGGCTCTTTAAACAGGCAGCAGCTCCAGAAAAGAAGACAAGCCTTAATTCTGAAATTTCTTATAAGAAATATTTCTTCTTTAAAGCATTCCCTTATGCAAACACTTGAAAGATTTATCTTCTGATCTTTTTTAATGTCAATGGGAGGTAACTTGCACTGACCACATTCCCAAAAAGGAACTGATTTGTAAATTAGGAACGCGGGGAATCAGATTGCCACCTACAGGAAAATTTAGCATTTATTGTCAAGAATGACTCAAAAAGAATACAAATTGCCATCCTGCCAAGCACTCTTCCAGTTTTAGTTGCACAAAAGAAAACATTAATTGGTTTTGAAATAATAACTATATCATGAACTTCCTAAATCCAGAAAACCATTAACATTTCTTTTTATTTAAGAGAGTATTGCTTGCAAGTTCCATAATTCAACTACAAAGCAGCAGATTGTAATCATGTTTCAGTTAAAGAATTTTAAATCTGCTTACCTGATACAATTGGTGCTAGCCTGAATATGTCTGATAGTCTGCTGTTAACTGGTTCATAGGGGGAATCTTCAAGCAAGTCATTTCCTAAAGACAAAAAAAATATTTGATTTTTTTAATGCAAGAATTCAGGATAAGATTCTGTTGTTTACTTTTACTCTGAAATGAAACTACTCTGTAGCTGCAAAAGATATTCTTTTCTAACTTGTGTGGCTATTTCTCCTCAGAGCATTATCTATAAAAACACCTGAAAAAAGCAAGTTGTTTAGCCCTGTCACTAGTTTTTTTCTCTCCTTCCTCCATGGATAAGGTCATAATTTGTAGAGACAGCCTGTGACATCACAGGGACTGTCCTATCTCATGCCGGCAGGAGAGAAGCTGTAGCAAGGATGTTCCTCTTCACTCACCCCAACAACAGAGCCCTTTTTTAGAGGAGCAGCCCAGGTTATAGCCAAAAACTAGCATGTTTGGAATAAAACACTCCTAACAAGATGCTGTTGGGAGGGAAATTTTTTTGATGCAGAAAATGTCCAAGAGTACTGTAATTTATTATGTAAGTTAGAACAAAAATATATATTGAGTCTTTAAAACATTTCAGTTGATGTCTGGATAAATGAACAGAAAGGGATTCCCTTATTGCAGAAGCAGCTACAGAAAATAGTTAAATGGGGACCACACTGAAGTAAAAGATTGCATCTTCAGCTCCAGGGCCACAGCAAAACAGGGCTAAAAATGATATATCTCATATCAGGACCTGCCTGTTCTCAGTAGAGCATGGGAAATTTGCCAGTGACATCAAGAACAGAAGTCCCGAGTCAATCACTGTCATATCCCTTCTAACTGCCACTTCTACACACTCTAGGAAGCACAAACTTCTTTATTTCTGCCTCAGCATGCCCAGGGAATGTTGCTCGTGAATACAGGAAAGGAAAGAATAAAGTTTTCCTTAAAACAATGCTCCTCTTCATATTACATTTAACTTTCAGCAAAGAGCTAAGAAACTAATTCCAGTGTCCTGTGCTCTTGTTAGGTGAGTCCTAATTAAGGATTTTAAATATTATTAGGAAAATGTCCCCAAATGATTGTTTTTGTAGCTCTTGCACTTGCTAGTGCCCTTATCTTTTGACTCTGGTTTAGAAAGGTCAGCTGGGTCCCCTGGAGGAAACCCTCATTGTGGATTTCCCAACAACAGGACATGGAGCAGCAGCTGTTCTTGAGTCGGATGAAAGGTCCTCAGTTTGCAGCTGAAGAGCACAATGTGAATTACGGGGTCAGCCCCTGGCTTTAGCCTCAGTGGTAGCAGCTAGCTGCGGATGCGAGGGGCTGCAAAATCACACACCGCGTTAGGGGAGCGTAATGTTTCTGTGTTTTGCAACATACCCTGTAAGCTCTGGTACATGCTCCAGTAAATGCGCAGGCAGTTTTTCTCCTTCTTCATGCCCCTCTTACAGCGGCAGTTGTACAGAGATTTCTGCTTGAGAGCTTCCATGGCACTTTTGCATTCGTCCTTCGCCTCCAGGCCCGTCGCCCGGCTGAAGTTGCTCTCTTTGCCGGCTACACACTGCCTCAGTGTCCTGTATTTAGTACTACAGCTCTGCTCCTTGAGACACTGATCGCTGGCTTTCACGCAGTCGAGGCGGTCCCCCCCGGGCAGCCCGCTCACTTCTGCGGACAACAGTACATCTAGAGAGAGGAGACACAAACCAACAAACTCCCGTTGAGGGATGAGGCGGGTTTGAGCAGGGCTCCAAAGCAGGCATCTGGGAAGCACAAGGCGCCTCCTCACGCAGCACATGCCGACAGCCCCATGGGCAGCACCTTGCAAACCTCCCGGCTTCACGCTACACCTTAGGAAAAAGCACACGGGGTTCTCATGGTCTTAGATCCGCTTTTGTGGGACCCCAAGGAAACGGTATGTTTTAACCCTGCTGGTTGATTTATGAGAAAACACAAAAAGCAAAGAAAACCCACAGGGGTTAATGTGCCTGACAAAACAAGCGTTCGTTCGTTATTCCTTAGATCCACTTTGGTGAAAATAATAACCTCGCCGTTCGAGTGTTTAACTGAGGGGTTAAATATTCGGCCTCACTTTCCACAAGAGCTTTGCTGTAATTTCAATTACATCCACGAACAACCCGCTCAGAGAGATAAGTATCCTCACTGATTGATATTAGCCTCTTTTTGCGTCAGTCACTTTTAAAAGGCTGTACACATTTTTGCTTATTCTACATGTATAAAGGTAGAATTTATGACTCCCCCCCTCCATTTCTCTCCACCTATGATGTTTTTGCAGGAGAACAAAGCAAATTACATTAACTCTCTCCTCTCAGTCGTGCCCCCTGTCACGCTCCCTCAGACACACACAGATGGAAACGCAAACCTCTCCTGTGGAAAGGAGACCAGTTTGGGCTGCAAACCCCTCGCAGTTGGGCAGGCTGCCAGGTTCAGGTGAAGATGTAATCCTTCAGCCTGTTCTTGTCACCCCCCCCCCCCCCCCCCGCCA